>CM076570.1:1435490439-1435972375 GCA_034641835.2 Pinus albicaulis
AAATTCCATCGGCTCAAAAAACTTATCAATTGGTGATCTTGTTCTTAAATCGGATAAAGCACATGAGGACAAAGGTAAGCATACCAAATTCCAAAAGATGTGGCTTAGACCATTTCCTATTGTTGAGAAGATAAGCTCATATACATTCATACTTCAAGATTTAACAGGAAAGAGAGAATCTCTTCCTATAAAGGGGCTTGTCTTAAAGAAATTATTTTCATGAGGGGGTAACCCCTTCTTACTTGTACATATCCCTTTATGAAATTTTCATTTTTTTTTGTAAAATAAAGTTTGTTAACAGTCTTTAATTGACTTTTTTACTATTACAAAATTGTCTTATAAAGAATGTTCTAAATACTTATTTTAAGTAAAATAATTTTTTTTAGCAAATTGATTACAATTTTTATATAGTTTAAATAAAATATTAAACTTTGAAATTTTGTTTAAACCATTTGCATGATCTTATGAAACTTTGTGGAAGATGTAAATCATTATAAGTTTATTAAGTAGAGAAAGGTTATCTTTAAAAATTAAAGACTTTTTCAAGCTTTGGCAAACAAAAACTCTGAAAATTGTCATCCATTTATTCTTAACGATACAACTATTTCACCCCATCCATTTTGATTGTGATTTTTTAGAATGTAATTCGAAAGAAATTATATGACCAAATTTAGGACATAAGAGGTCTCATCATGAACCCGCCTACCATGATCATAGGAAGTAATCAAACTGACATTACCAATACTGCATACCAAAACAGGGTAATGGCTTATAAATTAAGACAAGGAGTCTTATCACGAGCTGGCTTGTTCAGTTTAATTACAACTAGTGAATGGCATTGTTACTAACTGGCTACCAAACTAGAACAATGGCTCTTAAATTAAGAAAAATAAATAAAAGGAAAAAATATGAGAAAATATGTCTTATCAATTTATTTTTAATAGGTCATAGTCTTAATTGGATGGGACAATGAATAATTAATGGTTAAAAGGTAACCCTGTTGAGACTATGAATGTTTGTTGGAAAATCGCCAATTTTTGTACTGTACAACAACCCTCTCCATTTTTAAATTTTTAGAATAAATCCCGTTTAAAAATAGGTCCCCTTTTATATCTTTTCCATAAATAAAAAGATGCATATCACATTTTATTCACAAAGTTTACAAGTTTTAAAAACTTTCCGATCCGATGAGTTAAAAGACCTTCTAACATATTTCGAACATATTAGAAAAATTTTATACTTAGAAATATGTTAAAATGAATAGTAAATCGCAATCGGAAATTCGGAAAAGTTCTTTTAAAGAGTTGTTATTTCTTTGAGAAGTTCCAATGCAATCGCGCTCAATACCAATTTCATTTTGGAATAATGTTAAGTATGCACTTTTTCTATTTAGAACAATGTGATGCAATTTATCACAATCGCATCTCGGGAAAAAGATTAAACATTTCATTCATCTCATTGCAAAATTCCGATGCGATTCCGCTCAATCTCAATCGCATTTTCGGAGATAGATTATAACAGTCCACTTCATTTAAAATCTCCAATGCGATCGGGATTTGGAAAAAATGTTTTCACTCAAAAAAATTGTGATGCGATCATCGCAATCAGAAAATCAGCATGAATCATATTCTATTTATCTTGTGCACCATTGAAGACTTGCGATGCGATTGTTATTTTGTGTTTATATTATTCATCGCATCACAAAATATCAAAAGTCAATTTTAACATTTATTACAAGGATTCGCCAATCTCTGATTGCTACGTGGCTTCTCCAAAAGTTTATCGCACACATTATAAAAATACGATTTACTACCTTGTGAGCATGCGATATACCATTACGGTTTTGTAAGATCATCACTATTGAATGGAAAATTCTGAGTCAATAAACTGATTCCCGGTACAAGATGCGTCATTGGCCTTGAAAATTGTTGAAAACAAATGAGTTGAATAAAGTTTAATAATTTAAATCGCCTCGATGTATTTATTTAACATTTTTCTATAAATATTTGAGATTCTATGATATAACATTACACAACAGCAGTGTATACAAGCAACAATAGAGAATGCAATTATAGAAATTTAAAATTTAAATTAAATTATGTTGTAAATAAACTTTATTATTTTTGTATTATTATTAAAAAAAAATTAATTGTAAAAAATTATTAGGATTGAAATTTGTTGAAATGTTAAATAAATCTAATACAAATAATAATACTTAAAATTGTGATTTTTTAAAAATAATTTTAGTAATTCGGATTATGTTAAATAGTTATAGTAAATAATTCTTATTTTTCTAATTCAGATTCAAATTTACACCAATTACATGATAAACATGAATGTGTTGATGATTATTACTTAAATTAGTTATATTTGAACTAACCTATACCATTTTCGTATATATGTATATTAACTTCACAGTTTGACAGTTTTCGAACTCCACACCTCTGAGATATTTCAGCCATGAGTATTAACTGTACTGTGGGTAATTATATCAATTTAATGGTTTTGATATTTCTCGGGATCTTATCTCATTAAGTGTTTTGTGCCAATTTTTATGGCTCTATTAATTCTGTTCAACTTGCTATTTTAACTAATTCACTTTCCGTTTCCTATGCATAGAAATGCATGTGAATCTGGGTAGTTCACTCTATTAGTGTTGTATGGAATCTTGTGCATTGAAGGTTATAAACCTTTTCAATTAATATGAGATTAACAACGTTCAAGTCTTACCACATTAACTTTACCCTTCAAATATGCTTTATTCTGAATGTAGTATGGTTGAAACCATAGGTAATAAAGATAAGGTTATAAGGCCATAGGTAATTATATAAAGACTTTTATCGTAAGTCGAGATGAGTAAATTAAGTTATATTTGTACTATATATTGTACAGTGACGAAGGAAGCTGACCCCCGAGGTACTTGACATCAATGGTGAACTTCTCTAGACTAACCCGCAGTCATATATAACATTACTAAGTACACATCAGCCACATCCTAATAAGAACATCATAAATAAAATTGTGATGCATGGAGCTTTTATTACCTATATGATTAGAAGTTGCAAATAGAACATATGGATAACACTTTAAAATTGGAATCTATCACGTTTAAAATGCTCAACCATAGATTAACTAATTATAAGTATATTATAGTTAAAAAAATAAGTTTGTATTTACATTAATTATAATTTAATACTTAATAAATATATATATAGTAGATATTTATTTTGTTCAATTTGCCGCTTCTCTTTAAATTATTTGTGCTAATAGTTTGTTTATTTATTATTTTATATTATTATGTTTATTTATTATTTTATACTATTAAATATTGAACTGCAATTGCAAAATACTCTTAATTTATATAATTTTTATTAATGTAAATTTAGTGAATTATGCTAAATAAATATAATAATTTTTTTTTTAAATAAGTTTCCACTTAAATTATTACTATCAATAATTTTTTGTAAAATATTTAGATATGATGTTCTTATAAATTTAATTTGCATAATATTTATACATCTTCTATACTATATATATATATATATATATATATATATATTCATATTCAGATAAATATTCAATTTTATTTTTAGTTCTTGCAACTTAGTTTAATTTAATTACTAATTTATTTTGTATTGTTATTATGTAATTAGTATTGGTTAAATGTAATTAATATTTAAATTGTTTCACATCGTTGTTAAAACAAAAATTAAGCTTAAAAAAGAAATTAGGCTGGGGGCGTTGTTTAGTCTTCATTAAATTATAAATAGTCATTAATATACTTTTGACTTTCCTATAAAATTTGATAGAAAATGCTTTTAAGAACCATTGGATCCAGGTCATTAAATAATTTATTAAAAAAAAAAATTACAGATTTATCTTTGTCTGATTCGAGGATTATGTTAGCACCCAATCTGAACCTCAGGCTGAAAAAGGCCAAATCAGGGTAACAACTAAACCACGCTCAGCCTTGTAGCTAGCCCTACAAGGACAGGAGAGGGCTCTCTCCGTAGAATAGATATTCAATAAAATGGTAATGAACTGGTTTTAGGCTAGGTATATAAATGGGAAAAAGAGTTTTGATGAATTACTGAAATTTCAGGGATGTATGGGACAAGAGGACAGTATGAACTGAGGAATTAAATCGTGATACAAAATATTTCATAGGGCAAGATAGGCAAGAGGTTTAGCAATCAAGTCTAAATAAGATGAAATGGAAAGACTGTTGAGAAGTTGAAAAGGGCATAATAAATGAATCCTTTTCAAACAGAAGAAAATACACAGAGTATGAATGATTCCCCAAGGTAGAGCATATAAAATGGATTCTACCTTTCTAACTTGAAAACATTCAACTTGAGATGTTAATGAATGAATGGTGTAACATAACAATGTACATATGAAACATAAAGGAGAAACATATGCTAAAACTCATACCACATGAATCCCATAAATCAGAGCTGCATCACTTTATTTAATTCCCTGCCAAACTGTACAACGGAGAGCAGAGCTCACTGCCACACTATTCCCCTACTTCTGAGTTTTTAGACCTCAGACTTTCCGCCTTTGCAAATAATTAGAATTTACAATAAATAGACGAATTTTGCCGGAATACAAATCGATGGAAGGGGAGAAATCACAACTGAAGATAGAAGGCCAAAAGCCAACAGTCTCTTCGTAAAGGAAGAGCTGCATTACATTTGGCCAGTGAGAAGGCAAAAAATTGTAACGTAGATTTCTCTACAACGTAACTGAAGATGTGACTGTTACAATTTGGGTCTCGGCCTCTGGCTGTCGCTTTGCTTTCCATTATTCCTTTTGAATAACTGGCTTTTAATAAGATGTCGTTGCAGTAAACTGGAATAAACTGAAATAATGCCTTACGTGAAGGGAAATAGTGAATAAGAAGGAAGGGAGAGGAGGCGGGACCAGCATCTTAATCGCAATCGGGATCAGGGAGTGGGAAAATATATACAAAATAAGACTTTCGATGCGGTTGGATTAAACCATGGGAAGTCCTTTAATAAATGTAATAAAATGCGATTTTGGGACTTACAAATGGGAAAGGGCCTTTATATTATAATGGGGAGTAAGTTCTGTATGGTGGGCCCGGGGATAAAATCGCAATCGCAATATTGGAATTTGCGATGGGAATTTGCGATGGGAATTTTGCGATGGGAATTTGCGACAAGAATTTTGCTGCAGGGATTTTGCGACGGGAATTTTGCGATGGGAATTTTGCGACGGGGATTTTGCGACGGGGATTTTGCGATGGGAATTTTGCGACGGGGATTTTGCGACGGGAATTTTGCGATGGGAATTTGCGATGGGAATTTTGCGACGGGGATTTTGCGACGGGAATTTTGCGATGGGAATTTTGCGATGGGAATTTGCGATGATCGCACATCGCACATCGCAAATTCCACATAAACAAGACACTTGAATCTCTAAACTTGCGATCTTGCGATTTTGCGCTAAAGTGGTGGGGTTTATATATATGATATAACTTTGTTATAAAGTTTGTGGGGTATTTGTCGGAGAAGTGTTTAAGGGGAGGGACTTTGTAATATGAATTTTTTTATTATAAAGTCCAAAGGCATGGAGGGGAAGTGGTTGGGTAATAAAATCGCATATTTTATTAAATGATTTACAATGTGATATTATAATCGGAAGGGGGAAGGAAGGGGTTTTTAAAGGGATTTGAACATAAAGTTAAAGTGGAAACATGGGAAATAGGTGGGGCTTAGGGAATAGAGGGCTTTTACTTCACTTAAGCACAAAATTCAATCCAGAAGCCAGTTTTGAGAGTGTAGTATACCGTTGGAAAGCTCTTTCCGGGCTCTTTCTGATGGATCTGCTTTGAAGATGGTTTGGCGCTGAGCATACTGCGGAAAACTTCTCTGAAGGCAGAGACATCACTTTGTGGAGATAACAGCTTCTGAATTGTGGCTGAAAGGCAAAGTATCATGTCTTCACCTCAAAACATGGTTTTGAGGTGAAGCTTGCATCAAACCAAACAAATGATATCTTTGATCTTCCTGGTGCTATGACTTTGTATTTATTGACTTCCTCGTGACTTCGCTGATATTTATTTTCCACTTGACTCATTAATTTGACCATGGCGAGACCTTAGAGACTAATGAGACCCATCCTATGACCTACTAATATGATTTTGAGAATGAAAGTGACAAATGACTAAAGATCATAGGAAGGAAAATCAGCAAGTACCTCATGAGGGAAAACTGGTAACAAATTACTACCATCAATGAATCCATGACCTAACGGAATGGCGAAATTGATTATTATGGGACTCCTAATATGCAAATGCAAAAGAGAAATTTTGATCACTAATGGCAGTATGACTAGAGTGACACTAACATTAGCTCTAATGGGGATGGTAGCTCCTTGGAGGTGCCAAGAACACCATAGACCAAGTAGCCTTATCCATTGGGCATGGAGTCAAAAATACTGAAGAACTGACACAATGCATACTGACACTAACTCAAGACTAAGACTGAAAAACTGAAATAAACCAAACCATACACATATCATTCAATTTTTATAGCCTTCACTTCGGGCCCCAAAATTCAATGACTGTGTACTCTGAACTCTGATAAACATAACATGGTATATACAATGATGATTACATATATCCTGATCCTTTGTTTTTAACAATGGTAGTGCTTCAAAAGCCTACCATTTACTGCTCCTCCAGGACAATTTTGGCCATCCATTTCTGAAAGCAAGAAGGCATTCTGTCCTCTGTAAGCTGAGATGCTATATGGTCCTTTCCACAGATTGTCGAACTTACCATGCTTGCCTTTGTCTTCATTTCTGGCATCCCATTTCAACACTATATCATCCAGCTGAAACTTTTCTACCTTTGTCTTCCTGTCATAGATCTTTTTAATTTTCTCCTGCAACTGAATAACGTTCTGTGACACTTCCTCTCTTGTTTGCTGAAGGTGGATCATTTGATTGATTCTTCGCTGATTTTCATTGTCCTCGCTGCCAACTTCTTGCAATAATTTCATAACTGGGACTGTAAGGGATGTAGGAAAGATAGCGTCAGTACCATAAACCAGCTCAAATCGTGACATACCTATTGATCTTTTACTGCTAACTCTGTCTGCCCACAGCGCGTTGATGAGCTTTCGGTGCCAATTTATTTTGTTTGCCTCCAGCATTTTTTTAATTATATTCACCAATGACTTTTTAGATGACTCATCCAGGCCGTTTCCTTGTGGATAATAAGTTGTCGAATGGCCCAGCGTGATGTTGTATTTGTCACAAAAGTCGATCATTTTCTTGGATCTGAACGTTGCTGCATTGTCTGTTACGATTTTACAGGGGCAGCCAAAACGAGATAGAATATTCGATTCCAAGAATTGAATGATTACCACGTCTGTTGCTTGCCTGGCTAGGATGGCCTCGATCCATTTAGTAAAGTAATCTATCCCTGTCAAGATCCATCGGTGTTGTGCTGAGGACGCGGGATGAATCTCCCCTATAAAATCGAGCCCCCACTGCTAAAAGGGTGCGTTCACTGAAACTGGTTTCAAAGGAAGTGGAAGCAATTTCTTCTTCCCTTGGAAGATTTGGCATTCGTGACATTTCATCATTGTCTTATATAAATCATAAAATAATGTGGGCCAATAATATCCTTCTCTCAATATCTTGTTAGTTGTAGTCTTCCAAAACAAGTGACCGCCGCAGTCGCCTTTATGAAACTCGTGCATTACCTTCTGCGCTTCTTCTTCAACCAAACAATTGAGCAGAACACCTCCTGGATCTTTCCAATACAGAGTGTTGTCTAAAACGCAGTATTTTGCAGATTTTAGCTTCAGAGATCTACCTTTTCTCTTGGACATGCCCGTAGGAGGAGACAAATGCTGAAGGATATAGATGATATCTGAATACCACGGGGACTGTAGAAAAATGTATGCAATTGGAACCAGCAAACCTTCATCTTCCTTTTCTGCCACTGCTGTTATAAGGTTTATATCTAAGGCATGCAGATTTGATTGGGCCATCAATTTCGCCAAGCCTTGGCCTTTGATCAATTTCATGGGCTTGATCTCCAGATCATACTCCAACATGGCTGCTATCCACTTACCTCTTCGACCTTCTGGATCAGTTTGCATCAACACCTCCTTCACTGTTGTGTTTGGGACATATGCTATAGTATGTGAATGCAGAATATAGACCCTGAAATCCTTCAATTCTTTGATAAGGGCCAATGCCTATTTTTCAATGATATTATACCTCAAAGTAGTGTCTCTAATAGTTCTACTAAAAAAGGCAATTGGCTTTTCGATCTCGTCTCTCTTTTGCATTAAAACGACCACTAAAGTATGCTCAGATGCAAACAAAAATATGATAAAGTCTTGAGTGTAGTCAGGACCGATCAAAACTAGGGCATTGGACAAAGCAAACTTTACCAGATTGAATGATTTGATAGCCTCCTCACTCCATTTAACAGTGCTGTCTTTCTTTAACATATTAGTCATTTCCCTCAAATGCTCAGCCAGATTGGGTATAAATCGACGTAAGAAGTTCATCTTACCATTGAATGCTTGGATCTCCTTCTTGTTTCGTGGCAGTTCTATGAGCTGGATTGCCTCCACTCTAGCTGGATCGATGCGAATACCATCTTTGGAGATGATATGTCCCAGTAGCTTGCCTTCATCCATGGCGAAGAGGCACTTCTTGGGATTGAGAGAAATTCCGAACTTTCTGCATCGCTGAAAAATAACTCTCAAATGGTACAAATGCTCATCATCTGATCCTGAAAACACTGTCAAATCATCCAAATAGACAACCAGAAAAACATCTTTTTCATTTGCAAAGGTGATGTCCATTGCACGTTGGAAAGTAGCTCCTACATTCTTCAGTCCGAAAGGCATTTTGGCATACTGGAAGGTTCCCCAGGGTGTTGTGAAGGCAGTTTTATCTTGGTCCTTCTCATGCACCAAGATTTGGTTGTAGCCTAAGTAGCCATCAAGTAATGACATCCTGGATGCTCCAACTACTCTCTGCAGAATATGGTCCATTTTCGGAAGTGGATAATTATCCTTTAAGGAAGCCTTATTCAAGTTCCGAAAATCTATGCACAACCTTATTTCTCCAGTCTTCTTATGTACCGGGACCAAATTTGAAATCCAGTTAGAAAATCTAATGGGGACTATGATACCAACTTTGTATAATCTGTTTGCCTCTTTTTCAATGGATAGCAGCAGCTTCAGATTGATTCTTCTCAGCTTCTGTCTGAATGGCTTTGGATCTGGCTTGATAGGAATAGTATGCTGGATTATGTTCCTATCATACACTTTCAAATCTGAATAATCCCATGCAAATACATCAGAAAATTTGGAAAGCAACTTCACATACTTATCCTTCGCTTCAGGGGACAATGTCTTTGACAATTTCACGAACTTGGGCTGATCAGGTGTTCCAAGATTCACATCTTCAACTCCTTTCTCTGTGGGCACCAAGCTTGGCTTCTTTGCAACATCGTCCTGATCAAACAGCTCCTCTAGAGGTATGAAACCTCTAGGAATTACGTTATCTTTCAGCTGCAATATGTCCATCTGGTTTTTTTCCATTTCTTGATCATCCACCACATACTCACCTTCTATGAGAGTGTCCTTGAATTTTCCATCACCTTGCAAAAATGAATTTATCTCATTATCATCCCAAAATACTTGCCAATACCTCAAATTATCCGGAACAGTAGGCCTATGTTTGACATGGATTTCGAATTTGTTGCTGGAGTTCATCGAAATTTTCAGGTTACTTGTAGTAGTTGCAAGAGAATCAGCAATAAGATTCTGCATCCTGGGCACTGTTGTCAAAGTGTACTCTGGGAATGTCTTCAAAATGTCTATAACTACATTTCTGTATGCCCTCAGTCTTGGATGTTTAGCTTGGTACTCTCCTTTCACCTTCTTGATTATTAACTCAGAGTCACCATACACAGAAATCCTTTTTGCCTTCAACTTCTTCAAGATTTTGAGGCCTGAAATTAGAGCTTCTTACTCTGCTTCATTGTTAGAGCATTCAAAATCCAAATTGTAAGCACATACCCTAACATTACTAGGGACCTTCTCAGGTTGAAAAATAGGACTCCTAATCCATATTCCAATGCCAGCTCCATCCTTACCAACAGCTCCATCAAAATCCATACTCCACAGACCTTCTTCTTCTTCTTGTAGATGCTGAAAATTTGTTTCTTTCTCTTCTTTGCCTTGGCTGATTTCTGGCTGTTCATTATCGATTTGTTGTTGGCAAGCAGAAGGCTCAGAAGTACTTGCTGCTTTGTCTTTTTCCTGTTTGAGGATTTCTCTGAAATTTTCTAAAATCTCAGGTATCTCCTTCACTTGTACCAACTAAACATCCTCATCATTTAAACCACCATCTGAATATAAGACAAAAGACTCTAAATCTATGTGTACTGCATTGATGGGATGATTTACTGGCTTGTCTTTGCTAGTGATCATGTATTTCATTTTCTTTTCCCTATATAACTTTCTCAACTGGCCAAACATAGGGATTGTGGCATAGGAGAAATCAAGCTGTATGGTCCCCTTAAGTTTGGCACCCCAAGACCTAGATAGGAGCATTCCAAACCTTGGTGGGACATCAGCAACAACTACATCCATCAAGACATTTTTGGCTGGGATTTGATCGAAAGACACTACTAAATCATTGATGAGACCAATACAGTGGACCCTACTTGAATCAAAAGAGTACAAATCATGGTATTTTCTAGTAACATCAAGGCCTAACTTCTCCATGACAGCTTTGGGCATTAAATTATGGGAGGCCCCGAAGTCTAACATGGCATTATGCAAGATAAACTCATGTAACCTTAGACTGAGGTAAAAGGGGGGAACTTCATTTTCTTCAGACTCTTGTGTGGCTGGACCAAAAATAAGTTCAGGGTAGTCATCCTATACATTAACCATATCAGAAAGAGGGTCAATTTGCAAGACTTTAGACACCTGATTTTTATATACACTATTCTTTACCAACTCGGTCAAGGGCACGGACACTTTCAACTTGGAAATTTCATTTTCTAAATTAAAGGAGGGAGATTTTTCTACCTCTTTAATAGGAGGGTCTTTCTTCTCCATTTTTTCTCTCGCTACGGTCTGCTGGCCTTTTTCTTTTGCGGCATTCTCAGCTGTGGGTGCTTTGCTGGATGAAGGATTGGCTGGGTCTTTTCCTTTCTTCTGTTCCTCATCCTTCATTTGTAGTTATTTTCTCCTTTGAATGGGGCTGATGGTGACGTTTCTGTTCCTTAGAGAATACTTCCCTTGCTGGGCTGACAGCGCGTTCATATAACCTCTCTGGTAGTCATCAGATTCCTTTTCTAACACCACGTCATTGGCAAAAATGAAATTTTCATCCCCTTGAATGTCTGGAGTCGCCACTATGTATTCTTCGTCTTTTGTGAGGAAAATGGGTGCACCATCAGCTGTGAAAAAATGATTGGTTTCATACAGAGGACCATCGTCGTCTGAGTCAGTCCCTTGCACGTAGTTCTGCTGTAATGGTGTTTTAATTGGCTTTTGTGGTG
Source organism: Pinus albicaulis (assembly GCA_034641835.2). NCBI lineage: Eukaryota > Viridiplantae > Streptophyta > Pinopsida > Pinales > Pinaceae > Pinus > Pinus albicaulis. Next base: position 1,435,502,018 of record CM076570.1, read on the forward strand.
CCGCTTGGTCCTGCGCCCTTTGTTCTCTTTGTCTAATTCTGAATTGTGTTTGCTGCTGTCCTCTAAAATTTGGATTTCTTATTTGAGTTTCAGGTCTGTCGAAAATCGTCAAATGCTCAACCATCTTTTCCATTGTACGAATTAGAGTGTCCATTCTGCTGTCCGAAGTGGAGGCTTCCTCTTTCACCACGACTTTCTTTTCGGTTCTAGCTCGAGCTTTTCTGGTCAACAGATTAGCTTCAACGCTTACTGCTATTTTTTGCATTTCTTCAAGAGATGGTGGATCTCTTTCACGCAGCTGATATGCCATATCGGCATCAAAACCGTCCGGAAACTTCAGCATAGCTGAATCCACGGGTGGTTTGAGGTTGGCCGGAATAGCATTGTATGCAGCATTGAATCTTAAACAATAGTCTTGCACAGTTTCACCCACGTTTCTTTTCATATTCTCTTATTCAGACAGAATTTGGTGTGGGTTCCTTTTCACCTCCCACCAGTCTAGGAACTGTGTGTGTAACTCTTGCAAAGTGTGAATAGAGCCTGCTGGTAAAGCTCTGAACCACTTTCTCACTTCACCTCCGAAGCTTTGAACAAACAACCTGGTTGCTACATTCTCTTCTTCCACTTCATGCAAGTCAAAAAATTCATTCATCTTGTCAACATGCTGCTGGGCTGTAATGCCTTGAGTGGCATCAAAGATAGCAATTTTACTCTAATAATCAGTAGGCATATCATTGAGAACCTGAGGTAAAACCAAGGGCGCATACCGGGCAACCATATTTCTGGGAGGATTTACCACAGCGTTTGTAATGCTGGAATTTGAGGTCGGTGTTGATGGAGGAGATGAAAACTGGGATTTGATTGATGGGAATGTTGATGAATCAGGAGGATGGAATGCTGAGCCTGATGATTCTGAAGGCTCAGGAATATAAGTTGCAGTGATGGACTGAGGCGAATTCAAAATGTAGTCATCAATGGAAGAATTTTCTCTCTGAACTTCAATATCTACAAGAAACTCCGGATCTAAAACCGTGTCTTCAAGTGCAATTTCAGACTTACTTCTAAATAAATAAAGCTCAAAATTCTCATCAAAAGAAATCTCCTCTACAAAAAAACATTCACTGGGCCAAGTATGGGACCTGAAAATAGGTGTAGGACTTGGCGATCCCTCTTGTCTTCTGACTATTCTTGGGATAAGATTTGGATTTTCGAACACAGCGGGAGGATTTGGATCAGGATTAGCCCTTGTATATCTTCTTGAAGCCAGTGTGGTCAACTTACTACTATACAATATTTATATCAGCCTAGAAAATTCTGAAATATCATCATCGAGACTTTGCAAGAAAAATATTACTGGGGTGATAAATCTTCTATGCAAACGTTTGTAATTTCTTCCCCAGTATTGTCGCCAGAGATGTTAGTACCCAATCTGAACCTCAGGCTGAAAAAGGCCAAATCAGGGTAACAACTAAACCACGCTCAGCCTTGTAGCTAGCCCTACAAGGACAAGAGAGGGCTCTCTCCGTAGAATAGATATTCAATAAAATGGTAATGAACTGATTTTAGGCTAGGTATATAAATGGGAAAAAGAGTTTTGATGAATTACTAAAATTTCAGGGATGTATGGGACAAGAAGACAGTATGAACTGAGGAATTAAATCGGGATACAGAATATTTCATAGGGCAAGATATGCAGGAGGTTTAGCAATCAAGTCTAAATAAGATGAAATGGAAAGACTGTTCAGAAGCTGAGAAGGGCATAATAAATGAATCCTTTTCAAACAGAATAAAATACACAGAGTATGAATGATTTCCCAAGGCAGAGCATATAAAATGGATTCTACCTTTCTAACTTGAAAACATTCAACTGGAGATGTTAATGAATGAATGGTGTAACATAACAATGTACATATGAAACATGAAGGAGAAACATATGCTAAAACTCATACCACATGAATCCCATAAATCAGAGCTTCATCACTTTATTTAATTCCCTGCCAAATTGTACAACGAAGCGCAGAGCTCACTGCCACACTATTCCCCTACTTCTGAGTTTTCAGACCTCAGACCTCTCTCTTTTGCAAATAATTAGAATTTACAATAAATAAACGGATTTTTCCGGAATACAAATCGATGGAAGGGGAGAAATCACAACTGAAGATAGAAGGCCAAAAGCCAACAGTCTCTTCGTAAAGGAAGAGCTGCATTACATTTGGCCAGTGAGAAGGCAAAAAATTGTAACGTAGATTTCTCTACAACGTAACTGAAGATGTGACTGTTACAATTTGGGTCTCGGCCTCTGGCTGTCGCTTTGCTTTCCATTATTCCTTTTGAATAACTGGCTTTTAATAAGATGTCGTTGCAGTAAACTGGAATAAACTGAAATAATGCCTTACGTGAAGGGAAATAGTGAATAAGAAGGAAGGGAGAGGAGGTGGGACCAGCATCTTAATCGCAATCGGGATCGGGGAGCGGGAAAATATATACAAAATAAGACTTTCGATGCGGTTGGATTAAACCATGGGAAGTCCTTTAATAAATGTAATAAAATGCGATTTTGGGACTTACAAATGGGAAAGGGCCTTTATATTATAATGGGGAGTAAGTTCTGTATGGTGGGCCCGGGGATAAAATCGCAATCGCAATATTGGAATTTGCGATGGGAATTTGCGATGGGAATTTTGCGATGGGAATTTGCGACAAGAATTTTGCTGCAGGGATTTTGCGACGGGAATTTTGCGATGGGAATTTTGCGACGGGGATTTTGCGACGGGGATTTTGCGATGGGAATTTTGCGACGGGGATTTTGCGACGGGAATTTTGCGATGGGAATTTGCGATGGGAATTTTGCGACGGGGATTTTGCGACGGGAATTTTGCGATGGGAATTTTGCGATGGGAATTTGCGATGATCGCACATCGCACATCGCAAATTCCACATAAACAAGACACTTGAATCTCTAAACTTGCGATCTTGCGATTTTGCGCTAAAGTGGTGGGGTTTATATATATGATATAACTTTGTTATAAAGTTTGTGGGGTATTGGTCGGAGAAGTGTTTAAGGGGAGGGACTTTGTAATATGAATTTTTTTATTATAAAGTCCAAAGGCATGGAGGGGAAGTGGTTGGGTAGTAAAATCGCATATTTTATTAAATTATTTACAATGCGATATTATAATTGGAAGGGGGAAGGAAGGGGTTTTTAAAGGGATTTGAACATAAAGTTAAAGGGGAAACATGGGAAATAGGTGGGGCTTAGGGAATAGAGGGCTTTTACTTCACTTAAGCACAAAATTCAGTCCAGAAGCCAATTTTGAGAGTGTAGTATACCGTTGGAAAGCTCTTTCCGGGCTCTTTCTGATGGATCTACTTTGAAGATGTTTTGGCGCTGAACATACTGTGGAAAAAATTCTCTGAAGGCAGAGACATCACTTTGTGGAGATAACAGATTCTGAATTGTGGTTGAAAGGAAAAGTATCATGTCTTCACCTCAAAACATGATTTTGAGGTGAAGCTTGCATCAAACCAAACAAATGATATCTTTGATCTTCCTGGTGCTATGACTTTGTATTTATTGACTTCCTCGTGACTTCGCTGATCTTTATTTTCCACTTGACTCATTAATTTGACCATGGCGAGACCTTAGAGACTAATGAGACCCATCCTATGACCTACTAATATTATTTTGAGAATGAAAGTGACAAATGACTAAAGATCATAGGAAGGAAAATCAACAAGTACCTCATGAGGGAAAACTGGTAACAAATTACTACCATAAGTGAATCCATGACCTAACGGAATGGCGAAATTGATTATTATGGGACTCCTAATATGCAAATGCAAAAGAGAAATTTTGATCACTGATGGCAGTATGACTAGAGTGACACTAACAGATTACACTAAAGTAAATCCATATCAAATACACATGCTGCTACATGAAAATATTTGGTTGACTGATCCTATGCATGGCATTAAGGGTCAAACCCCATACAACTTATTCATTAGCAATATATTCCTCCAGTTACTTCACTATGTAGGCATTGAAACTTATTATAGGAAATCAAATGGGGTAGAATATATATTTCAATTTATTTAAACAGAATTAAATGGTATAGAATATGAACTCAATAGAATTTCGGTTTGTGGAGTTGTTTCAGTTTTCGTCAATTTGTAATGTTATCCACATAGTTTTGATTTTCCGCTCCAAATTATTGAATTCTGTTATGTGGAGTTGTTTAGTTTTCATTAAATTATAAATTAGTTATTAATATATTTTCTACTGGGTTGAAAATACTTTTAAGAACCATTGTATCCACATCATTAAATAATTTATTAAAGAACATAAATTACAGATTTATCTTTTCTCACTTCGAGGATAGATTAAAGTAAATCCATGTCGAATCTACATTTATCATCGGACATTTCTTGATTGTACAAATGCTCACAGCTGTGCACCTATTCTACGGTGAAAACCATCATGAAAAAATAAAACTCAAATTTCAATGTTATTAATTATACATAGAATCATTATTAACAATAAGGTTTTCCGCATCGAATATGTAATTTATGATATTCATTATGCAAGTGCAGATCTGAGTTGGAGGATCTAGTGATGTCACAGACATCCCATGTAGATCTCTTGATATCAACAACCATTAATTCAAAATTAAATAGCATAAAATTATAGCAGTTGTACCAGTTTCTACTTTGCAGTTGTTATTTTTCTTGAAGCTATGTGAATTTTATTTCCTCTCTTTAGATTTTTTGTTCTTGACCGTCGAAATATTTTTATTCTACTCAACACATCTGCAAGTAGATTTATCATGCGACTCGACACTCTGCAAGCAAGCTTTCGCAAGTCAGGCTGGAACTGTGCGCCTCCGGTTGCAAGGTTTGCTAAGCATAATTTCTCTTACTCTTTCACGTAATTCCACATATTAAATTCGCTTTCTTTCTTTTATTTTGAGCGCAAAGTAGATGATATTCTACCTGCAATTTACATATTATGGACTGTGTTTTTAAATTATCGCTGATGGAACATTGATGATTGCAATTCTATTCGAATTTGATAAAGTTGGTACATCCTACAATTCTCGTTTCTTTTTAAAAAATTTACAAATTTCCTAGGAGTACTTCTCAAGATTATATCATACAGAGAAAACATAGAAAACAGAATTTTGTTAGGTCTCTAGCATGAGAATACCATTTGTATCAGCCTCCGAGGATTCAAAGTCATTTCCCTTGGAACGACTTTGTTTACTAAAGCCTTTGTTCATTAAAAAATGTAGATTATTATCATCATCATTTTCTGAATCAAATTCCACTTCATTTGTAGCTTCGATATTAGCAGATCAAAAACTATGTTCTTGTTTGACTTAAAAAATTTTTTCCATAATTTTAATTTTCAAAAAGATAAAATACTTTTCGTAATTTTAATATTTTTTAAATTATTATTTAATTAAAAATTACTTCGTTGTAATTTTAATTTTTTCTGAAACCTTCAAGATTACGTCGTAATTTTACTTTTCAACAAAAATTACATCACATAGATTGTATGTTTTGGAGTTTGTTTCCATTTTCAACAAAGATTACATCATAATTTTACTTTTAAACAAAAAAATATATCTCAAAGAGTGTATGTTTTGAAGTTTGTTTCCATCGCATTATTTTATTATTTTGTTGAAAATTAATATATATATATATATATAATTTGATATAGAATAAATTTTGTCATCCTATAAATCCTTGCCTGACTAGATTCTATACCATTTATCTGGCTGTCAAAATCCATTGGCTCTGCATTATTTGGCCTTTTTTTTTTCTTTTTTCTTTTTTTTTTTGCAATTTTAACTAACCTAGACAGTACAGTACTGCTAGGAAGACGAGTTTGAATGAAATTTTCTGAAAAAATAATCTTTTGTTCTCTTAAGCTTTCGATTTTGTTAGAAAAATTTTTATTGTGGTTCTCCAAATTCGATGTATGATCATGCTCTTGAAGTAATTCCCGAGTGATCACCACAGTCTCGTTCTCTTAAGCTTTCGATTTTGTCAGAAAATTTTTGATTGAGGTTCTCCAAATTCGACTTATGATCATGCTCTTGAAGTAATTCACGATTAATCGCTACAGTCCCGTTTCTTGCATCTACAATCTGTGATAAGGTTCATAGTTTTCCAGTTCCCAATCTTTAGGTGTTTAGTCTGATTCTTGAAATATCGTCTAAATTCCGTGTTGAACTTCCTGCTCACAGAGGGTTTTACAAAATAGTGACTGCTGCAAGACACAACACACAAAATTTGATTTTGTGTCTCTCAGTTCAAAAAAAAATAATACTGCTATGTAAACCTATTCTATTTCGCACTCTGCCCTTCTTTTTAAAATAAAAACATATGACACTGTTACAAAGACTCTTGGGCCTTTTATATGTGGCAGCACATATTACACTAAAAATAAAACTAAAGCAATACGCCCTTTCAGAGCCACCCAAAATGAAGGCTCATATTAAAAACATTGAAATGTTTTAACATTAGCTCTTATAACAAAGTACTTTATAAAAAATTTGTCGTGCATATAAAACATATTAAAACCTTTGACATAAAACCTTTGCATCGGGTGATGAATGAAAACAAAACTCGGCCAGATTTCAAAAGGTGATGAACCAAATTGCATTAACACATTTCGCATTACAAATCTGTCCCTGTTGACATTCTGATTGCGATGAACGCATCCGAACTTGCCACATTAGCAAGACAATGTGGCCACCACCAGAGTTTAAAAATAAAAACATATGCGTACATATAAAAATCAAAATGATTCTTTTCACTATGTTTAAAATAAAAAGTACTCTGTTTCACCCAAAACAAAGACTGTCCCCGAACACAAAAAAAGACCGTTTTTCAAATGCAGAAAACTAGTGCCGATAATCAAAAAACTGATTGTTCACCATTTTAGAAAGCAGTTGAAACACAAAAAACTGGAGATAAAAAATGGAACAGTGAAAATAGAAGTAGCTAATAGAACAGATGCAAAGCCAAGGGTAGTTAAGATAGCCCCAAAAGAAAAACTCTATGAAATAAATTAAAGTTCAAGCTATTTTGTGGTCATTGGTATCCTCCAAGAAATTATTGCATCTTGTGCATATTATGGAGGCAAGAAAACGAAAGCACCTCAGTTGAAAGTTAGTCAGAATTAATCTTTAAAAAACCGCTTCCAGAATACAAGACACCTAACAAGAGTCATCAGTTTAATTCATCAAGTAAAAGCAACAATAGGAGCAGTCAAAATAGAAGTAGCAAATAGAATAGATGCAAAGGCAAGAATAGTTTATAGGTTATGTAGTTATAGCTTACTGAGAATAGTACTTGTTACACTATAGTCTAGAGATTTATAGCAAATTAGAGTAGCTACCCAAATAGTCACATTAGTCTTATTGCTATGGACCTATGGTGGTGGTAGTCTTAGTCCCATGCCCTAAGTTATTATTATAGGATCTTAAATATTTCATATAGTATAAATCAAGATTGTTCTATGTCATCTATTATTACATTATCCCGCACAAGTTACTATGTCTCAACTTCTGGTATTTCTCTTATTCTTCAGTCAGTTGATACCTTTGGATAGTTAATTTGTTGTTTTTTTCTTGATGTTTTAACAAAGTTAGGTGCCACTTGCTGCATTGAATTGAATATATAAATTTGGAACGATGGAATGTAGTGACATGCAACTTTCAAACACGCTACTATTAGCCACCTATAAATTTGTTAATACCAAAAGGTGGCTAAATCATTTTTTGGAGCCTTCAAGGAAAAAATTTTATTGCAAAAAAGTGTTGGCTCTTGAAGACTCTTGAAGGCATCATGCCTCTGTCCAAAATCTTCATTTGATTTTTCCATTTTATACTCTGTAATTTCTGCTAAATTCCAAGAGAAAGACTGTTGTAAAACCATCATTCCCCCCCCCCCCCTCTTCCAAAACTAACCTTCATCTTGCTCCCCTTTTTCTCCATAAAAACCCCTCTATTTTCATGATTTCTCTTCTCCCTTCGTGAAAATCCTCTTTACATAGTTTAAAACTCATTTTTTAAACTATATCGAAACCCCCAAATCCATTGAAAAACTTGAAAATATCATAGAAATACACCTTTTTGTATTATGAACTTAAGCCCTCTTGGGCTAAGTCCTAAACCACTTCCCCACCATACGCTTTGGGGCTGGAACCAAGCGCTAACCCTTTCAGCGCTTATCGCATCACAAAATTCCAATGGGTTGATTGAAAATCCCGAGCCCGAGGCTCCGATTGCGATTAGCTCTTTGTTGTATACGCCCCAAGCCCATCATGTTTCATATAACTAAAGGCCCCGCAAACGGGTGCCTAACCATTTTATATATATATATATATATATATATATATATATATATATACCCCACAAATACCAAAACCTTTGTTTTATTGAAATTTTTTGGGTTTTATATATTATAATGGTTTTCTGCCGATTCGTTCTAAAACTAATCTCCACCATTGATCATAAGCCGATCAAACGGCCCGTGCTCGATCGCATCGGAGTTTTTCATCACATGCCTTTGTTTACTCCCTCCGATCGGCCATCCCTCCAATTCATTTTCCACCGTTGATCTGATCCTCATATCAACGGTCTGCATTACATCGTATCGTAAATTTTCATTAGTGCATTTGTTTGTTCGCCCCGATCGCCGATCTCTCGATTTAATATCCACCGTCGATATCTGGGGGTCTAATCGCATCCGACGGCTCATATTTATCCCAAAACCCATTTCCCTCTGCTCTCCTTTTTAACCTCTTCTACGCAGATCCCCACCATTGGATGTTTCCATCCAACGACTACGCTCCTCCCACGCCTTCTGAAGCGGTTTTTCCCAATTATGCAGGATTTTATAACATTTTCTATGTTTTACAGGTGTTTGATGGGTTTTCCATTATATAAAGGCCGAAGGCCTGGGATGACGATTCCTGTGCCTTCGATTTATCAAAAGGGAACCATTCGCGAGCTCTACTCCATGTCTCGTCATTGCTTCATGAAGCGGTGGTGCCATATAAGCCCAGCGTGGCCCTACACATCGAAAAGACACTGTGCTATTAAAACACGATTTAAAGAGTATCAGTGTTAAAGACAGAGCACAGTAGAACAAAATATTGAAGACCGATTTACGGGGATTATGGCTAAGATGGACTATCAAAAGCCTAATCCCCCAAATTAAAACACAGTCAAAAGAAAATCATAAGTTTTTAATAGACAGAAAGGCCTCCACCACCTCATTTGAGGCGAATTGATTCCTCAACTACCATAAGTGCCACCTGTGCCTCAAAGCATTCAAAACAGAGGCCGAAGTTATTGATCAAATGAAGATATTAGCCTCAGCGCAGCCAGAGAGTTACTTCTGCAAGGAACTTAAATGCTAAAAATATCTGCAGAGTTACTCCAAACATGACACAGAGCCTTAAAGTCAATAAAAGCTCCCACCGAGCTTAAATTCATAAATATAAAACAGTTAATACAAACAGAATGTTCATAAACTTCTCCATCGAGCCCCTCAAAGGCTGAGAAGTCATTAATCAGTATTAATTATCTTGGGAGATCTTTTATCAGGTCTCACCTCCTCATTCTTCTATAAATACTTCTGTAGAAGATGAGAAAATGTTGGTTGGTTGTTGGTTGATCGCTAGTTGTAATACTGAAACTCTCTGAAAAAATACATAGTTTGTTGAAGTTGAAGATGATATCGAAGTCTTGGAAGCGCTGATGATGTTGTTGCATGCTTGTTATTGAGAGGGCTCTATCATTGGATCCATGAGCTTGGCTGTTGGTGAAGTATTCTGAACTGTTTAATGTTTTCTCCTATTTTCATTCTGTTCCATAATTTCTTACTACAATAGGTTGAAAGTTTTAGGCTAAGAAATGACTCCTGGAAGCACCTTAGACCTGTTCATCCTTCACTGTTTTATGTTTTCTTTTGCTGAGGTATTTTAGATTCTTCAATCTCTCTCTTTAGTCCTCGTGCTTGTTTATTTCTATAATATCTCAAATAGTTGATTTCAGCATGATTTATGGTTCTCCCTGCTTGTCTGCTATCACTTGAAAGCTCTTATTGAAGTCTCCCTTTGAAGTACCATTGTTTTAAGTTAGTCAAATAGGTTTGTTTCGATCTTGCCCTTTGTCATTGCTTGAACAGTTGTTTTGAAGGTCTTTTATAGTTGTAATCATAGATGTATTAGGTGTTCCCTCTTCTATGACTGCAATTATCGGTGAATCTTTTATGTTTTCTAAGTCATTTGAAATAAAATCTTTGAGGAAATAGGGTGTTCCCCGAATATTAGATTTCATTTTGAAAGTTGTCTTGAAGTCATTATTTGCTTAAATAATTTTTGTAGAATTTATGGTTAGCCCTGTCTATCAAATATTTCTTTATTGTTCAAGTTATGTTTTCAAGTTCCCTTCGTTGAGAATTAAACTTCTCTTTCCAAATCATTGATGTCCATCTCATTCCAAAACTAATTGATCTTGTAAGCTGCTAGATCCTTCTTTCCGATAGTGCATATATATCCATCGATGAGTATGTTGAGACTTCTTTTGATTCCATTGCCCAATGAACTTGACACATGTTCATTCTATATATCTTTCCTATGCCTTTCATGTTCTGTTATATCAATCCAACCAAACAAACAAACAAACACCTGCACTTAATAACTAGTATAAAATCCATATTCTAAGCACACAAGATAAACCTTTGCAAAAAAACATTCGAGAGATCCCTCTCTGAGAACAGGAGGACTAGATCCTGGGACTCTAAAGATTGGTTCTGATGTTGCCTTGTCTTTTGATTTTCCAAACTATCAAAACACGAGACACCAACATAATGGCGATCACGATGGGACGTTCTGAGTTAGCGACAATCTAAGTACCCTTCAGGACTCCAGAAATCCCTTATTTTCAAGAATATCCAGTGATTATTATCCACCTCATCTCCACCAACATAATGGCAATCACAGTGGGACCCTGAGTAAAATATTCAAAACAAAACACTCACTGTCTAGTATAACATAAGTAACCTCCCTCAAGCACTACCAAGCAATGGTAATCATGATAGGACTTAATTGAATCAGTGACAAACTAAGTAACCCTTAGGATTCTCATTAAACCTTATCAAACCTTGAAGGAAGCAGTTACCAAGCCATAAGAGTGAACTCTATATGTTTTGACACCCTAGCTAAGTGTTAAGTCAGATTTAGGACACTCTCATAACCTATAAGATCAAGAAACTCAAATAAACCCAAAAACATCTCAGTTTGGCTTCATAATAAACTTGGTGGTGGACCATAAAACCTTTTACCTCCAAAAGAGCTAAAAATTTCCACCTGGTGACTCCACAATCCTAAAAAAACCTTAAGACTCCACTGGGAAGACCCATAATCTTTGTAACATCATACAAACTCAGTTATAAGGCTTTAGGATTAAATTTTTATTCTTTTAAAAAGATCAGTTAGCCTCTTAAAGATTGTCATATTTGGTTAAACTTTTCCTTTAGCTGGGTTCAAAAAACACAGCATAGTGGCTCCTAGAAAGATTCATACTAGAGCCTTCCCTGACCCAAACCCACCGGAAATAGTTGAAAACCCTGAAAGTATACTTAGAGAGTCTCCTAAGATTAAATTTTCAACTGTTTTCAGATCACCCTTGAGAGCTAATTCAGTTCCTGAAAATCTTGCAGCTCTACACCAACCACAAGTCGACTTAAGAAATCCTTTTAGAACTAGGTCGCTTGATGATATAATTCAGATAGACTCTAAGTCTTCACTTTTATCCCCAGAACAAAGTGAACATCCTGGTAGTAGAGAAACCATGCCACCTGATTTACATTTCCTTCTCAATTTAGGTGTCTCTCATCCAAGATCAGCTCAACAATCTATCCCCGGTACATCCACATCTGTCCATCCAACATCCACTGTCCAAACTACTTCATTACAACCAATTTTCCCTTTCGTAAATCCACCTCTTGTAAATCCACCCTTATTCCCAGCCATGGAAACATGGTATGCCCCATTAGTGTTACCACAACCTCTACTTCCCTTACCAAATGATTACCAATCCAAAATCCCTCACTTTACTAGAAAAGAGTCTACAACAACTCAACATCATGTAGATAGGATGGAAGATGCATTTGATTACATGGAGATAGAAGAAGAAACTGTGAAGATGAGTATCTTCGCCCAAAGTTTAGGAGGAGATGTAAATAAATGGTTTAAAAACTTACCTCCTAACAGCATAAATGATCTCCCTGCCTTGCATCAAACATTTATCAACAAATGGGAACTCAAAAGGAACCCTCTCCAAATACTAGCAGAGTATAGCAGCCTCAAGAGAAATAAAGGGGAGAGTGTCCATGATTACTCCACTAGGTTCAATAGCATTTACAATGCTCTCCCACCTCACATGAAACCTCCTCAAGGCATGGCCTTGGTAAGGTATCCCGAAGGCCTTCATGCTGAAATGACTTATGAATTAAGGGGGAGAGATTACTTAACCCTGGAAGATATGCAGAAGGGAGCTTTGAGTGTAGAAGCAAATATAATCAAGAAAAGAAATAGGTTGAGATTAGAGAAGAGGGTAACTTATATTGATGACCTGCTACCCTCAACCTCAGCTTATGACACAAAAATTGACAACCTAGTCAAGGTGATGGAGAGGATGCTTGAAAAGATCAATTTAAATGAGAGACTGCCACCATGAGAACCTCAAAACAATCAAAACAGAAATAGAAATCAGAATTATAGAAGAGAAAACAATCAAGACAAGCAAAAGGAAAGTGACCAATAGATTAGACCTCCCTTTCAACAGAACTATGTAGATCAATATGAGGAAGACAAGGAGTTGGAAAGGTTGGAAGAATCTCATGTAAACTTGATTGGATCAGACAGTGGGGATGAATTTTTCCTCACTGAGGAAGAACAAGATTTCTTCTCTTATGATCAAAATACAAACACGTATGAAGATTCTGATGAGTATAGATTGGGTTTTGAAAATGCAATCATGGAGGTACACAAACAGTATTATCTTAGGAGCAAGGGAAGCATGGATAATTCAAAGGATAAGAACACTAATGCTGTTGTCAAGAAAAACGTAGACAACCAGTCCAAAAGGACAGCAGAGAAAACCAACATTTTTTCCAAGAAACCAGACTTAAACAAAGACAAAGATGCCCAGCCAAATGTTGAACAAAGTACCCCTAGCACTTCATCTAGTAGTCCTAATAAAACTATCCCAATTACTAGTACAAACAATGTTCAACAAATGAAACTTGCTGAAAATAATTCAATTGAAAATACAGATGTAAATATCAACAATTCAATTATTCATTTCAGCCTTGAGGGAGAAATTGCTAAGATAAAAGTGCCATCCCCTTAGCTGAACTAGTAACCCAAGAGCTGTACAAAAACCAAGTTTTGAAAGCTTTGAACCTAGGAAGTGATACTGATACCTTGAACTTGACAGATGACAAACCTGAGCTATTGTTTGGTCCAGAAGTCAAAGGAAAATACCAAGAAGAGGTTTTCCCTCCCTTCTATGTTAGCTTGAACATACACGAGAAAAGTTTACACAACTCCATGTTAGATTCGGGAGCTTCACACAATCTAATGCCCAAGGTGGTAATGGAAAGCTTAGGCTTAGAGATTACTAAACCATATAAATATTTGTATTCCTTTGACTCAAGCAGAGTCAAATGTTTGGGTTTAATCAAAGATTTTTGTGTTAATCTAGCTCAAATTCCTGCTAAGAGTTTAGTAATGGATATAGTTGTAGCTAACATTCCCCCTAAGTATGGCATCCTCTTATCAAGATCTTGGGGAGCCAAACTCCAGGGAAGCCTTCAAATGGACATGTCTTATGCCACCATCCCTGTTTTTAACCAAAACAGAAGATTATACAGGGAATCTCACATGAAGTACATGGTGAGCAACATAGAAAAACCAAACAACTCTCCAATCTATTCAATTCAATTGAGTTTAGATTCCTTTATCTTATGTAACGAAGATGAAATCACCCAACAAGATAAAGAAAGCATAGACCCAATCAATTCACCAAAATAATCAATTTTTCCCTCAAATCAAATTCAAAACATTGACAATTGACAGCTACAAGAAAATTAAAATGAGGCAAATATACCTTGGACAATAAACTTCGATGGATCCAGTAATAAAACAAGCGCAGGGGCAGGTGTTTGGATTCAAAATACGAATCAAAGTTTTTCATATAAATTGGATTTCCCATGCACTAACAATATTGCTGAGTATGAAGCCCTTCTCCTAGGTTTACAATTGCTTAAACAATTAGAAGCCCAGAAGATATCGATCCTAGGAGATTCTGAACTTATCGTAAAAAAAATCAAAGGAGAATACTCAGCTAGAAATCCAAGGCTTAGGGAATATTGGAATGCTGCCCTTGATCTATTGAAAACCTTTGAAAAATATGAACTCATTTTCATCCCTAGAGCACTCAATCATCTAGAAAATGAACTCGCTTTCAATGCCAGTAACTGTCAAATACCGGAGATAAATGAACAACTCCGTGTAAAGGTAAAACACCGACCCATTGTGCCTGATAATGAAGATCACTGGCAAGTGTTTGCATCTGAAAAGCACATAGATGATTTCTTGAAGTTAGAAAATGATTTCAGCATACCGATATCAGAAACCAGCCATAAAGAAAACTGTTTGTATATTGAACAAATCCCAGAAGTCGAAATAACATATTTTTCTGATATAAATCATTATGAGAATCCTTTTGAAGCAGATATAACTGACAACGTAGACCAAGAAGACTTGGAAGTTTTTACAATGCAAAAATGATCAAATTCCAAGAGGTCTCACACCTTTAGAACACCTTTTTTATTTTAACAATGTAGCCAAAGAACTGAGAATGGAGCCTGTGGAAACCAACGTAGAAGAGCATAACATAGGCAGTCTAGCAGAACCCAAGATGATCAAACTATCTAGCACTCTCCCAGCTCGCATAAAATCACAATACATAGAGTTGTTCAAAGAGTTTAAAGATGTGTTTTCTTGGGCATACACAGATCTGAAGTCTTATGATACCAACATCATTCAGCACAAGATTCCCCTCAAGGAAAATCAAAAGCCTTTTAAACAAAAAATAAGGAGAATAAATCATCTCTTATTACCTTTAGTTAAGGTAGATATTGAAAAAATGCATGATGCTGGAATCATAGTACCCATTAGATTTTCAGAGTGGGTATCAAACTTAGTTTCTGTTAGAAAGAAAACAGGGGAAATTAGGCTCTGTATTGACTTCAGAAATTTAAATAGAGCCTCTTTAAAGGACAACTACCCCTTGCCCAAGATGGACCATATACTTCAAAGGGTAGTTGGGTCAAGAAGGATATCCCTCTTAGATGGGTTCTCGGGTTACAACCAGGTGTTAGTGCTCCCAAGTGATCAAATCAAAACTGCTTTTACCACACCTTGGGGCACCTTTATGTATGTCAAAATTCCTTTCAGATTAATGAATGCAGGGGCCACCTTCCAAAGGGCCATGGATATAGCCTTTTCAGAATATATTGGCTATTTCATAATTATTTACCTTGCTGACATAACCGTTTTTTCAAAAACTGATGAGGAACATTTGATTCACTTAAGAAAAGTTTTTGAGAAGTGTAGGAAATTTGGCTTTTCACTGAATCCCAAGAAGACACTCTTCGGTCTCCAAGAAGGTAAACTTCTTGGCCATATAATTTCGGAAGAGGGAATCAAAATAGACCCTACAAGGATAGATGGCATATTGCAGATCAGCCATCCAAGAAGCCTCAAAGAATTACAATCTTTCATTGGAAAGATAAATTTTCTAAGGAGGTTCATCCCCAACCTTGCTGAGCTATTAAAAAACATTACAAACATGCTTAAGAATGATGTGGGTGTAAAATGGACTTTACTAGCTAAACAATCATTCGAAATGGTCAAACAAGCTCTTACTCAAACACCAATCCTGATTAGTCCAGATTTTACCAAAGACTTTTTATATCTTTTCTTTTGCATCCGAGCATACAATAGCGGCAGTTTTACTTCAAAAGAATGATTTGGGGCGAGAACAACCAATATCCTTCTTTAGTAGGGCCTTAAGAGATTCTCCTCTCAAATATAATATCATGGAGAAGCAAGCCTTAGCATTAGTGAAAGCATTAAAAGACTTTAGGGTCTATATTTTACACTCTCACATAATTGCTTTTGTTCCACATACTATTGTCAAGGACATTCTAAGTCAAGACCCTGATGGTAAAAGGGGAAAATGGATTGCAACTATTCATGAATATGACTTAGAAATTAGGCCCACCAAACTAGTTAAAGGGCAAGGATTAGCAAAAATTATGGCTGAGTCTAACTTCCAAGCACTAGACATGAATATGATGGATGTGTTGGAAGAAATAGAAGAATCTACTGCTCCTTTTATTGAAGAAACATTTCTGAATTATCCTTGGTATGCTGACATTATTTATGTGCTTTTATATTTAAATGCCCCTCCTTGTTTGTCCAAAACTACAGCTAGATTTTTGAAACAAAAGGCTTTGAATTTTTGTGTCTTAGATGGAGTATTATATTGGAAAAATATTGTTGGAATTTTTCTTAAATGTTTACTTGAAGATGATGCAGGAAAAATCATGCATGAATTGCATGACGGAGAATGTGGAGGACACCTCTACTGGAAGGCCACAACAAACAAAATTCTTAGATCTGGTTACTATTGGCCTACCCTTTTCCCAGGCACTCAAAAGTTGGTCATGTCTTGCCATAAGTGCCAAATCTTTGATGGCAAAAGAAAACTTCTTCCCTTACCCTTACATCCTATCAGAGTTGAAGCACCTTCTCAACAATGGGGTTTAGACTTCATTGGGGAAATCCATCCATCCTCCTCAGCTCAACATAAGTGGATCCTCACAGCCACTAACTTCTTTACCAAGTGGATAGAAGCTATACCCTCCAGAAATGCTAATGAATCTATCATTATCAAGTTCCTCGAAACAAATATCCTATCCAGATTTGGTTGTCCCAGAAAAATCATAACAGACAATGCTGCTACTTTTAGATCTAAGAAGATGGTTGATTTCTGTTACAAATACCACATAACCTTGGGCCATTCCACTGCTTACTATCCCCAAGGAAATGGATTAGCTGAATCTTCCAACAATAGCCTCATCAATATCATTAAGAAACTGTTAGAACAGAATCAAAAATCATGGCACAGTAAGCTGGTTCATGCCTTGTGGGCTGATAGGCTAACTACAAAGAAATCAATAAACATGTCCCCCTATCAGCTAGTCTATGGTATGGACGCAGTTTTTCCCACCTCATTAGGAGTTCCAGTTATGAAACTCCTTCAAAAAGTGCAGATTGAAGAGAATTATATACAGAGAAGAATCAACCAAACCATCCATTTACAGCAGACCAGAGAGGAAGTCTATGAAAGAACACAGTTAGTCCAAGAAAATATGAAAAATCTATTTGAAAAGAGGACTAAGGCAAACATTTTCCAAGTTGGGAATGTTGTTCTTAAATGGGATTCAAGAAGAGAAGAGAAGGGAAAACATGGCAATTTTGAGAACTTGTGGAAAGGGCCATATATTATACATGCCGAGAGGGGTCACAATGCATTTTTCTTGAAGGAATTGAATGGAGAAGATCTGTATGGAGGTCCTGTCAGTGGCAGAATGCTCAAGCATTACTTCTACCAAGAATCATAAGTTTTAAAGCATTTCATTTTACCATTGTAAATATCATAGTCTTAACATTGCACTCAAAGTTATGAAAATCAAAAATACAAAAACAGAGAAAGAACGAAAAGAGGGCAGATTGTCAAAACAAGAAAGGTATAGCCCCATACCAAAAAAGAGAAACAAATCTGAAAGTGTGCAAGCTCAAATGTCACTCCTAAAAAACACACTTCTAGTTATTCAAACAGTTTAATCTTGACTAATTAACTTTAAATTTTCTGCTGATAGGATAGTGAATTTGATTTTCCAAACTGTTTAATCTTGGCTTATCAGTAGATAGATTAGGGTAGAAATTAAAGGTTCAAATATGCTCAAAATCTTAACCTAAGTTTCCAAAGAGAATGACTCAAATCTGTTTCAAATTCTGAGTCAAAAAATATGTAAATCTAGTTCTAATCAGCTCAAAATCTGAACCAGTCAACAAAGAAAAACAGCTCAAACGAGAGTCAAAACAGAGCTAAAGAAAAGATGAAGGAAGTGCTTTGAAATTTTGGATCTTAAGCCTTCCATTTTGATTTAATTTTCTGAAAAATAATATCTATGTGCAACTTGTTTTTCATGCCATAGATCACAGCAAGTCAAACAACTTAATCTTGACTTGACTGTTTTTAAATTTCTGTTATAGAATTTAGAAAAATGAAAATCTGTTGGATAGTTTAATCCCAACAAATGGTAGATTAGGTAGAGAATCATATGGACTCAACTGCTTAATCTGAGCCCACGGAGAAATAATAAGTAGAATTAGATTATTTTCTTGCTTTCAAAAGAATAAAATGTTGTAAGAGAGTTTTCCAATCCAAGTGCACTCTAATGAAGAAAAAATGATAGATCAGTAGGATTGGGTAGGTAGAAAGCTTGAGTTGATGAAAGATCTGTTATTTTTCATGGTTGCTAATATGTTGCAGAGCAAAGAAGATCATTCAATCAAATAAAGGCATCCCAATGGATGAGGCACTGACCAGCCTCCCAGAGAATGCAAGTCTGAAGTTCTTAATGCCTTCAAGAAGGCACCATCCCCAAGTGGAGCCACTGTTAGCCACCTATAAATTTGTTAATACCAAAAGGTGGCTAAATCATTTTTTGGAGCATTCAAGGAACAAATTTTATTACAAAAAAGTGTTGGCTCTTGAAGACTCTTGAAGGCCTCATGCCTCTTTCCAAAATCTTCATTTTCTTTTTCCATTTTATACTCTGTAATTTTTGCTAAATTCCAAGAGAAAGACTACTGTAAAACCATCATTCCCCCCCCCCTCTTCCAAAACTAACCTTCATCTTGCTCCCCTTTTTCTCCATAAAAACCCCTCTATTTTCATGATTCCTCTTCTCCCTTCGTGAAAATCCTCTTTACATAGTTTAAAACTCATTTTTTAAACTATATCGAAACCCCCAAATCCATTGAAAAACTTGAAAAAATCATAAAAATACACCTTTTTTTATTATGAACTTAAGCCCTGTTGGGCTAAGTCCTAAACCACTTCCCCACCATACACTTTGGGGCTAGAACCAAGTGCTAACCTTTCAGCGCTTATCGCATCGCAAAATTCCAATGGGTTGATTGAAAAGCCCGAGCCCGAGGCTCCGATTGCGATTAGCTCTTTGTTGTATACGCCTCGGGCCCATCATGTTTCATATAACTAAAGGCCTCGCAAATGGGCGCCTAACCATTTTGTATATATATACCCCGCACATACCAAAACCTTTTTTTTATTGAAATTTTTTGGGTTTTATATATTATAAGGATTTTCCACCGGTTCGTTCTAAAACTAATCTCCACCATTGATCATAAGCCGATCAAACGGCCTGCGCTCAATCGGATCAGATTTTTTCATCGCATGCCTTTGTTAGCTCCCCCCGATCAGCCATCCCTCGGATTTATTTTCCACCATTTATCTGATCCTCAGATCAACGGTCCGCTTTACATCGCATCGCAAATTTTCATCGGTGCATTTGTTTGTTCGCCTTGATCGCCGATCTCCTGATTTAATATCCACCATCGATCTCTACGGGTCTAATCGCATCCGACGGCTCATATTTATCCTGAAACCCATTTCCCTCCGCTCTCCTTTTTAACCTCTTCTGCGCAGATCCCCACCATTGGATGCTGCCATCCAACGGCTACGCTCCTCCCACGCCTTCTGAAGCAGTTTTTCCCAATTATGCAAGATTTTATAATATTTTCTGTGTTTTGTAGGTGTTTGATTGGTTTTCCATTATATAAATGCCGAAGGCCTAGGATGACGATTCTGGTGCCTTCGATTTATCAAAAGGGAACCATTCGCAGGCTCTACTCCATGTCTCGTCATTGCTTCATGAAGCGATGATGCCATACAAGCCCAGCGTGGCCCTGCACATCGACAAGACACTGTGTTATTAAAACACGATTTAAAGAGTATCAGTGTTGAAGACAGAGCACAGCAGAATAGAAGATTGAAGACCGATTTACAGGGATTACGGATAAGATGGATTATCAAAAGCCTAATCCCCCAAATTAAAACACAGTCAAAAGAAAATCATAAGTGTTTAACAGATAGAAAGGCCTCCACCGCCTCATTTGAGGCGAATTGATTCCTCAGCTACCATAAGTGCCACCTGTGCCTCAAAGCATTCAAAACAGAGGCCGAAGTTATTGATCAAAAGAATATATTAGCCTCAGTGCAGCCAGAGAGTTACTTCTGCAAGGAACTTAAATGCTAAAAATGTCTGCAGAGTTACTCCAAACATGACACAGAGCCTTAAAGTCAATAAAAGCTCCCACCGAGCTTAAATTCATAAATGTAAAACAGTTAATATAGACAAAATGTTCGTAAACTTCTCCATCGAGCCCCTCAAAGGCTGAGAATTCATTAATCTGTATTAATTGTCTTGGGATATCTTTTATCAGGTCTCACCTCCTCATTCTTCTATAAATACTTCTGTAGAAGATGAGAAACTGTCGGTTGGATTGTTGGTTAATCACTAGTTGTAATACTTAAACTCTCTGAAATAATACATAGTCTGTTGAAGTTGAAGATGATATTGAAGTCTTGGAAGCCCTGATGATGTTGTTGCATGCTTGTTACTGAGAAGGCTCTATCATTGGATCCATGAGCTTGGCTGTTGGTGAAGTATTCTGAACTGTTTAATTTTTTCTCCTGTTTCCATTCTGTTTCATAATTTCTCACTACAGTAGGTTGAAAGTTTTAGGCTAAGAAATGACTCCTGGAAGCACCTTAGACCTGTTCATCCTTCACTGTTTTATGTTTTCTTCTGCTGAGGTATTTTAGAGTCTTCAATCTCTCTCTTTAGTCCTCATGCTTGTTTATTTCTATAATAGCTCAAATAGTTGGTTTCAGCATGATTTATGGTTCTCCCTGCTTGTCTGCTATCACTTGAAAGCTGTTATTGAAGTCTCCCTTTGAAGTACCATTGTTTTAAGTTAGCCAAAGAGGTCTGTTTCGATCTTGCCCTTTGTCATTGCTTGAACAGTTGTTTTGAAGGTCTTTATAGTTGTGATCATAGATGCTTTTAGGTGTTCCCTCTTCCATGACTGCAATTATCAGTGAATCTTTTATGTTTTCTAAGTCATTTGAAATAAAATCTTTGAGGAAATAGGGTGTTCCCCGAATCTTAGATTTCATTTTGAAAGTTGTCTTGAAGTCATTATTTGCTTAAAGAATGTTTGTAGAATTTATGGTTAGCCCTATCTATCAAATATTTCTTTATTGTTCAAGTTATGTTTTCAAGTTCCCTTCGTTGAGAATTAAAC
This sequence comes from Pinus albicaulis, assembly GCA_034641835.2. Lineage (NCBI taxonomy): Eukaryota > Viridiplantae > Streptophyta > Pinopsida > Pinales > Pinaceae > Pinus > Pinus albicaulis. The sequence goes on from CM076570.1 coordinate 1,435,523,571, forward strand.
TGCTCTTTCCAAATCATTGATGTCCATCTCATTCCAAAACCAAAGGATCCTATGGCCAAGTTAGATTTGCCCTCTGATATCCCATATCCATTGATGAGTATGTTATGACCTCTTTTTGACTCCATTGCCCAATGAACTAGATGTTCCTTCATTCTATATATCTTTCCTAGGCCTTTCATGTTCTATTATATCAATCCAACCAAACAAACAAACAAACACCTGCACTTAATAACTAGTCTAAAATCCATATTCTAAGCACACAAGATTAACCTTTTCAAACAAACATTCGAGAGATCCCTCTCTGAGAACAAGAGGACTAGATCCTGGGACTCTAAAGATTGGTTCTGATGTTGCCTTGTCTTTTGATTTGCCAAACTATCAAAACACGGGACACAAACAACTACAACAACTAATAGGAGAAGAAGACACCGCTAATATCAAAATAGATTGTAGAAAAAAAGAAATGGAGAAAACAAGTGTTGGATACTTTGCATGTAGACCTTGTAAGAAGTGGTTTAGCGACAGCTTCAATTGGTGCAAATGTTGTTTTTGTATGCAATACATTTTTTAATATGCAAAAAATAATAAGCAGTTGTCAAAGATCAACACGAAGGAAAGCAAAGGAAAAAAAAATAGTCAATACTTTAAATCTATATGTGGTACTAGGTCGTATAGATACGACTTCAGATGATCCCAATGTTGTTTTTGTATACACCACCATTGTTAATGTCCATAGAACAATGACTGGTTGTTAGCAATCATCATAGAATACATTTATTCGTCATTGAAATGAATATTTTGTCTTATCACAAAAAGTGGTGTAACCACCAAATTTTCAAAATATAATGATAGAATTAGTCCATATTATGTTGAGATATCTTGTCCAATATTTGCTACATTGACTTGCAAGTACATGCTTTGGTGCAATAAAGTTGGGACTTGCATAAGGGATGAATGCTTTGTAATAACTAAGTCAATTCTCATGTTCAAATATTTGTATGAAGCATATTGTTGCCTTCAAGATGCTATTATGCTATAGTGCATATCTAACTGTACATACATATTCGTAATTACAACTATGTTGTTTACAACTAGAAAAATTAGCTTTACTAATCAAGACACATACAATCTGTATTTCATGCTTTCTATTGTATACAAAAGTGAATTATTTCTAGAATACATAGCTTGTATGTGAGATTCATGTTTTCAGAGACAATAATCAACATTGCATCTTCTTTGTTTTGCAGTGATACTTTTTAAATACAGAGAGATGCAAAATAGAAACTAGTTACTTGCAACTTTGCTTCTCTTATTTTACTGTTTTGAAATCAAAGATACAATACAATAGTAAAATTAGTATTTTGTGCTAGTAAACATTATCGTAGAGATATATTCAATAAATAAAAAAATATTATAGAAGCTCTTCTCATCTTTGAGGAAAAAAAAATCTAAGATACATAGTACTTAGTAAACAAATCACCATACGAATCTAAAGAATAAATACATAGAAAAAAATGGTTGAAATCATAGACATTGAAAACTACCATCCAGCAAAACAACAATGCATAGATACTAATATTGATATCATTTTAATGAACCATAGTCTCTTTAGACTACAGCAATTTGCATATACTCCTGGAGATTGTTTTTTCAATGCATTTGAAGTGCTTCTACACTTTCGTTACTCATCTGTTGAACTGCACAATGGAATAATAGACCATTTTCTCAATTGTCTACAACAAAATGACACAGAGGCAAAAGAATCATACCAATATGAACTAGATCCTATCATGTTATATCAACTTCATGGAATTCACGATGCTGGCACATACCTTCGTAGAATTTGTTTTTCTGCATCTAATAGCAATTTCCAATCTAAAAGAGGCCTATGGGGAGACACATTTTTCATATGATGGCTATCAAATTGGTTGAACATACCAATTGGAGTCTGGTTGCTAACAATGAAAACAAGGTATTTGTTCTTCAACCACGATCTAGATACAGTTCCACTAAACATTTTGTTTCATGATACAGATCCCATTATTGGAAATTTTGAACCCCTATTATACAAAAGATTATGTCGATGCAACTTTGTACCAAATTATTCCTTGTCACCTCTTTGCAAATATCTTGAAAACCATTATGAATCTGTTTTTCATGAAATGAAAATTCATGGATTGCATATAGAAAAAACAACTATGTCGAAGTGTGCTAATAGCATTTTTAGTGCAATTTGTCATTTAATAGCACCTAAATTTGATGAACAATCTTTCAGACTCTACATTTTCCAATCTTTTTGCAATGCACTAATGGCTAGGAGCAACGATGCATTAAATTGTATAGAAAAACACTTAACAAATGAAACTATACAAAGTCAAACAATGGTTGCAAGCTCGCAACAATACCTAATTAATATGGAAATGCCATATGAAAAAGGAGGAGTTGAGGGAACATCATTTTTCTTCCAATGGACATCGATCATATTCAATGTAAACATACAAATATGGTCATTTACCAGTAAAACCATTGTGAATTACTACCAATCAAAAACAAATTTCAACCAAACATACAACATATTATCATTTGAAACAAGTACATCACACATTCATTATGAACCATTACTATCAAATCAAAATACAAATCAGTGCAATCTGCAATATAGAATAGTACAAATGCACGAAAACACAAACAATAGAATAAACTTGCGCAAATTGAAACAAATGATACGTACAAATGACCCAAATAAAATTGGACAAAATAGAAATAAAATAGCAGATAAAAATTGTTCATCATGAAAAAGTACTCCCATAGAAATTTACAAACGAAAAATTGAAGACACACCAAAAACCAAATGTCCAATATGTAAGACATTACAATTTCAAAAGAACATCTCAAGCGTTGGACTTGAATTAGAAAAAATGTACATAAACATATCTAAAAAACAGAAGACATTGCATTTAAATATCATTTGTAGATCTTGCGAAACAGCACTTGCAAATGAAAAGTTTCCTCGCTTTGCAACACCTGAAGAAATAAGACGTAACAAGCCATAGAAAACTGTAACAAGACTTTAGAGCTTGAGGAAAGACTTGTTGCATTGAGAATTCCCTTTGCACAAATAAGACAATGTGGGAAGAAGCGATCACAAATGGGCTTAACTGGTTCAATAATAAATGTACCTTCCAGATGGACATTGTCCAAAAAGCATTGCCACAATCCATAAAAAATACAATCACAATTTCTATTGCATTAAAACAATGACTAGAATACAAGAATGCATATCAAACAGGAAAAGTGCGTGTACATATTGTCATGAGAGCACTTAAAGAACTATGTTCTCAAAATTTGTATAAAACTGAAAACATTTCCATTAATAGCAATTGGAATCATATACTTGAATTGGACAATAAAGGTAATAAATCTGATGATGACAATATTGATAGAAAAAGTGAAACTGATAGCATTTCAGAAAGTGAAAGGCCAACTGAAACCTTGGTACATGGATTCATAGCTTCACAACGAATTCATGATTTACAAGACAAGATTATTGAAATAGCACCAGCTGGGGGACAACGACCACTTGGGATATTCAAAGACAAACATGCAGAAGAAATGAGTTTCTCAACACTATTCTTTGGAAATCCACGTGACGATGATATACTATAAAGATTTCGTTACCAAGAAATAGTAAAATGGGAACTAATGCATTGCAGTGGTGACTTTTCCTATCACATCACAAATTTTTTCTTCAAGACAATGTGAATACTCATTGAAAAGGTCATGTCATGCATCTCAGTACAAGTAAGAAAAGGAAAATTACAAGGAAGAAAGTTGTTAGCAAAAGATGTTAAGTACAAACCCAACTTAGAAAAGTTACTAAAAAGTCACATTGGATACATAGATTTCAAACACATAAGAATTTCTCCTGATTACCATCAACAAATGCAGAAACATATATTTGTAATGATATGAAAATTAGGTCCTCCAACTTTCTTTGTTACATTTACAAGTGCAGAGCATCTTTGGACACCACTAGTACAAACTCTTACTAAATTACATAGCAATAGAAATAAAGAGAAACACATTGAAACAATTGAGGAATGCAACATTGATTATCTTGTTAGAAAGGACCCAATAACATGTACACGTTACTATAGACATAAGACAAATGCATTGAAGCAATTGATCTATCAAGATAGCACATTTTTTGGCAAAATATTAGATTACTACTTTGTAACTGAGTTCCAAAATAGAGGTAGTGCACATGAACATGCTCTTATATGGATAGAAAATGCTCCAGTATATGGAATTAATACTAACTTAGAAATTTAAATATTCTTGGATAACTATATAACTTGTATCACAAATCACCTTGATCCAGAACTCGCAAAGATACATGAAAATCATCATACCAAAAGCTGTAAAAAAAGAAAAGCATCACAGTGTAGATACAAATTTCCAATGCTACCAATGAAAAGAAAAAGGATTCTTGAACCAATTACTTCGGTACATGGCTCAATAAATGAAAAAAAATTGTCCTTGCAAAGCACCTTAGAGAAAAAACACTATGACAAATCAACTAGTCATGAAGATTTCTTAGATGAATTCCAGTTAACAGAAACTGATTACATCGAATTAATACAAAGTACGTTAACACAACCAATGGTATTCTTGCAACGAAAACCATCAGAAATATGGAATAATAGCTTTGTATACAATATGCCACACCTATGGAATGCAAATAAAGATGCTCAATATGTTCTAAATGCATATGTTGTAGCTTCATATTGCACTTCATATATGACCAAAGTTGACAGGTCTATGACAAATGCATTCAAAAGGATACGAAAATAACATGAAAAGAGCAACATTGATGCTATTCAAATGATACGGTCTCTAGGCAATGCTTTGCTTAACCTTCAACAAATTTCAGATCAGCAAGCATTCCACATAGCTCTATCACTACCATTGAATCATAGTTCAAGAGAATGAAACTTATAAACACAACACCAATAGACGAACGCACAATTATACTTAAACCAACTACTCTTCTTAAACAAATTCCTGACAACTCTAAAGATGTTATGTGCAGTTCTATAATCGATTACTATATCAATAGGCCTAATCCTATTAAGCATATATGTTTAGCCGAATTTGTATCAAAGTATAGGAAAGATGGCAGACCAATATGAAAAAAAAAAAAAAAAAAGTAATTCGATTCATTAAATACAAAAAACACATTGACTATGAAAACTATTACAGAGAACAATTTTTTCTATATGTTCCATTCGAAAACAATGAAAATGCACTAAAGCAAGACTCCTCTACATGGAAGAGTGCATACATGTTGCATAAGAACACAATAAAGAACAATGAAACTAAGTTCACATATAACATGAACAAGAAATGGGGTGATTTGGAAGAAGCAATTCAAAAAATTGATAGCAGCACTGCAACTTCTAATCATACAATAAAAAAACCTGGAATATCTAATGATGTTACTGAGAAGTATGACTTGGCTAAAGATTTGAAATTTCCCCAATGCAATGAGAAAAAAAGACATCTTAACATTGGTTTTCAATTTACAGAACATCCATTTATGCTTAGCAATGAAGAATACTACAAGATTAGGAGAATGCTTAATAAAGAACAACAAGCAATACTCAAAGACATTGCAATGAAAAAACGGAAGAACATAGACAAACCATTCTACTTATTTTTTACTAGAGGAGCTGGTATTGGAAAAACATTCACAGCAAAATCAATATTCCAAATGCTCATGCACATCTTTAATGAACATTACAATACAGACCCTTTGAAACCAAAGGGTTTGATATTAGCATATACAGGTAAAGCTGCATATAATGCAGGTGGAGTTACAATTCATTTTGCATTTCTAATGCCTTTCAACAAATCTAGTTTTATTCCACTTAGCAACGATGTATTAGAAAACTTAACACAACTGTACGAAGAATTAAGAGTTGTTCTCATTGATGAAGTATCTCTAATTGGAAGTTGTTTTCTATATCAAATTGATGATCGACTAAGAAACATTAAGCACAATCAAATAAAATACTTTGGAAACATTGATATCATATTTTGTGGCGACTTGTACCAAGCACAACCTATACAAGATTCACTAATATTTTAACAACCTACAATAAGAAGGCAACCAATAACATATGAATTTTGGAAAGAACATGTAAAGTACTATGAATTGCACATTGCAATGCGTCAAACAAATGAAAAATTCATTAGCATTTTGAATAGGATGCGTTTAAATAATCAAACAAAAGATGATTTGAATTACCTAAATAGACATTGTATTAGAAATGCTCCTAATGATCCTATTTTCCCCTATCTATTTTTTAGGAATAAAGATGTAGCATTACATAACAAGAAAATGTTGTTTATTGTTCCTGGTGATGAAATTGTAATTAATGCAATTTATTACGAAGAAGAAAACCATTGACACATACCATCTCATGCACCAATAGCAACATTGCCTTCACAAATTTTCCTAAAACTTAACATGCTAGTTGAAATATATGCAGGAAACTATGACTTATAAGATGGTCTAGTCAACGGTGCAGATGGTATCATTAAAGCATATGTAAAGTTAGACAACTTTGATGTAATATGGATCAAATTCTATGATGAACGTGTTGGCCGTCAACAAGAACATAAATTTCCTTTTCTATATAGCGGAGAAATTTCTAGTGATTGGACTCCCATACTGCACACAACAAAGCCAATTTCTGTATTAGCAAAAACAGGCAACTTGACAATCAGAAAATAATTCCCAATCCAACTAGCATGTGCATGTACAATACACAGATCACAAGGCTTGACACTATACAATCTTGCATTTGATCCTTTAGGAATACGACGCCATGGATTAGTATGTACAACTCTTTCTCGTGTGAGAAACATAGAATCATTGTATTTGCTTAGTCCACTTAAGAAACAAAACTTCTGAATTCAACACAAAATTTATGTTGAAATGGAACGTTTACACAGAAACGCAAAGTGGAAACTAGACTACAACTATTCGTTATTTGAAACAAAAGCATACATTTTAATTCTTTCTCTAAACACTCACAGTTTACAAATACATATTGATGATTTGTTAAATGACTATGATCTAATGCAATCTGACATCCTATGTTTACAAGAAACACATTTGAATAATTCAATGCTTCTAAAAAGACTTGAAAAATTCAATTGCATATCAAATCATAGTAAACATGGTTTGCTAATTTGTATTAAAAAGCATATAAAGATCTTGAACCATATTCATTTTGAAGAAAAAAACATTGAAGCTACACTAGCAAATATGCTTCTTCATGACATGGATATTATAGTCGTGAATGTCTATGTTGCACCATATGCAACATTTAACAATACATTGGATCTTCTTTCAAAAGCATTATGCAAAATACATTCAAATCAAACAATAGCAATTGTCGATGATTTCAACATCAATATGCTTGAAAGCAACAACAAAACAAACAAACTAAGATCGTATATGCACAATTACAACCTTCATTTTCTTTTAGAGACAAATAACAATAAAAAATTATCAATCATTGATCACATATGGTCAAACATAACTTGTAGCTATAAGACTTTCAGGTTAGATACATATTGGAGCGACCATGATACTATTTGTCTCATCATTGAAGACAAAAATGCAACACAAACATAGTGCAAATGAAAGTAGTCTAATGCTTTTTTCTAGTCAATAGTATCATACTTGCATACTCATGTCCTTATTATACAAGTGAAATCAATAGTGAGCATTATTACCAAACATACCTTTAATTTGTTTCTAAAAAAAGTCTTTGAAAGCTGCATAATAGCCTTTTAACTACTATGACTTTGACTTCTAATTGTATGTCTTGGAGATTACTATAGCTTTCTACAATGAGTCAAATAGGAAAAGACAAGTCACAAAAATAAATAAACACATCCAGGTTTGCTTACTACACTAAACTTACTTACCCTTCAATGCATATGTATATATATCTCTATGTTTAACTGTTTATTTCTTTCTACAAAACTATTGCAAGACCTATTCTCATATTACTAGTGCTGACTACTATAGCACTGTTCTTTATATAGAATTATACTATGCATCAATAATTTATTTCTCAAGCATCACAGAATTCATTTTAATTCTTGAATTTGTCTTTCAACCCATTGTAATATTTTCATGCACAAATCAGACATGCCCCATTGCAAATTGCAAACTATATATAACCACTTTGGAGTTATCTAACAATAAACACCACAGAATACTGAGTCTTATTCTCTACAGTATTTTAGCACTACGACACAATTTGCTTACCTTTTCATCATCTCAATAATGTTACGTGCTTAAACTTGACAATCATCACCAATTTCTTATTTACGTCAGAACTTACATGCGTAATTCTATGAATCCCAGTCTCCTTGTTCTTCTCTTCTTTTCAACCTTTAATTCCTTTTCCTCACCCTTCCTCTAGAAACTTGTCAAGCTTCCTGTTCACTTTACATTTGAACCCTTTTTCACTAAGATCTCCTCCAATTTCCCATGTTGCTTCTTGTCAACCTCTAAATTTCAATAGAGATAATATCAAATACAAATTAAATTTCTTCCAAAATTATAACTCTATTTCAGTTACATCAAACTAAATTATTTCATAATCCATATGCATCTTAATTCACATTGTGCAATTTGAACAAAATGTTTCCAATCTCATCATTATTTCTCTTAATATCCCTATTATCTTTGAAATTTTATCTATACCTTTTTTTTTGTTTTCTTTTGTCCTATGGTGTTTCTATTTTATTTTTCGTTGGGTATTACAACAAGTTCAAATGACATATATCTTGATCAACATATTTATTGTCTAAACTGCCAACCACCCATAATAAGTAACAACATTGGAAAGTGAACTTGATCAAGAACCACATCCAGATTTTCTTATTACGCCCAACTTACTTAGTCTTTCATGCATATGTAAATGTTTTCATGCCAATCAGTAGTACCTGAAGTTTCATACATCTGTACTAGATGCGTTTACACGTTTCTATAGTACTGGAATTGAATCATTTTTTCTCTCAGCCAAAAAAACTTTTAATATTTGCTACTTAGATCAGTATATATCTCTATTGCACCAACATAATTTTCTGAATTTAATATTGTATAGTTTATAAGTATTCCATTATCAAAGTTTTTAAATGCAATTAATATTTCTTTCAATAACTAATATTCATTTTCTAGTAAAATATACAATAAGCTTATACTTTTATTTTTATTTTTAGTTATTAAAATTTACCAAACACTTCGTGGTTGCGTTCAAGCGCACCATTCAGTGAGGTTGCATATTTTTCATCTTGCAGTTCTGGACAACAAGCTAGAATAGACAAAGAACAACAAATATCAGGTGCAACTGAGTCAGACAAGTAAGTAAATTTGAAATAAATTCTTATACGTACCATTCACATAGCATTCATATTTATCACCAATATATTTTACTTCTAATTGCTTCTTTTGCCACATCAACATCATCAATATACAGATCGAAAGCAACATATTTAGTTCCAGTTACCATTGAAGAACTAAACATTCGCAAAACTGGAAAAATGTTCAATGGAGATGTTATGGTTATCTATAGCACATATCTTGACAAAGTCCACAAAGCACGACAAATACTACGTGCAGATTTGACAGATGCCGAAGGCATCATGACAATCACATTATCCATACCAACTGAGCTTATTGAACAACATGGACAAAAAATATCACCAGGAAAAGCAATATCTATTACAAATTTTAAAGTTCTTCCCAAAATAAATTATGACCGCAGTGATTGTGATTGGATTCTGCTGCTAACTGAACTAAGCAACGTACAGAACATACCAAAAATTTGCAAAGAATACAAATTCATTCCAGATACAACAGTAAAATAACTTACAACAAATACATAAACATATCCAATGGGAACAATTGCAGCAGTTGTCACAGCTGCACGGAAAGTTGGTTTCCAATATACATTGCAAATTAAAGATGGAAATTTCGATGACAATAGAGCAACGGTAGCATAAATTACTTTGCAATGTTTTTATATTGCTAGTTCCATCCTACATTTCAATTTAGTTTCAAAAATAAAAATAAAACTTTCTGTGTTCTTTTGCAGTTGCATTTATTTGAAAAATTTGCACTGATCTATGATGAAATTGAGAAAGAATTGCAAAAAGGCCATCTTCCAATTATGTTATTAAAAAAAATAACAAACAGGAAAGAACTGAAGGACAAAACACTTCGAACAACGCAAGCTACATTCATCACAAAATTGAATGCAGAAGCAGCAGAAGAACTCAGAAAATTGAACCCTCCAACATTCTTTGTAAGTACAAATGAAACAGTAGCTCTACTACTCAATATGCAATTGTTTCTTCATGTATTTCTATTTTGACATATACTACTTGTCCTCCTCTATGAAAAGATAAAAGGAACATTGAAAATTGCAATCATTTGCTCTACGCCATTTGAACCAGTTTGTGTTGAATGCAATTCACCAATACCAGCCTCTACAATGATAGAGGAGAATACAGTTGATTGCCTAAAGTGCAATAAAAATTCTTCCTTTTCCTATTCACGGTGTCTTAAGTGCATAATAAAGTCCAACAACACCAATTTGCAATGTTGCATCTGAAGCAAATTCCTCTTGAAACAGTTACTTCCCAACCTAGCAGATATGTCTTTTCAAGACTATGTTAAAAGGAAACAAGCAACAATGTATATGATACGCGATTTCAAAATCAATGGTACATTTAAAATCAACGAAGACAATGAGATCCAATCTGTTGACAGCAACAAAAGCCCTACCAAGGCTAGGTATACTTATAATTATTCTTCATCTTTCAACAAAAAATCAGATATATGGAATTTAAATTATGCTATCCAAAATAGCAAGATTTGTACTAATTTTTCCCTTTTCTTTGCAGCACCAGCGCTTCTACAAACATTGGCTGCAATAGAAACACATAGTAATCCAGAAATCAGTGCAAAGTTCTTCTCAATTTTTGTACAAGATTTTACTGCTCAAATCTTCCTTTCACAAAGTACAGTATGTCTGCAACATTTTGCAAAAACAAGAATGTTTTCATAGAACAATTACAAACAAAAATCACTAGCTATACTTATAGTGTTTCTTCTACCTATTCACAGATACTTTCAGACTTAATATATGTATATTTAAGAAATATAGCTTTTCCATTTGACATTTACAAATGTTTTCAGATTTCATACATATATGTTCAATGAATAGAACCTGTCTTTACAATCTAACATTATACATATAAATGTTATAAATCTATTTAAAAATTTCCTGAAAAAAAAAATTATACAGACATGATCCCTGGGCTACTTCCAGTCTTATGTCTTGTTCTTTATTGGTTTTGAAAAAATCGTAATTGACATCTGGAACATTAATTCATCTCTGTAAAAGAGGGAGAGGCACTAAGATTATTTGTCCATAGGATGTGCACTACAAGTAGCCGCCTCTTCAAATGAAGCAAGGACAATAATTTTTCATATATTCTTATGTATCAACTTTGAACAACATCTCTCAATTTGGGCAATATTTTTATGGTAACAAAAATAGTAAATCGCCATTTCTAAGTTTATGCTTCCTTAGCTTATAAGTTCATATTTTTTTTTTGCAGATTCCTATATTCACTGTTAATAGTAATGCACCAAATTCTATGTCTAAACACTCTACTAAGACTAAAGTTAGTATTATCTTCCTTGCTTTTCACCTTTGTTATAATTTTCTTTACAATATGATTCTTCTTCACCTGCACTTTATGACTGAAAGCTTATATATTAAGCATTATTGGGTCATTGATATTTACTTTGTTAAGTTATTTTTCTACTTTAATATTCAAATACTCCAGTCTTAGCTTTTGATAAGTATTTGTTTAAGAATTTTCACTAAATCTTCGATTCCATGAGCTAATATATATAATAAATAAACTATGCACGTATAGTGCGGATGCCACAAATGGTTTGAACAGTATTTCAGGCCAAGAATACAAGTCTCCTTAAATAGTAGAATTTTGGTTTTTGTTTTTTTTGCATTTAATTGTTTTGTATTTGGAAAACTTACTCTGCACTAATTTCTTGAACTGGAAAATTAACTATACCTGTCATTTTTTAATATCTCAATCAAAGCACCTCATATGAGGCTTGGCCACATAACTTTTCATGCTTTTTCCAGTTATGCCTTTCTCCCTCGCTCAGGGTTCCTCTTCCCTCTAATCCGCATAGAATTGCACAGCAATGCAGCCTCGCGCAAATACCGATTCAAGCCGCAGAGGTTTCCTTCCATGTAAGATTTCTTTTATGCAGATATTAAGTCACTATACGATGGCTCATACACAAGGTCGAGCCTCCAATCTTGTCTTCTCTACCTAGATGGCTGCGAGGACACTTCACGGATATCACTCACAGAGCAAGGTTTCTGTCTCAACCTATATTGCTCCAATAACCAGAGGGTTCAACACAGGTTCAAACATATCCAACAGTCAACTACTCGTATCATTTGAGTTGTTGATAAAACAAATTGGTTGGCTTTTCCACATCTAATACATTGGCTGAATAGGATCGGAGATTTGGGTCACTCTTTTAGCCAGACTAGCATTTTCATGTCTACAGGAAGAAAAACTCTGTGGCTGATTGACTGTCAAAGCTAGGAGTTGAGAAAGATTTTGGCATCATGTACTACCACAGGCACAAGGTTCTATTCTACTTCACTGAATATTACTTTCATTTACATCATACTTCTGGTCTCTGTTATTGGGCCATTCTGGTACACTAGTGCTCCACTTTTTGCTCTTTTGATACTTTTTGATTGCTGGTGCTCTACTTATATTGAGATTTCACTATGACTCTGGTACTTTGTGTTACTGCACGCACATATGATTGATGCATTCGCAAATGTTCCGATGTTATTAATGCCTTTTAAGCCAAAACTTCAAACACATATAAATCACAGTCCATAAACACATCGGATCTGCAATTGCCATCGGGACTTTTATTAACATGTTCCACTCTTATGATTTTCTCCGATGCGATTCGTGAGCGTCCCACAAGGTTAATAAATTCTTCTATCCATTCGATTTATTATAATATTTTCATTTGCCAATGGTTTAAAAACCAACACCACTCATCGGGCCAACAATGCATTATATCCTACCTTTATATATCGTGCACTGTCTCTTTATTTTGCTTAATGCGACTCCAGATAAATTACAAGACCTGTAGGATAGATATGAATGTTTTTGTAATGAAAGTACAAATAATGGTGATAAAATCTAGGCATTTTGCAATAACAAGTGAAAGTTTTGGCCAATTAGATAGCAGATAATTCAAAGTAAAATAATTAAAATAAATAAACAATAATAAATACATACTGTCTTTTCATTTTTCGCTTTCAAGCCTTTTAAAACTTTTCATAACAAAATCATTTAAAAAAAATAAAACAAAATAACATATTATATATATTATAAACTTTAAAAAAAAATTATAGTATATATATATATATGCATTTACCATACATATACATTTAAAAAGTCAAAATACTTTGGAATAAAGTCCATCATGGTGCTTTATAAAACAAAAGAAATTAAACCCTTTAAAATAAACTTTGTCGTGACAAATTGCAACATCTCTATAATTACATTAAGTGGCATGTAATAGGCGTAATGGCTATCCATAGACATTTCCAACATCACATTGCAACATTACTATATTTAAACTAAGCGGCAGGTAGTCGCTACCTTGTAGCCTTGTTTAAAAGATGCCATTGCACCACATTATAACATATGCCAACGTAATGTTTAAAACTTGGAATTTTTGTTTAATAAAACATTTGTCCACGATACACTCCATTAACATGCTCCAATGTTTAATGTTAACCAACCTTTAATAAAAGGCCATAGTTTTAAATGCCACCATTTATATCAAAACAGACCTTCAGTTATTTAAAATATGTCATTGCACCACATTATAACATATGTCAACCTAATGTTTAAAACTTGCAATTTTTCGGTTATTAAAAATAATTTATGTGGATTTAAAAATAATAATAAAGTTTAGAATTATAATGAAATAATATATATACAAAAAGATATATAATCAATTACATGATATTAAAACCATATAAAATATTTATTATATATATATATATATATATATATATATATATATATATATATATATATATATATATATATATATATATATATATATATATATATATATATAGTAATTCAATTTTTATTTATAAAAAAGAAGAATTTTTCACATAAACATTATTATAAATCCAAATTCAATTTTAGAGGACATTGGACAATTTTTACCTTCACAAATCAAACTAGCGAATCCAACAGTGAAATTTGTCAGAGTCCCATTGGACTAAAAACTGAAGAAGATTCTCTGCATGCTCACTGGACTTCCATATCATCTCATCAGTTGTACATGTTCTGCAATATTTTTTTTTTTAAATTTGCTTGTTTTGAACGACGGTCAACATACCATAACTTCCTAATTTGAACTCGATTTTCGACGAAATGAGTTGCGTTGGATTCCTTACAATGGGTTGGTCGCTTTCGTTCTGGTTTGGTGAAATTATGAGCACTTTCATTTTTGAGCTAATTTTTGCCCCTGATCCAGATTCTGATCACACTAATTGCAATGTGTAAAGGAGAATTTCACAAGAGGGAAGAGTGAATCTCTAGAAGGAAAGTAATAGTACCATCCTAAGAGAGGCACATGATATCAAGGAAATATTTGTTAGTTATCTAGTGAAATATTTCACATAGACACAATGAAAATTAAAGAAATTACAACACAATCAACAAATACCAAAGCCAATGAAGTTGATGAATTTCATTAGTATATATTAAAAAAACATATACCTCAAAAATCTAAAGAATAGTTTTACAGTATTCATGATAGATGCATGAAAATGTGTTGGATCAATGAGCTTTTGATTATTAGGTGAAAGATCCAAGTACATATATAAAATGATGAGACAGTAGCTCTAATAGTGGAACATTAAGTCACTCCTTGCTTCTCCAAATGATGATCTTCTTTCCTGTGCCAATGTTATCATGTGAAAATCGTACAATCATCTATAAGCATTAGAAGACACTCAGATTCAGTGATCAACACACACAAGGTTACATTTTTTGCTAAAAGTGCCATCAAGATAAAAAAAAAAAAAATATTTCCTAAGGTTCAAGTTAAAATATTGACCCGCGTGGGTGCACCATTACTGGAAATTAAGAGTCATGCAACTATTTCTTCGATAGTCATGTGGTCATGAAAACTCCAGTCAACACCTCGGGTCACGAACTTGCTTGAAGAACACTCCAACTCTTCATATGATGGGCTATAAATTTTGATCCTTGAGCCCCAAGAAGCCTTAAAGGAAAGGAGATGGTAGCTCTCATCTCATTTATGAGGAAAACAACCATATTAATGAGCCAAAGGAGGGAAGGAGTGTCCAAAAATAAATATAAATACAAGTTCATGGAAATTCAAAAACAAGAAGAAGTAGTGCATTATTATGTTATCAAAATTTATTGTTAGCAATCAAACATACATTTGGGAAGATAATTCCATCATTGATTGTATTTCATACTTCTTTGTGTGTGAGAGAGAGAGAGAGAGAGCTTGCAAGGAGATTGAGAAAGGGAAATCTGTGTTGAGATTTTCTGAGCACCATTGCTCAAACGATTCTCTTTAAGTGTCTTGTGTTAATATATTGTAACTCTTCTACCACGAACAATCAATAAAGAGGACCTTTTTCCTAACCGTTTTTTCATTTTTTTTCTTCATTAAGCTTGTTTATGTGTTATCTAGTGTAGTTTTTAGTTTGTACTTATTCATGCATTATTTACATTGACTTCAATTCTTTTTTTATCCATGCTTGTCCACTAAAAACATCCAATTTCTTGTATGCTCATTTTAGGTAACAACCAACTCCAAGGAAGGTGTCTTTGGTACTCAAAAGAAACAAACACACTACTACAAGATGGTGACTCTACTTGTTTCCTTTCTTAGATCTAATGGTTGTTTTGAATGAACTTTCTCTCTACTTTTTCCAGTCCATTGTACCATTGTTAATACTATGGAATTTTCGTAGGGCCCCTTGGACCTGTTTCCAGCCCAAAACTTGACATATTTTTAATTTTTAATTTTGGTCGTGTGACGTTTATCACAGATAGACACACGATGCGCGCTTGTGCTGAACATAGCCTGCATAGGTTACAGTGAGTTCAAATATTCGTTGTAATTTTTCTTTCCTGAGTATTGTGAAACCTTTAGTGAAATACCTTCGATTATATAATTTTTTTTCAGTTATATAGATTGTTTAATTTCTTTACTAACCATTATTGTTAGGGAAATTACTTATTCTTTATTTAAAAAATATATATTTCCAAACATAGCTTAATTAGGGGAAGAGTAAGTGGCCATTATCCATCCATATTTTCAACATGTTTTGTTATTTTTTTCACAAGTTACATATCCTAATTAGGAGGATAGTAAGTGGCCAAAAATAAACATATATTTTTTACTAAGCAAATCATTTTATTTCATTAGTATTGTGACTACGACCCTTTGTTATTAAAGAAAGGGAGTAGCCCATACTCCCCTTACATCTTTTATAGGATCATTAGATCGCATTTGAAATATTTATTAAATCACTTAGTTTTTCCATCTCCATTTTAGGCTCACATAGTGTAATAGGAAGGAAGTAAGTTTCCCATTGTCCACACATTATTTCTTTTCATTCAAGTAACAATCACAACTTAGTGTAGGTAGGGTATTTTTTAAAGGATCATTTCATATCCACATCATTACACACTTTGCATTTTCACTATGTCTCTTGCACGCACATTGCACTGCACAAACAAAATACTCTAAAATTTGTTATAAAGGGCATCCAATTTAAGGATATTGTGTACTTAGTTTATTTTTAGCTTACATCTTCACACCATAAGTGAAGTTAGACTCCCTAAAAACAACCATAACTTGAACACATTAAATTCCCCACAGGGGCCATAAAATAATTTATAGTTCATGTTAGAACCATTGAGGGTAGGCATACCATAAGCCACCATGGTCATGTTACATTTTGAAAAATAAAAGTTGTCTTTTAGGGTGCTTCAAATATTTCACCATCCCATGGAAAATACTACCCAGACTTGTGAGAAACCTGATTTAGAGAGGGGTCAACTTAGGTCTCATTGTGTGTGGTATTGTGCATTTTGTGAAGTATCTGGGAACCCTACCAACCTGTGCCCAAAATTAGAGAAGTTAAAATCTCTTCTTCATGCCCCAAAAATGTGAGTGGCCCCACCTCCACCTTTATGAGAGTAGTAAGGCATTGCACCCCAACCATTCAAGAACTATATGCACAGAGTAAAAAAATTACACACAACACTGTCCCAAAATTTTTCTTTATCGAGATGCATTGGGGGTCCTTTCTAAAGCCAATGTTGTGACACCATCATTTCCAGCCGTGCTAGTGGGGAATGATGGGAGAAAAACCATTTATTGTGTCTTTGAGGAAGAAGCTTCGCGTCTAGTTTATCCTTGCACTCATTTTCATTCTACCTCTCATCTGCTATGAGTATCATGTAGGATGTTAAATCTTCCTATGAAAAATTTTCCAAAAACTTCCCACTCCTATTCCCTATGCAACATATCAACCCATTTGATTAATCAATGCCAAGAATTGAGAAAAATCAGAGATGTGTTTCTCTTATTGTTCCATCTTCCTCAAAATTCTCTCTCAAAATAATCTAGACACACGTGCAACCATTTTCACATTTTTTCCCAAGTTCATCATACATGGAATTGTTACTACCTTGCACGATTTAGAGCAGCAAGAGCAACCTTGCATCATGCTGACATCGGGATCACAAATCCTCCTCCCATCGCTGATGCTAAGATCAATAGGTGGCTCGTGCCCTTATATTCCTTGGCTCATGAAACCAACCACCCATCATCATCACGAACCATGAAAATGTCGGTACACATACCATTTATTAAATTGGAACAGAGCCTGCATCACATGCATTACATGCATGCAATATTTTTACCAACAATTTTCATCATTAGGACACATGTCCTATGTTGCAAATATTTGGAAAAAATAGCATACGACACCACCAAATTTAGGTAATCTGTAAACACCCTCCTCACATAGAGGAAGATGCCTTGGATCCTAGGATGCCAACATGTTGTGCTGCTCAACAACCCCCCCCCCCCCATTATGATTAAATAGTTTACTTAGCAAATAATGGGGACCCTTTTAATCTTTTAGTTAAATATATTTTAAAGCAATAAAATAAGACATTCTATTTCAGTTAGGACAAAAATCTATGCTATCAGAACTTAGATCCTAATTGTATTGGCTTAAAATGACCTAAATAAAAGTTATAGAATACTATATCACATATCAAAAATAAAAAAATCATATTAAAGCACCCTCTCAAGAGAAAATACCGATGTGAGTTGCTCGATTTAAAAAAGAATGTGAAAAAGTCTTAATAACTTTAACAAAGCAAAAATGTCTTGTTAGGAACCCATATCACAAAATAGAAGAAAAGATAGATCAACAACTTAGAAATTATCCTCTTCGAGGGGGGAACCTCCTTTAAATTACATAAATGAACAATTCTTGGATGATTCAAATAAAAAAACGTCCTTTCCATATATAGGATTCCAAAGAGTCATAATATAATCCTAGCTGACATAACAATAATAATGTAAGGGCACAAAAATAACAATAGTGGGCTTTTATGGGGCACAATAATTACAATATGGGGACTACATGGGCACACAAGTAACAATACATGGGCTACACTAACAATAATAAGGGGATACACTACTATTATGGGGACCTAACATGCCGCTCTCCTTCAAACAAGTGTTTTCCTAAACGCTTGAGTAGTTCTGAATGCTTTTGTATAAAATTTTCATCCTCCCATGTTGAATATTTAGTAGGTAAGTTCTTCCACTTGAAGAGATATTATAAAATTGATTTCTTTCGTATATGTCATGTTCTTGTTTCCATGACTGCTTTAGGTTCCAATATGATTTCTTCCTCCTCAATTTATGGCGATATTGTTTGAACTGGGAGTATGCCACATATAACCTTCTTTAACCATGAAACTTGGAAAATTAGGTGCACTCAGGAAGATGTAGGAAGCTCCAATTTGTTTTCCATAGTACCAATATTTTTCCACACTTTGTAAGGACCATAAAAATTTGGTGATAATTTATTATCCTTCTTGTTGGAAATACTGAGGAGGGGGGGGGGGGTGTGGTGAATCATTATTCCTTTCAATTAGAGCATTAGTTAATCTTCAATTATTATCAGTGTTTGTACAATGATAGTAGCAAACAAGAGGAACACAAATGCACACATTTTTTAAGGTGGAAAACCACTTCGTGACAAAAACCACCTAATGCTTTTCTAATAATTTTTTAATATTCAACTTCAATTAAAAATAAAGCTCCAACTTCCTAGAATCTAGAAAATCATTCTTCTCTAGCTCCCACTGGATGGACACTCCAATGCCCAAGATTATCCAGTAGTCAACTGAACAGATGCCCCAACACCCAATGAACTACAACTCACCCTAGCACCACCCTACCACCCTATAGAAGAATAAAAGAAGAATTGACTCCCGTACCAAGGAAAATGGTCCACTTTACAATGATATAGAATGATGCAGAAGAAGAAGATATACTATACCATAACCCCAACTTTGACACAACCACCTAATGATGATCCTAGACCTCCCAACACTACCTCTTCAACCCTTGGCAGATAGACACTAGTACAATTTGTACAATAATGTATTTACAATGACTAAGTACAATGATACCTTTACAATGATTGTATGCAGTGCTACCCACTTGAAGACTTCATATGATGAAATTCTTGCTGCTGTTATGCACATTGATTGTTGCTCTTGTCATGCTACCCTCTACTGCACCTTACTTTTCTTTTTTGCTGTAGAAATTTTGGTCCTTTGCAATCCTTGACAACACATTATCTAGCTTTTTCTTGCCTTCTAGGAGCTCGATATTGAATCTAGTGTATCTCTGTTATTTCAGATCCTCAATATCTTATTTTTGGTCTTGTAGTATTCCTCTGAGTCTTCTTTCCAATGCCACAGGTCTGACCCAATTTGGATTCCTCAAGAGAGAGTTATACCCAATTTCTCACAATGCCCTAATTATGGATTGTTTCAGCAGAGCACACTTGTAAGGCGTGCCACATGTCACTGTTTCTTCATTTGGATCTGAAATTGATAGAGCGAAAGCTATAGCCTGTGCACTATCTGCCAAATTTTATGGATCAATCCACTCAGAGAGAGAGTTATGACGATTTTACCAAGGTCACTTCTTTGAGATGAATTTCAGGAGCCTGCAAAAATCCTGAATTCCACAGATCATATATCCAAAAATGTTGTGCACCTTGATATGAAATTTTTACAATAGCTTCCTTAGGATTTCAGCTTTGCCTCATAAAAATTTCAGCTTCTGAACCTTCGTAGAAAAAAATTTAGAGCGAAAATTCCACGATGACATTTTTAGATGGCCGAATCCCTTGCATAAGGAGGAAATGAGGATCACAATTTATATAAATGCTTAAGTTGAGAGGGGCTTCAACAAGTGAACGTGGGAGGGATTTTAGGAGCTTAAAAAATATTAATTATGAAATTTCAATGACCCATGCCCCAACCCCATGGGGTTTTAGCCCACTAACTAGAGGTACAAACTTCAAACATGAATATCTCTCAAACCGTGAAGAATTACATGTTGTGCCATATATCAATGGAAACATCTCAACAAGTAGAAACCAACAAAATCATTATTGACCCAAAATATATTAATTTGGTAGGTCAAAATTCCCATGTAATATTGGGTTAGCCCCTAGTGTTGCTTGGGTTGACATCAATGACAACCGTTGATCAACAATCTCCCCCTTTGGCATTGATGGCAACACAAGTACTCCCCCTGCGATCATGACACCTCTTCCTATAACATTCTCTCCCCATTTGACATCAATGGCAAAGGGTAATTCCCCCTGAAATACAACCATCTTGCGGACCTGTACACACTTCCACTCCCCCTGATACACAACCATCCTGCGGACCTGTATACACTTCCACTCCCTCTTTATATTCCAAATAAGGAAAATCTAATGAGAACTTGGGAGAATCCCAAGCTTCTGGTGAAGATATTCCAATGCCGATAATATTTAATATGTGATTCTTTTGGTGCTACTTGTAATCTTGCTACTTGTCCAAATGATTGCATAACATCTGGCCGGGAGGTTGTTACATATAGAAGACTACTAATCATAGATCTGTACAACCTTTGATCCACATCCTTAGATGAGTCGTCTATGCTCAATTTTCAACCTGTTACCGTTTGAGTAAGGATGGGTTTGCAATCTTCCATTTTAAATTTATTGAGCATTTCGATGTACTTGGCTTGACATATAAATATTCCTTTCTCTTTTGTTGAGATATTTGGAAGCTCTAAGAAGTATGTTAGCTCACCAAGTAAAGACATCTCGAAATCAATTTAAATCTTTGTACCAAACTTCTTACTTAGTTGATCATCATTGCTACCAATTATTGTATCATCCTCTTTAGCTATTAGACATGAATTAGTTGCTTCATCCAGAACATATATGTCATTTGGAGCTCAACTTGCTGTAGCCACAATTTCACCATACACGCCTTTCCTAATTTCACATTTCGTGGAGTTGAATAGTATTGTGTGTCCTTGATGACACATTTGTCCAACATTGAGCAGATTGTGATTCATGTTTTCAACCAATAGAACATTATTGGCTATAGAATCTTTTCTTCCGAGAGTGACAGTACCTGATCCTATAACATTTGAAGATCCATCATTTCCAAAGGACATGGTTCCATCCTTCTTCTCTTTCAGAGATACAAATTTATTTCTATCTCCAGTCATACGCGTTGAGAAACCGCTATCAACATTCCACACATCTTTTTTCGTTTGAGCCTTGAAAGCGAGAGCACAATTATCATTCTTCTTCTTCTTCCATGTTCGTTCATTCTGTGGCTTCGAAGATTCTTCTGGAATATTTTTAAGTCTGCATTCTTTGGCTATGTGTCCAAAGTTTCGACATTTGTAACATTCAATATTATTTCTTAAATGTTCAAATCTATTGATGTTTCGCTGAGCCCTTGGAGGTTCATATTTGACAGATCTCCTAGAATTGCATTCGTTCCTAGGGTACGTGCGACATTCTACAGCTTTATGACCAAATTTTCCACATGAATAACAGTAGTCATAAAAAATATGTTGGTACCTGGATGGAAATTTTCATCGAGGAATTGTCTTCCAAGGTTGTTCTTGCGAATCTTGTCCAATGAAGTCTACATGCATGTCAAATCTCATAGGTTCATTGTATTTTGTTGTAGAAGGTCCTGCTTTTTCTCCTTTGTAACCGATGCTAGTTTTGTCGTTGTAAGATCGTTTATTGTTGATGAGTTCTTCCAATTCCCTTGAGTTGTTGGCATAGTTTTGGATAGTTTTTCCTTTCTTCACTTCCTCACGCAGCGAGACTACTTCGGCTTCTAATTCTTCCCTTTATTGGTTTCTTTCTTCCAACTTCTTCTGAAGTGACTCTTCAAGGCATTTATGTTCTTCAACTTCAATTTTGAGACCTTGAACTTGTTCTCTAAGAGTTTTGGAATGGATCTGCTCCGCCTTGAGATATTTTATAAGCTTGATTGCTTCCTCATAAAATTCTTCTATTGTCCATCCTTCTTCTTTCATTGTTCGATAATTTGTTTATTGTGCTTGGCCATAAAAAATAGTCTCTCATTGGCTTCTTTCTTCACTCGTCATTGTCTTCATCGAATGATGAGTTATCTTCTTTAGAGAAAGTACCTTTGGACCTTTGCTTGTTGAATTTCTTAAAGCCTTTTTCTCCTTGAGTTGCCATCACTTCTATTTGGACATTTTTCTACGAAATGCCAAACCTCACCATAGCCGAAACATATCAATGGAAGTTTAACTTTGAATTTTCCATTACCAATTTTCAGTTTTCTCATAAATTAAGCATATTCTTCATCTGAAAGACCTTCTCCATCATCTCCATTTTCTTCACACTTGCATGTGCATTTCTTTTCAATTGAAGGTTGTTTGTCCTTATTGGTTTTCTTAGATGCAACGAACACAGTTTCTAGATGCGAAGTACCCTCTTCTTCATCAATTCTCATTTCATATGCTATGAGAACTCCATGTAATTCCTCTTTGTTGATTTTGTCCAGATTTGCACTATATTATAAAACCGATACCTTTGGGTTGAATCTACCTGGTAACGTTCTAAGAATCTTTCGTATAATAGTCTTCTCGTCAACTGGCTCTCCCAATCCTTCCAGAGTATTGGTTATTTCATCAACGTATTGGAAGTATGCAGCAATTTTGCAATCTTCTTTCATTCCGAGTTGCTCAAATTTTTCTCTATATATTTGAAGCTTTGCTTCTTTGACATTTGAGTCACCTGCATATATATTCTCAAGCTTGTCCCATACATTTTTGGCGCTTAAACCTACCACTCCTATGATAAGCGTATCTGGTTAAGTCCATTGATAATAATATTCTTTACTTTTGCATCATTTACCAAATTCTTCTTACCTTGTTCATCCACGGTTGATGTAAATCCATTTTGAACAGTGTCCCATACTTCATAACGTTGCACCAAGAGATAGACCTCCATTCTCCCTTTCCAAAGTGTATAATCATTTTCATTGAACAGAGGCGCACCATTATTGGTATGATCCATGACCTCCTTCCAGTTGTTAAACTGCTATTGAAGGAACCAAGCTATGATACCAATTGTTGGAAATACTGAGAGGGGGGGGGGTGAATCAGTATTCCTTTCAATTAAAGCATTAGTTAATCTTAAATTATTATCAGTGTTTGTACAATGATAGTAGTAAACAAAAGGAACACAAATGCACACAATTTTTAAGGTGGAAACCCACTCCAGGACAAAAACCACCTAATGCTTTTTCTAATAATTATTTAATATTCAACTCCAATTGAAAATAAAGCTCCAACTTCCTAGAATCTAGAAAAGACTTTCTCCAACTCCCACTGGATGGATGCTCCAATGCCTAAGATTCTTCAAGAGTCAACCGAACCTGATGCCCCAACACCCAATGAGCTACAACTCACCCTAGCACCAATCACCACCCTATAGAAGAACAAAAGAAGAATGGACTCACGTACTGTGGAAAATGGTCCACTTTACAATGATATAGAATGTATTTAAGAAGTGAAGATATACTAGACCATAACCCCAAATTTTGACACAACCACCTAATGTTGATCCTAGACCTCCCAACATTGCCTCTTCAACCCTTGGCACAATTTGTAAAATAATGTATTTACAATGACTAAGTATAATGATACCTTTACAATGATTGTATGCAGTGCTTCCCACTTGAAGAATTCATATGATGAACTTCTTGTTACTATTATGCACCTTGGTTGTTTCTCTTGTCATGCTGCCCTCTGCTGCACCTTTCTTTGCTTTTTTTCCATAGAAAGTCTAGTCCTTTGCAATCCTTGATAACACATGATCTAGCTTTTTCTTGCCTTCTAGGAGATCGATATTGAATCTGGTGTATATCTGTTATTTCAGATCCTCAATATCTGATTTTCAGTCCTATAGTATTCCTCTGAGTCATCTTTCCAATGCAATAGGTCTGACCCAATTTGGATTCTTCAAGAGAGAGTTATACCCAATTTCTCACAATGCCCTAATTATGGACTTTTTCAGCAGAGCGTACTTTTACGATGTGCCACGTGTCATTGTTTCTTCATTTGGCTCTGAAATTGATAGATAAAAAACTACATACTGGGCACTATCTTCCAATTTTTACAAAATTCCAATCCGATTCTCAGAGAGAAAGTTATGACGAAATTACTAAGGTCACTTCTTTGAGATTAATTTCAGGAGCCTGCAAAAACCCTGACTTCCAGAGATCATATCTCCAAAAATATCGTTATCAATCTTAGTACTCGAAATTTTTACCGTGGATTCCTATAGATTTCTGTCATTTCATGTGCAAAATTTCAAATTTCTCGAACAATTGTAAAAATTTAGAGCGAAAATTCCACGATGACCTGTTTCAGATGGCGAAATCCCTTGCATAAGGAGGAAATGAGGATCACAACTTATATAAATGCTTAGGTTGAGAGAGGCATCAACAAGTGAATGTGGGATGGATTTTAGGAGCTTAAAAAATATTAATTATGAATTTTCAATGACCCATGCCCCAACTCCATGGGGTTTTAGCCCACTAATTGGGGGTACAAACTTCAAACATGAATATCTCTCAAACCATGAAGAATTACATGGCATGCCATTTATCAACGAAAACATCTCGACAAGTAGAAACCATCAAAAGCATTATTGACCCAGAATATATTAAGTTTATAGGTCAAAATTCCCATGCAATATCAAGTTAGCCCCCGGGCGCTCTTGGGTTGACATCACAACCGCCGATCAACACTTTAGCTTGCTTAAGGGACATTTGTTTGTATGGTTGTAGCCGTAAAAATACCCAATCTCCTACATCAAAACTTCTCTCGCTGCGATGTTGATCTGCCTATTGTTTCATTCGATTTTGTGCCAAATTCAGGTTATCCTTTAAGAGTTGGAGAACTTCTTGCTGATGCTCGATGTGATCTTCCACTGCTTGACCCTTCGAATTTTCCCTTAAAGATGATGTGATGGATGGTGGATGATATCCATAAAGTGCCATAAATGGGGTCATTTTTGCTGCAGTATGGAAGGAAGTGTTATACCACCTGTTAGAAGGTGATTGATTATTTCTATTTAGATCATTTATATTGAAAATAATATTCCATGACTATCATTTATTTCCAAGAAGGTACTTCTGGCACAAAAGATGGCAAAGAATTATTGTATTCACCTCATTTCCAATATAGTCCAAAATAAGCCTAAATGCATTGGTTAGCACTATCCATCTCATAAAACCCCCAAAACCCACATATATAAATTTTTGGGACTTTATATTAAGTCCCGACACCTCCATTTCAGCTCCGCCCACCCACTAACATCTATATCATATTTCCCTTTAAACTTACCATATATTTCTTTTATCACAGTCATTTCATGATTCACAAAGAAACCCTATATATATATATATATATATATATATATATATATATATATATATATATATATATATATATATATATTACATATGTGATATAGTATTTGTTGGCAATATGATGCTTATGTCGTAATATGTTGTCCTTGATGGCAACTCTCTGGTAAAAGATGGAATATATGTCTTCTAGAGAAGCTTAGTAGTTTGCAGAAGGTCTATCAGAAGAAATGTGTAATGTCAAGTAGAGGATTGGTTAATATTCATATTGCAGGTTCTATACGTGGGTTTGTACAAGCCAAGTCATGCATACATGCAGATCATAACAATCCAAGTCACGTATGCCTTTTGCACTCTAAAAATATGATACTAGGGGGCATTACCATGGAATTAGCCCACATTATTAAGCGACGTGTCGTCTATTTGATTCTATCCAAGAATACCATTGGTAGTTGTGTGGTTTTGACTCATCGTATTATTAAAGGATAAATCTATATAAGGAGAAGAAGATCATAGTGCGAGTGTGTGCATGAGAAAGGTTTATCACTAAATACTTCTCTCTGAAGTATATCTACATGGGATGAACTCTCTTTTATTAGTAGATCTGAATTTATGATGCACCCTTGGACACAATAATGCATCAAGATATCTAGACTTGAAATGACTATGTTCTTACTTGATCTATTGAAGAGATGATTAGATCTGTGATCTGACGCATGTTTGTTGAAGTGAAATGAAGAAATCTGGGTAAGTTCTATAGATCTGAAACATTCTGCAAAATTAATATTTACAAATATATACGCTAGTTTGTCTTTGGAAAAGTGCATATATACGCGATTTTGTCTCTGAAAATGCGCATAGGGTTTTCTAAAGCTTATTGCAGAGGTTATCTATTGATTGCTGCTATATTTATGTTGTCTATCAATGAAGTCTTCATGTAGATCTGGGTTTCTTGAGTATTTTATATGCTACTAAGTTGAATATGTACAAATCTGATCAAAGAGTAGATAAATATTATTAATGATGATTGGCTGATTATTTCTCTAAAAAGATAATAGATTGTAAGCCTCATATCTGGTTCTGAGATGAACTATATTATGGGATATCAGTATTCACAGATCTATACGCAGGTTGGATTGAAGGAAAGCGAGTATACACGCGGGTTCAGTAAAGCAAAATAGCATATGCATTTTAAGATAATGAATGTTCAGGGTTGAGTTTGATTTTGCATATTGATTCTGAAATCTGGGTTATTACTGTGCTATGTTTACAGTGATATCACTATTCTGATTGAAGTATTGGCTGAATTTAATTATTATTATTAATACTTATGAAGAGTTTTGTTTAAGTTGTGTGATCTTGTGTGAAAATTGATTAAACATGGTCTGTAGTGGTTTTGAGGGTTGAAGCCTTCAATGTGGAAGTAGAAGCTTCCTGCTAGTAGAAGATGGTGTTCTGACCAGGGGGGTTGAAGCTCCCTTCCAGTAGTGGCTGGTAAACAAGATCAAGGGGTTGGAGCTCCCTTCTAGTAGTAGCTGGAGAACAAGAGAAGGCTGCAGCCTTCTGCAGGTAGATGCCTGCGTACTGATATGAGTCTACATCAGTACAATATTGTAAGCAGTTTTTCATATAATAAATATTGAAGACAGAGACGAAAACAGCGGTGGTTTTCTCCCAAATTGGGTTTCCACCTTAAATATTGGTGTTCATGTGTGATGATTTATTATACTACACATATTCAATTCTTAACTAACTGTTGCATAACTGATAAGCTGAGTTAAAGATTATTTCTGAAAGTTTATCTATCATTAAATTTGTCTCAGTATATGCAAGTATCTTTTGGTATATCCACGTGCATACACGATTTGGGTTCATTAAAGTCGCGTATGGAATTCAGTAAAGAAAAATTTAAAGTTTTCAGTGAGCTCTAAATACTGATTCACCCCCCCCCCTGTTGGGCCAGAATTGTAATCTACGAATAAATTATGCTTCCCTAGATAGGTGCTAGTCTAGCACAATAGGTGAAATACTATATGATTATTTCTCATAACTCAGAACAGATATACAGAGAGGATTAGAGGCTTACTTTTTCAGTCGCTTCCAAATGCCTCCCTATGTCACTTCTGTTACAGCTTAAAATTCAAGAGGTTTGTGAGCTAAATGCTTCCTACAAGAAAGAACACTGAAACAACATAAGATGCAATAATATAGATATCTATTCAAGATAGTTAGCTAAATCAGTAAATCATAAACCACATACATCAACCAAGATCTTACAATATAGAAAATAAAAGCTAATACAGATGCATTTAGGGAAAAATAAGAAGTATTCTTTATTGATGATAGGAGAGGTTATAACCTAGTGACTGATTTTAAGTGACCTTCCAGCAATTTTTCCAAGCCTCATCACAGTATAAATCTCTACAGCAGTAGCTTCACAAATCTAGCTCTCAATTGAAAATCCTCCAGCATTTCTCTACTCAAATTCTTCCTTCTCAAGCACTTAGATTTGTGCTAAATTTATAGATGACCTGTAGGTTGTTTTGCAATCAATAACTTTCCACAAATAGGCAAGACATGTTTCCAATCATGTAGATATAAAATGGACACTTGGATCCAAAGCTTGACACATCTGAACTCTTCTAGAAGGCACTGGCCAAGTGGAGATTTCGCAACAATGAGAATTTCGCTCCCAATGTGACCAACGCACCTATGAATGTCGGGAAGTGATTTGCAGAGAAACCTTGCATGGGGATACCTGCATATGCAATGCACTTAGGCCCCTTAGAGCCTACGTTGGTGAGCTCTCATATGCTAAATAATAAGCTTCAAACCATAGAAACCTTTGCTTGATGAAAGTCTTGCTTGATTTGTCTTGTTTCTTGTCTTAGGGCATGTAGCAACTGAAATGATAGGGAATGATAGACCCTTGATCATTGGTCCTGGAGATGATGTTTAGTTAACCAAGTCTTTGGGAATGGTGCCCAAATTGACCTATAACAATTTCCCCCTAAAGCATGAGATCCAAATAATAAGAACATTTGATTGAGATGCTTTACACTGTGATGAGTCTGGAAACAAAGCGGAGTGGTCACCTGCATCAATCTTACAATACATTAAATCATGATATATACTCTTTTGATCATAATTGTTGAGGGTAGGCATTCCCATGTTCAGCACATAAAAAAATCTAATAACATCTACATAATTCAGAAAGTCATATACATTGGAATGTTACCCAGATGTAGAAACGCCTACAAATATAGGCCCATGTTTGGATGACAATCTGTATGTAAGGCCACCGTATAGATGATGTGTACAAAAATCCTGAAATCGCAGCCCAGATGGATGAAACTAGATCTGGGGTCTTCTTATCTTGTTCACTCGATCATTCGGGTACAAATATAGCCATGCGAATATATGATTTGTTGTTGAACATGGAAAGACATTGTTTGATTACCAACCAATGATGTGAGCTGTTAACAAATGCGAGAGAACCACCATTAATGTCAATGGCCCTCAAGGTATTGTAGTACATTTCGTAAGGCGTGAATAGATGATTTGATGTCAAACGCAAAACAAAATCTTTAAGTCAAAGGTCTGGAAGTGAGGATCTTGTCAATGTTGTAACAAGCCTCATGGTACTAGAATCTGATGTTTCTAAATGAACGTCCTGGATATTGATTTGTCATCGACAGGAAGTCACCTTATTTCAAAACAGGAGTTACTGATTTCGGAGACATGGGTATGACTTGATGTAGCAATTTTCAGGGATGATGGTCATGAAAATGAAGGTTTATGAGTATTGCAGATGGATGAGTTTTTAATCACTGGATGACTTCTTTTGAACATATCGGCGACACTGTGATGAGTTGGCAGCATTGACCCAAAACCAAAGTGAAGGTATGATGAACCATAGGTGTGAATGAACTGTCAAGATGATTACCCAACCCAAAAATTCATGGACATGGAGTGAAAGAAGTGTCATGTTCAAGAGCGACTTGCTACCAAGAAGAAACTTTGCTTAATTTTCCCAAATTTTCCCCGGTCATTTTTCGACCAGTACCTCTTTATTTTTTAACAATCTTGAGGAGGATAACATTTTCTTGATCTATAATTCAACCCTTTGAGCGAATAAGGTATCGCTATTTAATAATTTAATGAGTCTAGCGATGAATGAACTCGATCCTTGCCATGATCGACAAGCCCGTCGCTATTTTATGTTTTAACGAGCTTAATGACAGTGATAGCCTAGTCCTTTTCATATTTAGAGATTCTGAAAAAGAGGACAAAGGATAACTCCAAAAGTAATTTTTCGTAAATTTTTCACTCAGATCTGAAAAAGTGTAAAATAATATCTCAGAGAACCTCTTTGGTAATGTTTAACCAAGGTATTCCTTTTTTGTAAATAATCCATCTCAGTCCGGAAAAGGGTTAAACTTATTCTGAGTAGATATCGATTCATTTACTTTAACGAGCTTGAAAAGACAAGTGCTCGGCAATATTTTCACATTATCGAAGTCTGAAAAAAAAGCTGAAAGAAGACTCCAGGAGTTCCTTTTTCACTGTTATTGAAGCTCAAAAAAGAGATAAAAGTGCGCTTCAAATCACTTTTCGTTTTTAACAAAGCTCGAAAAATAAGGAGAAAAGGTATGTTTTGTGGTCAAGTCATTCTTTGAATAAATCTGCATGACTAATCTATTCATCAGTTGTATTTCATGTTCACAACAACATCAAATGGATTAAAAATACCTGTTTCATGATAAAAGCATAATAAAACTATATCCATATCAATAAATTTAACTTGCAAACAATTAAATTACTATAAAAAGTAGTTTCACTATTCATTTTTACCATTCCATAGTTACCATTTGCATTTTGAAGCTCTGAACCTGATTTTTTCCCCAAACTTTAGTCGTTGATTTCGGTCGTTTCTGTGGATGGATTTCATCGTTGTTTGATCCAGGTTAGTGCCATGAACCTCCTCTTTCCTTCAATATTCATTTCATTTCCATTCTTTGCAAATTTTTAGGGTTTTTAGACCCCTAGGGTAAATTATGCCTAAAATGAGGGAAATGCACCCCTAAATGTTGAAACCTGCATTGCATAGTAGGTACAGTGAAGGGTACCTGCATGTGCAATGCACTGTCTCAGCCTAGGGAGTGCATTGGGTGCATTTCAAGTTTTTGATTTTCATGTTGTGTCCAAAATTTGCCTAGTTTTTTGAAATGATTGGAATCTAATGGATCTTATGGTTGATTTTCAGGTTTCCATCGGATTATAATGACGATTACATGGAGGGAAAGAGAACATGAAGAATGAGATATGATTGCCTTGAATGATCTGGGTACTGTAAGAGCCTTAAGATATTGTGGACTACTTAATTACTTCAAATTGTCAGGAATGAGGCAACAAATAGAACTCTTGGAGTTCTTAGTTTGAGCATGGGATCTGGCGATAGAGGTATTTCACATTACGAACAAAGTGGTTCCCATAATAGTTGAGGATGTGTATTTTCTCACAGGTTTGTCGAGGAGAGGTTTTCCCATTTCTCTCATAGGGTCTACCATTGGAGGAGAGACAGTGAAGGATTATGTTATGCAGTATTGCTATCCAGGGTCAGAACCTAGAAAATATGGAAAAATAAACATCCAAGATGTTAGGGATTTTCCTTTGAGAACCATCCTTTTCACGATCGTTAAACTTGATGGCACTGTTACACTACATGTAGTGAACCGATCGTGTATGTAGTATGCGCTATAGTGCTTAGAGCCAATAGTCTTCAACTGGTCTGAAGTTTTTCTATCTCAGATAAAGGAACAACTGAATAAAGCAAAGGGAGGGAGGAAGAAAATTTTCAGTTATGGTTCAATCCTTATCTCCTTCGCTTTGGAACGGATTCCACTGATGCAGCCACAACATGTAACATTGGATATATCTAGTCCTAGAGATCCTTGAATGTAGAGATGGGTAGAACTCATGGGTTGGCATGCAGGCCAATCGACCGTTGTGTTTTCGACTTCATTCTTCGCCTGGTTCCGATGATAGATCGTCGCCATCGATGAGTATGCATACGCAGGCATCGAATTTTGAGGAGATCCATATCTAGTATTACCAGAAGGCGCTCAGTGGGGTGTAATAGGTAAGAATGATTTGACCATGTTTTTTGATTTTTATAAGGTTTATACAATGTTTTCATGTTTTTATTTCTTTCCAAGACTAAACTAAATGTTTGATGTAATGCAGATATTGGTCGCGTTCAACCAGTAGAGGAACCAAAGTGCGAAGAAGATGCGCCAGCAGAGAGGGCTGTTGGAAGAGCAGTCCTTCAAGACCTTGATATGGTTGAGACTCTGGCTGAGCTTCAGCAGCACATAGAGGGGTTGACCTTCGGGATTCTGGATTGCCAGATCGAAGAGCTTCCAATGCGACTGCAGCGACACACTATTGGGGTTCCTAACTATTAGATGCAGTTACTCTGTAGGATTGCTATATCTATAGCATGTTACCACGAGCACCACTAGTTTACTTGTGACATTTTGCATACATTTTGAAGTCAGATGACCTATGTGTCTTGGGCACAAATTTTGTAAAAAACCTACAACTATCTATCTATGTGTTTTCAGAGTTTTTCTTATGTTTAATGCACAATTCTATTCAATGATGTGAATGTTTTATTTACCTATGTCACAAATGTCTGTCTAAAACTTGATTAGCTAATGAATCAGTTAAAGTGTTCATATTTCTGGAAATGTGTTGATATTGAATGAAATCAAAATGTCTCTCCAAAATTCGAACTCTTAGGAACAATCTAAGAAGTGTTGGATTTCTAACAAAATAAATACTAGTAAGTTGTAGTACCACAAGTTGTGAGTCTAACCTTATGCATATGCAGTTAATACCAAATGAAATGGCATCAGATAGAAGTTTTATCAACGCGCTATACTCAGCGATATTATTAGTCAATATACCAATACAAATCCCTTAAAAACTCACTAACTCGTCATTTGGAGCAAAAATGGCCCACGCTACAGAGGATAGATTCTGCGTACTACGACTAGCACCATCAGCATATCCAACAAATGGTTCCGAAGATTCAGTCATCTACGATGAAATTTAAAGTGGATTACTAACATCAAGAAAACTCTAAAAACAAATTAAGATAGTGAATGCAAATCAATCGCATATAAACAATATAATACAAAAAATTACTATGCTTATGATTAAGCATAGTAAAGTTTCAAATATAACCCATTTCTAGGTTGTGCCAATGGAATTCCATTGTAATCAACTAATTCATAGGCACCCTTAGCAAGAACTCTTTTGAAAATATAGGGGCCATATCATAATGGTTCGAATTTCCCTGTACCTATAACATCAGCTTCTTGATCATAAAGAAGGACCAAGTCACCCTCTAAGTAGATGTGAGGCTGGACATTTTTGTCGTATTGCACCTTTATACGTCTCTTATGTGCTTCGTTGGAAAATTGGGCTTCACGATGCATTTCATCTAGATGGATGAGGTTAAGGAGATGTGCTTCTTCTTCTGAGGTGTTAGGTAGCAAGTCTATCATAAGCTTTAATGATGATATTTCACATTGGATTGGTAAGATAGCTTCCAGACCATACACCAATTGAAAAGGAGTAATCCAGTCACATTTCTCACTGAGGTTTGATACACCCACAAGGTGGAGTACAGGATCAAGTGCCAGTTCCTTTTACGGACTCCTATCATTCATTGAAGCATTCATTTAAGAATTTTGTTAATAGCCTCAACTTGTCCATTTGATTGTGGATAATAAGGAGTAGAATTATCATGTGACAATCCTAACTTTCTGGTCAATTCAGAAATCATATTGCTGAGAAAATGCTTCCCATGACCCGTAACTATAGCCTGTGGGACCCCAAACTGTGTGATAACATGGTTGAAGAAAAAAAATGCAGTTGTTTGTCCTGTGTTTTTTAATGTAGGCATCGCTTTGGCCCATTTGGTAAAATAGTCGACTGCGACAATAATATAACCATGCCCCCTGGACGAAGGAGGGTTACAAGTCATGAAGTCAATACCCCATTTTTTAAATGGTACAGCAGAGACAACAGCATGCATTTGGCACTAGCGGTTTGCGGATTTTATGATAAAAAATATGGTATGCATGTCAACTTCTGACTGCAAGGATTCAATCTCGAAAAATAGTAGGCAAATAGTAACCGGTTCAGAGTATCTTCTATGTCGTAGCATATCCAAATAAGTGTCCACCACAAGCCCCAGCATGGCAATGAGTGAGGCACATCCTTAAAATGGTATCGACACCACGACGATAAATCGTATCGCTGACAATCAGATAATCTTTAGCTTGGTATCGAATACGTCATTGATCGGAGCGAGAGGTATTAGGTCAAAAATTTTGGGTTTGGAGATAATTGATGAAATCTCCATACCAGGGATCAAATGATCCAATCAGAAATAAAGACTCGTCTAGAATAGATTGTTCCGACATAGTAGTAGTACTATCAGAGGGAAGGTCACAGAGAAGCTCAGCCAAAACTAAAGACTTATTTGACTTGGATTTGATAAAATCCAAATCAAATATCTACAAAATGACAATCCATTTTGAATATTTTCCCCCCAGCAATTGATGTGATAATATGTAAGTCATGGGGTTGCAATTCGAAACTATTGTTGTTTTTTGGAGAAGGATATAATGGTGAAATATTTGGACAGCTTGAACAGCTTCCAAGTAAAGCTTTTCCACGTACGAGTACTTAACTTCCGTATCATTGAGATTACGACTCAAATAATAGCTCGGATGTTCAATTCCATCTTCTACTTGGACCAAACCATAGCGATGGTCGTTTCAGCCCCGACAATATATAGGAAATAATAATTTTGATAATTAGGAGGATACATTAATGATGCTCAGACAAGATGGTCCTTGACAGCATCAAAAGAAGCTTGCGCAACTTGGTCCCAATGGAAGGGAACTCCCTTTTTAAATAGTCGAGTTAATCCTTTAGCCATTTTGGTATAGTTTGGAATGAACCTTCTCAGGAAGTTAGCCTTTCCTTGAATTTTCTGCATCTGAAGTAAGTTTGATGGTGCAGGAAAATCAAGAATGGCCTCTACCTTCAGTGGGTCTATTTGAATTCCTTCTTTTGAGACTACGAATCCGAGAAATCGACCAGACCCAACACAAAACACACATTTGTGTGGATTGAGGTGTACCTTGTAGTGTCGGCAGCATAATAAAATGGCTCTAAAATGCATTAGGTGATTAGTCCGATTTCGTGAATGCGTTGGTAAATCATCTAGATATGGTTGAACAATGTGTTTGATGTCATTGAAAGCATAATCCATTGCTCTCTGAAAATTTTCCCCAACATTCTTTAAACCAAATGGAAGTTTCCTATATGCGAATGCACCCCAGGGACAGATGAATGTTGTCTTATGTTGGTCATCTGGGCGGATATTGATTTGATTGTAGCCGGAAAATCCATCCATGAATGAAAATATTTCGCATCCAGCACAATCATCAATAATCTGGTCAATAAAGGGAGTAGGATAGTTGTCTTTTGGACAAGCCTGATTGACATCCCGATAATCAACGCACACTCTAATGGTTCCTTGTTTTTTCATAATAGGAACGAAATTGGAAACCCACTCAGTTAGCAGAACAGGGTAAATGAAACTAGCACGCAAAAGTTTTTCAACTTCTGCTTTGATGGTAGGGGATTTCTTTGGATGAACAAGACAAAGCTATTGACGCACCGGTTTGACATCAGGATACATATTAATAGTGTTTTCAACTATACTAGTATCTATGCCTAGCATTTCCTCATAAGACCAAGTGAATACATCACGAAATTCACGAAAAAGAGAGCAATATGAATCAAGTTCTGATGGAGAACAAGATACATTGACATGAATATTTTCTACAACGCCAGGTTTAGTCGAAATATCGATAGAAATCATTTCTTCGATATTAGATAAATTTCGCTCAGAGTCAATTGCATTAATCGGTAAAGAATTTGAAAAGAAAGTTTTGATAAATGGGTGATATAGTTCACTGAGATTGTTTTCTTCATAATCATGAATATGGGAATGATGATGATAATCTTCCCATGGTTCTCCTTCTGACATCATAGCTTCCAAAATATTTTCATCTGTCAAAAATTTTGAGGAAAATGGATCAGATGGAGTACCAAAATCTAATGAACGATCAACCCAAAAACTCGACGACACTGATTTCATATTTTCTGCCCAAGACAAATAGATTGATTGTTATGCTAGCTCAATAAGGCTGGGTGGTAAAACATCATCCAACACAGAAATATTAGAATCACTCGTACTCTCCCTTAAGCCAAATAGAGTGGAAGAGATCATGTAGCAGGTCTCTATGCTTGCAATTTCTGCTGGCGTCGCAGGTGGCGGTAATGCACAGGTTCCCATAAGAGTGGAATCCTTTAAGAGTCCTACACCAATGTTTTGAATTTCTAGTTGGGGTAAGTGAACAAACGAAACGCTTCTAGTTACCTGCGAACCGGAGGCAAAAAAGGATCATTTATTAATGACTATAATTGTACCTTTATGTGGAAAGAAAATCGTTCTAAAGTATGTAGAAACAATGGCAGTCATTGCATATACCATGGTCTTCTGAGCAAAATATTATAGTCAAGGGGTCTGTCAACAACCTCGACATCAATACTTACTGTTTTTCCCCCTAATTCAACTTGCAGGTTATTAATAATACCACAAGGTTTATATGTTCTTCCATCAAAAGCCTTCAACGTCATTGATGATTGTGATAATCACGGTGAGCCAAGTGACTTTGAACATTTTAGAGACATAATGCACGTAGATGCTCCCTCATCAATAATAGTGTGATGAACAAGGTGATTGAAAACATTTACTTGTATGGAGAATGCCAATTCTGTTGGTATCTGCGGCACATAGCCCATATGATTAAAGACGACAAGATTAGAATCAGTCGGATCAATTCCACCAATGGCCGACAATAAAGCCTGCTTCTAGGAGGGAAAATTTTGTAATACCTCAAGACCAGACATAGCTGAAGGGGATTGAGCCAAATCTTCAGCTATATTATAATTTTGTGCAGCTCTTGCTCAAGGATTATAAGTCAATTTATGAATTACTCCCTTTGGTGGCTTAATCGTCAATTTAGGAATAACATTAGGTGGTATTGATTCATTAGATGGATACGTTTTCGAGGTAGTAGGTTGATCAGTGGTCGGACTACCATAGTATTTATTCCGTGTCGACACCAAAATATCTTGTGAAGGTTTTGTGGTGGATAACATTAACACTTGGTAACTAGGAGCTAGATCTATAGCAACCAAATTTGTGTCCAGATTTGGAAATGGGTCTGTCAACATAGCTGATGCATGAGAAGTCTTGATGATTTTTTAGAATTTAGCATGGTGAGGAAAATCCCTAACAAAGTGTTCCTCATTACAGATTATGCATGGATAACGAGGTTTCTGTGGTCCAGACGGTTGATCAGATGATCTTTCCTGCGGGTTAGAAGTTTTCTTTTTCTTTGATTTCCCCTTTTTCTTACTTCCTGGTTGCTTGTCACTTTTTCCTTTGTCAAATGACACGGCATTAATTTCAGAAGTAGGAGCAGGATCAGATGTAGTAGCATGGTGTGTGTTTTCAGTGCCTATCAAGCCGTCTCCGGCATGAGAGTCCTTTATTTGAGGAGGAACATTGAAATTATATCACAGTGCATTAGGAATTTTTTTATAGAGCGTGCCAGACTGAATATAAATCAATTCTAAATATTGGGCACGAGCGATAACTTGCTCTTATATGACGATGCCACCTTTAGCCACATCCTAAGTTATATATGGTAACAGGGACTTTGATATTCTACCTTTAGCCACATCCACCTCATTCCCTGATCTCTGATTTTGCGATAAGTTTGACTTTGTGAAATGCGATATTACCCTCCGTTCCAAAATGTGATTACAATTTCTCCCATCTTGTCACATTAATTATCCGCTACCCAACAAACCCATCAACTCACACCTCGCTAAACTCTATTCATCTCTCGCCACATCCACCTCACCCCGTATACATCCAATGGTCAATGTTAGTGTTCAACCCCCTCTCTCCATCCGAATGTTACCAAAAAGGGGGGGGGTCTGAAATGAATGGATTTTTTCGGGCCCTACCTTAACGTGGTGGCACCTTGGCATTTCACACCCCCCTTCTGTCGAAACTACCTATCACCTCAAGACCCCTCCGAAATGGTTGTACCCACCACAACAAAACCACCCACCAATCCACCTCGCTACCATTACCACTCCCACCACTGCTACGCCCCGTCGCCATTCCCTGCCAATCATATCCAAAAGGTTATTATTGAATGCATTCTATTATATTCAGGTAACCACCAATTCAAATTTTTTCCACCATTTACCAAAGAAAATTTAATTTCTTCCAATTATTAAAGGAAAAAAGGGTTTTCTATTTTAAACTCTGCCAAAGCTACCAGTATTGAAGATTAATTCAAAAGATAGTTAGCAAAAGAGGCCAACATAGCTATAGCCAGCACAATAGCCAGCACAACAATCATATTAGATCATGCAGCAATTGTTTCCTAAATAAAGTAGAACCAAATGTCAGATCCCCCCATCGTTGCCTCTCCGTGACCATCTCAGCCACTTTCAACTTACTTTTGGATTCACGAAGAACTACTAAAGTTAATTCCACAGGCAATGTTTTGTTAGAGATATTTTTTCTACGCCTTGCATGGCCACACTTGTCAAATTTTGCTTACTTTGGAATTAATGAAAATTTTCCAAAGTAGATAGGGAAACTGACATAGTTTTTAGTTAAATACTACATGCATTGGTAGTATCAAGGGTTGGAACCTGTTGGACCTCATCGGAATCTGCATTGTAAGAACTACTGTATTGAAGCGCTGTAATTTTTGGATTTGGGCATCAATAATAAAAGACTGTTTACAGGATACTTGAGCTGTGTTAAATGCTGATGTGTTTCCTATCTGTGTTAAATGTTTCCATTGTTTTCCTTGTTGTGCATCCATTTATCTGATTATAAAACCAAAATTTTAGATTAATATTTGCTGTCGGAGCACCTTAATTCTATCTGTATTTACCATCTGAATATTTTCTTCTAAAGTCTGGTTAAATAATTCTTAACAGCTCTTTAATCATTATTGAATATCACTACTTTCTCCATGTCATAATTCATACTGCCTTAGAGATCCAATTAGTATAGTTAGCTTGCCCTGTGATGCTCTTAAAAAATTGATGTCACAAAACAACTCGTTTGAATCCATAGCCCAATTTATTAGTTTCTATTGACCTGCTAATCCAACCAACAAAATCAATCAAAACAACCAATTCTCACCATCACTGTAACTAGCATAACATCAGCATTCATAATATTAAAGTAAAATTTAATCATAAATAGAGAGAGACCTCTCTGAGTCTAGGAAGGCTAGGTCCTGGATTCCAAAGTGGTTTGATGTTGTCCTCTATCGTTTATCGTCACCAATATTATAAATTATAGGGACACAACATAATGGCAACCATACTGGGGAACTATTGAAAATCTTTCCATTTCATTCGAATTCAGAAACCCCAGTCAAAAAAAATTGTATGCTAAAAATATTTTCCAAGATTAGTATCTGGTTGTTGATGGTGGGCAAACAATCAAAAAAAAGAAGGTTGAAATCATCCACCTGGCGACTCCACTGGTAAAATACCCCACTGGTAAAATAATCCAGAATTGTAGAGAACCTATAGTGGCTCCATTCTATTGTTGATTGTTTTCAAAATGAATTCAAGAATACAATGCAGGTATTCTCTTATGGACATATCAAAGTTTCCAGGTTTTCCAAATCCCATGCCCAACATCGATTGGTTAAAATATCTTCCAGTGTTTAAATATGAAAAATGAGATGATGTTGTTATACATTTGTTAAGATTTCATATGCGCGTCCGTAGGTTTAAAATCCAAATTCCAGAAGGTTGTCTTATGAATTTTTTTGTGGAAAGTCTAGAAGAGAAAGCTAGGTCTTGGTATGAAGATCTACCAGCTGCAAGTATAAGTTATTTTAAATGTTTCCATGTTGTGTTTTGTGACAAGTATAAAGAAGATTATCCATCCTTGTCACTAGTTCAAGACTGTTGTGATAATTTCCAATTTTTTATTGAATATATGGAGGATTACTATGATGATGATCAATTTATGAATGAGTAAATATTAGAAGCTTTAGAAGAAAGACCTTTTCAGAAGATAGAAGCTTTGTTTGAAATTTCTTCTCATCGTAAAAAAGGAAACGATATATTTTTTCTAGAAGTTCATGAAGGCTCACCACAGGAGATATTCCTAACATCACAAGGACGAACTGATCGACAGAAGGTTAAGGAAGTAACTCAATTTCCTGAACCTGTTCAAGCAAAGGAAAACAGTGAAAACCTACAGCAGTATAGTGATAAAGGAGAAAAATCAACAGAGCTTGATGGTCTATATTCACAAGAGCACCTCCACTGAGCAGTTTTTTATTCAGAGATTGAATCTCAATCAAGTTTTCCTAATGAAAGCCAAGAAAGTTTTCCAAAAGAAGACCAACCAGGTTTTCTAATTGAAGATCACTTAAATTCTCTTTATGAGTCTGCATACATTGAATAAAATCATAAAATTTCTCCATCATTATGTTCTTATTGGGATGTTAATGAAGTTGCATAAAATATTGTTACAAGTCATTCTCCTTCATCCAAAATTAATTAGAGTTTGCAGCTCCCTTGCAAGCTTCTGTGTGACAAAGTGAATGATAAAGAGCACTTAGAGCACTTGAAAATAGTGGATAATGAGGGAAAAAAAAATTATCCCTTGCTATTTGAAGAGAAACAGTTTCAACACATAAGCAAAGCAACAGTTTGGAATAAGGTTTTTTTTCCTTTTACAAATCATCCAGAAGAACTTATGTTGCATGATTACCATGATCCTTTGGTCAGTATATTGCAGCCATCAATGAAGGAATAATTTTCCAAGTTCATTAATAGAGCTATTGAATCTAGTGGAGAATTTAAGTTTCCATGTTTTAAATTCATTTTTCTACCTAGAGAGGTGGAATGCAAACTTCAGTTAAGTATCCATTTGCTTGACTGGTTGCATTGGAAGTTTTTTATTACTTGATATGGAAATCATTTTATCAGATTAGAGTAGGTAGATGAGTGAAAATAGGCTCAGTACTCTGAGCATCCTTCCATTTTTAGTTTCATATTTCTTTCAGTTTTCAATTCAAGTGTATTCTAGACTTCATTTTTGGCATAGTTCAGGTTTCAGCATTCAACTTTTCAGGGTGCAGCAGTGATCTTCGTTTGACAGTTTCCAGTGCATAGTTCATCTTTCGTTTCAATTCAGATTTCAGTACATAGATCATAAGTTCAGAACAAATGAATAAAGTTTCCAGTTGCAAATTTTTTGTGGAAAATCAGGTTGCTAGCGTAAATCATCTTAATGACCAAGGCACTAGTCGCCAAATTCAGATATTTTTGGTTCTTTGCTACCTCGCTAGGAGGACAACATCCCTAGCTGGAGCCACTATTATACTCTTGTAATTCACAGTATCACAAGTTGACTGATTATTTTTTTTTAGATCGTTTATATTGAAAATAATTTTCCATGATTGTCATTTATTTCCAAGAAGGTACTTCTGGCACAAAATATGGCAAAGGATGGTTGTATTCACCTCATTTCCAATATAGTCCAAACTAAGCTTAAATGCATTGGTTAGCACTATCCATCTCATCAAACCCCCAAAACCCACATATATAAAGTTTTGGGACTTTATAGTAAGTCCCGACACCTCCATTTCAGCTCTGCCCACCCACCAACAGCCATATTATATTTCCCTTTAAACTTACCATATATTTATTTTATCACATCTCTTCCTGCACCACAACAAACCCTATATATATCATATATTACACATGTGATATAGTATTTATCATTTTCTGCACTTAACTGTATTAAAAACTTTACCTTTCATCTCAATTCGCTTATCGTAGTTTTAAACTCCATTCATAACACAATTATCGAATCCTACAGAACCCTCTATATGCGTTTTGTGATATCGGTTGGAACCCATCACCTTTTCGCATTGCAAGTTCACAAATAATACTTACCACTTGCACTTACTTCCACCTCATTCCCTGACATGCGATTTTCGATATTAGCTGGTATCCATCACCTTTTCGCATCGCAAGTTCGCAAATATTACTTACCACTTGCACTTACTCCTACCTCATTCCTTGATATGTGATTTTCGATATTGGTTGGGACCCATAACCTTTTCGCATCCCAAGTTCGCAAATATTACTTACCACTTGCACTTAGTTCCACCTCATTCCCCGATATGCGATTTGTGATATTGGCTAAGACCCATCACCTTTTCACATCGCAAGTTCACAAATATTAGTTACCACTCGCACTTACTTCCACCTCATTCCCTAATATGTGATTTGTGATATTGGCCGGGACCCATCACCTTTTTGCATCGCAAGTTCAAAAATATTACTTACCACTTGCACTTACTTCCACCTCATTCCCTGATCTTCGATATTGCGATAATTTTTACTTTGCTAAATGCGATATTACCCTTTGTTCCAAATTTTGATTTCTTCCATCCTGTCACATTAATCCTCTGCTACTCGAAAAACCCGTGAACTCACACCTCGCTAAACTCTATTCATCTCTTTTCACATCCACCTCACCACGTATACGTCCAATGGTCAACGTTATTTTTCGTCCCCCCCTCTCCATCTGAACGTTACCAAAAGGGGGGGGGTTCGAAATGAAAGGTTTTTGTATTGGGCCCTACCTTTACGTGGTGGCACCTTGACATTTTTCACCCCCTTTTTGCCAAAACCACCTATCACCTCAATACCCCTCCGAAATTGTTTTCCCTACCACAACAAAACCACCCACCAATCTATCTCCCTACCATTGCCACTCCCACCACCACTACGCCCCATCACCCTTCCCTGCTAATCCTATCCAAAAGGTTATTATTGAAAGCATTCTATCATATTCAGGTAACCACCAATTCAAAGGTTTTCACCATTTACCAAAGAAAAAGGAATTTCTACCAATTATTAAAGGAACAAAGGTTTTCATGTTTTAAACTCCTCCAAAGCTACCAGTATTGAAGATTAATTCAAATTATAGTAAGCAGAAGAAGCCAACACAGCTACAGCCAGCACAACAGCCATCGCAACAATCATATTAGATCATGCAGGAACTGTTTCCTAAAAAAAATTAGAGCCATATGTCAGAGCCCCCCATCATTGCCTCTTTGTGACCATCTTAGCCACTTTCAGCTTACTTTTGGATTCAGGAAGAGCTACCGAATTTAATTCCACATGCGATGTTTTGTCAGAGATATTTTTTTTGGGCCTTGCATAGCAACACTTGTCAAATTTTTCTTACTTTTTAATTAATGAAAAGTTTCCAAAGTAGATAGGGCAACTGACATATTTTTTAGTTAAATATTGCATGCATTGGAAGTATCAAGGGTTGGATCCTGTTGGACCTTGTTGGACCCTACATTGTAAGAACTATTGTATTAGAGCGTTGTAATTTTTGGAGTTGGGCGTCAATAATAAAATACCGTTTACATGATACTTGATTTGTGTTAAATGGTGATGTCTTTCCTATCTGTGTTAAATGTTTCCATCATTTTCCTTCTTTTGCATCCATTTATGTGATTGTAAAGAAAAAAATTTAGATTAAGATTTGTTGTCGGAGCACCTTAATTATGTCTGTATTTACCTTCTGAATGTTTTCTTCTAAAGTCTAGATAAAGAATTCCTAACTACTCTTTAATCATTACTAAATATCACTATTTTCTCCATATCATAGTTTTCTCCATATCATAATTCATATTTCCTTAGAGATCCAATTAGTACAGTTAGCTTTCCCTGTGATGCTCTTGAAAATTTGATATCACAAACCAACCCTTTTGACTCCATAGCCCAATGGATTAGTTTTTGCAGACCTGTTCATCCAACCAACAAAATAAATCAAAACAACCATTTCTCACCATCGATGTAACTATCCTAACATCAGAATTCATAATATTAAAGTAACATTTAATCATAAATAGAGAGAGCCCTCTCTAAGTCTAGGAAGGCTAGGTCCTAGATTCCAAAGTGGTTTGATGTTGTCCTCTATCTTTTATCCTTGCCAATATTATAAATTATAGGGCCACAACACCACCATTTAGCTAGAGGTAACCACTTAACCCATTGTTTTTATTTATCATATACAAAGCAATGAAGATATCCTTCCAAACATTTGT
Organism: Pinus albicaulis; assembly: GCA_034641835.2. Lineage (NCBI taxonomy): Eukaryota > Viridiplantae > Streptophyta > Pinopsida > Pinales > Pinaceae > Pinus > Pinus albicaulis. The sequence continues at coordinate 1,435,568,201 of CM076570.1, forward strand.
TCACTATTTCATTTTCCCATCAGATTCAGGATGATATGATGAGCTATGAGCTAATTGAGTACCCAAATAAGAAAATAATTCCATCCAAAAATTTCTTGTAAAAATGGCATCTTTGTTGCTTACAATAATCTTAGGGCTTCCATGTAGCTTTTGAATTGTTTCCACAAAAGTGTGCATACTTGGTAAGTCCATCAACTACCACCGTGATGACATTCTTTCCTCAAAACTTGAGTAAGCTTGTTATAAAATCCATTGAAACTTCCTCCCAACATTGACCTAGAATGGATAAAGGTTGTAACATACCCGGTGTCTTAATTGTCTCAACTTTATTTTGTTGGAAAAATAAAACATTCCGCCACAAACTTTTGAATATCATATTTAACGTCATCCCAAAAAAATTCTTCTTGACCCTGTGGTATGTTTTTAAAAATCCTGAGTACCTTCCTAAGGGAGAGATTTGTTTTTCCAAAAGAGTATTTTGTTTGAGTTGGGAATTCTTACAAAGATATAAGCGATTTTTGTACCATAATGAATCATTTTTCCAGCTAAATGTTTAAGATGTATTGGGACCTTGCTGAAAATTTTTGAGGATGTGGAACCATTTTTTTGTGAAATTTATATTATCCAACCTGAGTGGATAACCAAAGGAAGGGATGTATGGAAGAATGATGAAGAGGTGCGGAAACTCATTCAAAATTTTCAGCAAGGTCCCAATACATCTTAAACATTTAGCTGGAAAACATCTTAAACATTGGATCAAAATGAAAGGCACCTAGACACTGACCTAGGTGTAAAAATGGTGACTAACCTAAGACTCTAGATGATAAAGGTGGACATGAATCATGAAATGATGATGATTATGAGTGAATGGAGGGAGAAACACTGATCTAGACAACAACCAATGATCAAATTTTATTTGAAAACTTATTTGAAACTATAAAATTTTACTATGAGACCCTAACAGGACATGATAAGAGCCCATTGATCACTGGTGACAGGATGTAAAGACTAACACTAACAAAAATCATGCTGATCGTGGGGAAGAATTTAAAACAATTAATTCTCAAATTTTCAAGGGTTTATTTCCAAAACTACTCCGATGAAAGCTCCTAAAATCTCAATTAAACATGTTTTGCAGGTGATTTCAGCGAAGATGGTCATTGAATGGAAAGAAATAGGCCATGAGGTGAGGGACCACCAAGAACTTCATAACCCAAATTGTGTAAATTCATTGTGGAATTTTGGACTACTAAAATTCTTACAAACATCAAGGTTAAGAGCTCAATTGGAGCTACTCAAGTATTTGAATGGGATATGGAATGTGGATCACCAAATATTCATAATTGGAGACAAGGAACTTGAGTTGGATGTCATGGACATATAATTTATCACAAGGTTATCCAGGAGAGGGGAGAGAATCCAACTCTTTGGAGCTCATGCTAGAGGTGAGAGTACCAGTATGCTCATCTAGAGACACTGTTGCGGGACTAAAAAGGCACAGATCGGGAAGGTAGAGATATCCTATATCACAAATATTCCCTTGCGTATAATATTACATTGCATTGCTCGAATAGCCGGAGCCCAGGCATTGCATGAGGCAACAAAGTCTAAATTCCAGTATGTGGTGGACTTCTTAGGTCCTACAATGTTTAACTGGTGCGAGGGGTTATTGGCTAATATAAAAATTTAACTGACCAAGTGAAAAATAGGTCAATTGAAATAGTTTGGGTATGGGTCCATCTTGGTTTCCTTCTTTCTGGAGAGGGTTCCTCTATTTCAGTATCAGCGATTGGAGAACCATGATCCAGCCCTGAGGGACCAAAGGCTATTGAGATGGCATGAAATCATGCCCCATTAGGGAGGGGGCCAACAGATGCATTTCATGGTTCTTTATTTTCCTGCGCCATTAGAAGATCATGGTTGAGGACTATGCATATAAAGCATTGACTTTAGAGGAGACCCAGATCTACCTCTTTCGCCAAGTGAACAGTGGTACAATGCGGGTAAAAAGTGTTTTTTTGGATTTTTTACTTTTTAATGTTTTTTGTATGTATTCCAAGATCTAAACTTATGTTTTTGTAGATGTATTTGATATGTAAATGATTTCTAGGAGAGTGGTACGCTAGATCGAGGATGCTTCCTATGAGGAGGGGGTAGATCCAGTAGTAGAGATGGAGCTTAATCTAACAGGCCTTACCAGGGGCATACCATAATAGACAAAATTTTATGAGATTCCACCCCACTATTAGAGGCATATTGTGGGGGTCCCAGGCTGACTACATCACTTTCTCTAGTGAGTGATCCGAGTAGTCACATGTTATCACGAGCATCATGTGGGCGGATAACAACCTTTAGTTTTTCTTTCTTGCAATGATGTAGGGTCATAAAGCCATTGTGTCATGGAACACAATAGATTTTGACATTTTGATGTAACACACTTGATAGAATCGATGTGTGTGTGTGTGTGTGTCTGTGTGTGTGTGCATGTTTCTAAGGCTACTAAGTGCCTGTAATATCCCAAAATAGGGAAAATCTACAATGTTAGGAATATCTTATAGTATTCTTAAATTGGAGATTCAGCAATATAAGAACACATAATGGAGTAGTAGTGATGGATCAATACATAAAACATGAGAAGAATCATATAGCCATCATATTTATCTTATAGCAACAAATGGATACAAATCTGTAATATCCCAAATTGGGAACTGCTAGCAAAGCATGACTGGAAAACGCATTTTCCAGGAATGGATGCTACAGGAATTGAAACCAAGACCTGGATCCCTTAGAAAAATGTATCTAAGTCCTAAATCCAAGAGGAGGCTCCAAAGAAATCCCTCTAGGTGGTTTAAACAGATCTCCCACACCTAGATATCCTCAAAAAGTGCCCGATGAAGGGACTTGCAACAATGCATGAACATACAATGGAATGACAGGGTTATTATTAGGAGTTGTGAGACATGAAGATAAAAATATCCTTCCCTTTGATATTATATCATAAAATGTGTATAATTATTTGAGGAATCAATCACTCAAGCTTGGCTATGAAAGCCTCAATAGGACATCTACAAGAAATTATGAGAACACTGCTACACTAGAAATACATAAGGCTATATCAGCGCAGTTTATAGGAGACACTGCAAAAAAATAAATGATAACAGAATGGTATGACAATATCAGCTCAAGAAATGTGGGGGAGAAAGCTCTCAACCCCTAAAAATAACAATACAACAATCCTTAAGAGGATTGGCTACAATATAGATACAAATGGAAAATTTGCAAAAATGCCGGAGTTGTTGGGTAGCAGCTGCAACTCAGAAAATAACTGGAGATGGCTGAAGATGATGTAAAATCTAAAATAAACATCCTCCAATAGATCTCTCAAGTGATAGGCTGATCCTATCCCTGAAGATCTCTTCCTCCAAGATGATGGTACAAACCCCCACTACAGGTACTCACTGAAATAACACAGTCTAGAGAAGGGACTGGGCTGTCTATGATGGGAGATGCTTGGCCTGATGCCAAGATATAAAAATCAGCTCTAAAACCTTCCTCACTAACCTTCCTGAGGAATATAATCTCCCTCCTCTGAAAGATGAGCCAAGGAATGGTGTTGCAGAACCCTCCACTGCAACACCCAGCAACCTCAAAGGAACATGTACAAGAAATATGAAATACACTGCTATACAGAAAATGCCCAAGGCTAGGACTGCACAGTTTATAAAAGGCACTGCTACAGAATGAATGTTAATACATATATTTGGAAATTTATGGCTAAAATAATATGGGGAGCAAAGCTCTAAACCCCTGAAACACAATCTGAAGTCAATCCTAGAAGGATTGGCTGGAATATACAAAATGGCCAAAATGTCAAAGTTGCAGTCCTAAGATTGAGTAGCTACTGTAACTCAAGAAATGGATGAAGATGGCTAAAGACACTGCATATGATACATAAATCTTATCCAAAGTATCCTTCAGGTGAAATTCTAATCCAATCACTAAAGATCTCACCCTCCAAACGAGTAATGCAAACCCCCACTGCAAATACTCTTATAAATAACGTAGTCAAGGAGAGGGACTGTGCTATAGGAGATGGGAAATGCTTGGCATGATGCCAAAAATTTGCAATCAGCTCCTTAATCTTACTCACTGACCTCCCAGAGGAATAGAATCTCCCTCCTCTTAAATATAAACTCTAGAAGTGCTATTATCGAACCCTCCACTGCAACACCCTGCAACACAATGTTTCCTGCTACAAGAATAACACTGTAGCTGAAGGAGGTGGCTTGGCCTTGAGCCTGAATGTGGATAAATGAAGTACAAATCCCTCAAGAGGCCTCTCAAGAAGGGAGAGGGATTCCTAAATAGGAATTCCTTGTGCTAAGCAGCAAAGAAATCTCAGTTAAACAACTGGAGAAAGAAAATAGTCATGCAGACAAAAATCCAATACTCAATACCATGTCCTCCTATGGCTGCCTTGTCCTCCCTTTATACAAATGAAATCCTTCTTGCCTTGGCCCCCACACATTAGGGTTTCCTCCACCAAATGATCTTCCCTCCATTCATACTACGATGTCTTCCCAAGTGATCCACTCCCTCTATGGCAGCACTATTGACTTGGTCAAACTTGACCTTGTCCTCATGCATTTGCCCCTTCTCACACTGGAAGGTGAAAAATCTAGCTACTCTGATGATCCCTTTCACACTATGAGTAATTTTATTCCTACTCATGGGCCTCCTTACCCATTTATTCCTCTCGTAAGTGGAAACAACAAAATTTAATATTCCACTTAGCTGCATGCTAATTTTGGAATATTACGGTCCTCCCCTCCCAAATGTTTCTTGTACTCAAGAAACTACAAGGATAGAATTAAAGGTCCTTCTTGAGGCATTAGGGCTGATATGAATTGGGATATACCATCCCCAAGCAATCATCCATAAAAAATGAGTTACCTCCCAACATGGCAACTCCTAAAATTCTTCCTCCACCTTTGGCTCATGCAAAGTAGGTGGGCTAAAAATCTGATCATGGTAGACAAGGTAGTCTACCCCATGCTCTCCTTATCTCCACTCATGATAATTTTAGAGTATGTGCTGATCTTGGGCTGCAATAGTATTGCCCTTAAGTGGTAAAATGAAGAACAATCCTCCAAGGATATCCTCTCCAACATTGAAGAACAAGCTGGCCCAAAACATCACATTCATGATGAATAGGACATGATCATCATAGGGTATCCAAATGAGAAGTTTGCTGAAGTTTTTACATGATTCTACATGATACAAATAATTTCTCAAGTGGACACAGCGCAGTCTCTCCCACTGCAACTTCAGAAAATAGCATGGCAAGTGATGTTTTGACAAATGGCTAGTTGTGTGAATCATCACATCTACTAGTGAATAGTAAATGGGTGAATGTGTCAACTGAGCACACAAGAAATAATCAAACACTTGCCCATGGTTATACAAAGGATGGTTGTCTCCATCATAATAGTTGGCAAAATTTTGTTTATAGGGCTCAACAATAAACTTGCCCTCATGTGGAGAAATGCATTGTATGATAATGATAAGAAGATGCCCATACTGTGTTAGATAATCAATAAATGAAAAAACAATAGTCTCACCATATGCTGAAGGTAAAGTGATGCATGAATTCATGAATAAGTCCATGCTCCAAAGGAACAGTGATGCTGGCCTATGTACGTAGGCTCCTACCAACTCATAGCTCAATTCTTCAACATGATCCTTGTCAAAGATTCCTCCAGTAATGTTGCTACAAATATGGAATTTCTCCCAAGATGGAAGTACTTCCTGATCATCTAAGGCCAAGTAGTAGCCCCTTTGCACCATAATAGTGCCATCTTCTACTCTTACAACATCATACAACATGTGAGAGAAAATATTCCCTTGCTCTCCCAAGAACATCGAAAGCAACAACAGTTTTTGTTGCCTCCTCATACCTCCATCATACAAATCATGTGGTGAAGACATAATGATGATATCATCATAATGTATCTACACTCTTTGCTACCCAATGATGCAAGTATCCTACTAATTTATTTCCTCCCACATACCCTTAGAAAAAGGACATGTCTCATGATGGCCAAACTATCTCAAGAGTAGCCAACGCAGCTTTACCTCTTGCTGCCCTGTGTCATAGATTTGCAAGTGGCTCACCAACCTCTTGCTCTCCACCCACATCCACTCAACCACTTGCGGATGTCCTCTACCATTCTTCATCTTGGTACTCCTCTAATGAGGACTACCATCCTCCCAAATCAGTTTCCTCATCTTGCATTTCATGGGATGTTGAAATGAAACTCCTTGGAGATCTCCCAGAAAAGACCTCATACCCACAACCATCTTGAATCCATCAAGATCCAAATGTGATGAGGGAAAAATCTCCTCAAACTGTTGAATATCCTTGCACTCCATGACATGTTGAAGTGCACATCTAATGGGATCTCTCCATGAGACCACCTTCCCTTCAATGGCCTTCCAAAACCAATAAGGTCTTGGACCTGCTGCAAGTAGAAGTTTCTCTTTGAGCTGTGGAATGCTCATTGAGAAAGGGTCATCTAGAAAGGATCTCTCACTTCAAGATGTCTACCATCTGTCATTCCTTCCTCCAAGTTTTCAAACCCAAACCTCAATTGTGGTATGTAATCCAAGAATGGCTCATGAGGATGATGGTTCTTCTCTTCCTTGAATGATTCAAGGTTGCACAGAGTAGTGAAATTCTGCTACTCTAAGTCAACAACATGCAATGATGTAGATCCATCCATAATTTTTACTGAAATGATAAGAGATGGAAACTTCGACATACCTTTGGGAAACTTGGAAGAATATTGTATGGCTGTAAGGGCTTCCTTCTCTAATGTGTTGGCTTCCCCAACTGTTGAAGATGAAGGTTGCTCCTCCATTATTGTGACAGCGCTAGTATATGCCTCTTCAACTAATGGTGAGGGCTTTTCCCTCCTTCCAAATCTCCTGATCATCCTTTGATAAAACTCGGCAAGAGTAGATACCCTTGCATGGCTCAAATGGCTGAACCACCAAGTATTAGCTTCACCTTCAAGGTGCAGCGCTGCAATTTCTACAGCCTCTTCCTCTACTACTGGATGTAGTAGGAAGAAAGCCCCTAGTTTCATCACCCAAGTATTTTTTGCACATGTGAGTGATCCATAAAAATTGGACAATAGGAATCTATTGCCTCTCATCATCCCATAGTTGTAGGGTCTTCTTTCTTCTTCCAGTTGAATATACTATGGTAAAGCTAGAGTCTTCTTGAAGGCTCTAGGTTTAGCTTGGTATTCAGCAAGGTATTCACTTAGAACTTCAGATTCCAAGTGTTCTTCCTGATTCATGTATTCTCCTCTTTGAGAATAAGAACTGCATGGCTCTTCCTCTTCTTGAAACCCTCTAGGAGTTTTACTGCAACTCTTCTTCTTTTTCTGATTAACCTCCTGGGAGAGGTTCTTTCTTGATCTAAAAAGTGATGAGAGTAAACTCATCCTATCCATCATTATAATTTCTTCTATATTCTTATGGCTGAAACTCAGAGGCTAAGCCAAGACTATGCTTTGATACCACTGTAATATCCCAAAATAGGGAAAATCTACAATGTTAGGAATATCTTATAGTATTCCTAAATTGGAGATGTAGCAACGTAAGAACACATAATGGAGTAGTAGTGATGGGTCAATACATAAAACATGAGAAGAATTGTATAACCATCATATTGATCTTATAGCAACAAATGGATACAAATCCTTGAGGAAATAATCACTCAAGCTTAGGCAAACCAACCTCAAAGGAACATGTACAAGAAATATGAAATACACTGCTATACAGAAAATGCCCAAGGCTATGACTGCGCATTTTATAAGAGGCACTGCTACAGAATGAATGTTAATACATAGATTTGGAAATGTATGGCTCAAATAATGTGGGGAGAAAAGCTCTAAACCCCTGAAACACAATCTGAAGTCAATCCTAGAAGGATTGGCTCGAATATACAAAATGGCCAAAATGTCAGAGTTGCAGTCCTAAGACTGAGTAGCAGATACAACTCAAGAAATGGATGAATATGGATGAAGATACTACATATGATACATAAATCTTATCCAAAGTATCCTTCAGTTGAAAGGCTGATCCAATCACTGAAGATCTCACCCTCAGAACAAGTAATGCAAACCCCCACTGCAAATACTCTCAGAAATAAAGCAGTCAAGGAGAGGGACTGCGCTGTAGGAGATGGGAAATGCTTGGCCTGATCTTCCTCACTGACCTCCCAGAGGAATAGAAGCTCCCTCCTCTGAAATATAAGCTCTAGAAGTGGTGTTGTGGAACCCTCCACTGCAACACCCTGCAACACAACCTTTCCTACTATAGGAATAATGCTATAGCTGAAGGAGGTGGCTTGGCCTTAAGCCTAAATGTGGAGAAATGAAGTAAAAATCCCTAAAGAGGTCTCTCAATAAGGGATAGGTATTCCTAAACAGGAATTCATTGTGCTAATCAGCACAGCAATCTTAGTTAAACAACTGGAAAAAGCAAATAGTCATGCAGAACAAAATCCAATACTCAATAACATGTCCTCTTATGGCTGCTTTGTCCTCCCTTTATACAAATGAAAGCTTTCTTTCCTTGGCTCCCACACATTAGGGTTTCCTCCACCAAATTATCTTCCCTCCATTCATATTGTGTTGTCTTCCCAAGTGATCCACTCCCTCTATGGCAGCACTGTTGACTTGGTCAAACTTGACCTTGTCCTCATGCATTTGCCCCCTTTTCACACTGGAAGGTGAAAAATCTAGCTACTCTAATGATCCCTTTCACACTATGAGGGATTTTATTCCTACTCATGGGCCTCCTTAGTCATTTATTCCTCTCCCAAGTGGAAACAACAAAATTTAATATTCCAATTAGCTGCACGCTAATTTTGGAATATTACATCATGTATCACAATGATGTATTAGTTTTTTACATGTTACGCAAATGTTTATCTAATACACATTTTTCTAATGTATTCGTCAATGTATTCAAATTTCTTGGAATGTGTTGATATGTAATGTAATAAAAATTTCTTTCCAATAATCGAACGTGTAAACACATGTGCAAAATATTTGGGTTTCTAACTGAATAATGACCATTTGGGTTTCTAACTGAATAATGACCATTTAGTTGGGCCTTAGTTTTGGTCTTATTTTGCTCAAATTCCATTTGGGGGAGTATTGTTACAACACCACTTACCATATGTCCATTGGTATGACCCAATTTTGAGCTCTCTATGGGCATGATGCACTCTCATTTTTTGATCTCATGTTTGGAGCAAGAAAGGCTCCCAAAACAAAGGAATGGATTCAGGAGAGTCAAGACATACTTCGGGCCCTTAAAGAAAACATTGATACTTCCCAAAATCAGCAAAAAATATATGCAGACCGTGGTCGGATAGAGAGACAATTTTAGGTAGATGATCTAGTCTATCTTCGTCTTCAGCCTTAAACAATATACACTCAAGGAGAAAGGGGCTGAAAATATCAAACCATGTTTCTATGGGCCATATAAGGTGATCCATTGTGTCGGGGAAGTTGCATATGAGTTGGAGCTTCCCAAGGGGAGCAAGATCCATAATATCTTTCATGTCTCATGCCTCAAGAAGGCCATTGGATAGAATGTAGTTTCCAACATGGACCACCCACCTATTGATGATGAGGGCCATCTAGTTTTGCAACCTGAGGAAATTTTGGATACATGGGAGAGGCAGGTAATAAAAAAATATCTGATTCGATGGATGAATCTTCCTGATGAGGATGCCACTTGGGAAGGAGAGAATCTCTTACAACATCCTTATTTTTTTTTGCTTGAGGACAAGAAAATTTTGAGAGGGGAGGACTATAATATTCCCATTTAGCTGCTTCTTTTTGGAATATTATATGTTGCTCTATTTTGCAGGTTAGAAGAATAAATGGGGTAGAGATACCCTTAAATCTCTTTAGTAGAAATAAAACATTCCCTATGTGAAAAAGGGTTTGTGTAAGAAGGCCAAATAAAGCCACCCTTGGTGTGAAAATGGGGAAATGCATGAGGACTAGAACCTTTTTTACCAGGTCAACAACGCTGCTAAAAGAGGAGGAAAACCAGTGGGAACAACGCAGTTTTGATGGAGGACTCTTTGTAATGAAGTAACCTCATGAATGTGTGGGGCCCAGGGTAAGGAGGCTCACCAAGAATAAGAAGGAAGGGAGGGTAGCCATGAGAGTCATTCAAAATCTTGTCTATTTTTTAGTCTTATGACTTCTTGCATGCTTCAGCTGTTCAGTTGGGTTTGCTGCACTGTTTAGTGCAAGGGATTCTCATGCGGGAGTTGCACTCTCTTTCTTGGTTCAGCTTGTTGAAGGAGTCTAAGAGAAGAATTTTGAGCCACATTTACACTATCTAACTTGGGTTCAAGAAGTCACCATCTCCTACAATGTAGTCTCTTGCAGAAACTACGTCATTTCTGAAGGTGATGTTGTGGTAGGGTTAAATCCCTTGATTTTGTGCTAGTTTCTTGGAGAAGGAGGCTTTTTCTCTCCTGGAAGGCTAGTAGGGAGGATCTTCAGCCATTTTTTTTCCTCTCATGTATTATTCAGCCATATCATATACAGAGTTGTAGTCAACTGTGTGATTTTATGCAGATATATCATTTTGTACTTGTGCTCTTATGAAACCCTTGCCGGGTTGTCTCCATTTTGTGTAGACAAGGCTAAACCTCCAATTTTCTTGGCTCTTTGATTAATGAAATATCCATGATCTATTATATCTCATATCTTTCTGTAGAAACCATCTTTTAATAATTTTGTTACATGCTCCATAATTTTTTTTTGGTGAAATCATGGGGTTTGGGTGTTTTTGAGGTGTATTGACATGGGGAGATCTGTTTAACATAGCTAGAGTGATTTTTTTCTACTCCCATTCTGCATTTAAGGGTTATAAAGCATATTCTAAAGGATCCAAGTCCTATTTTTCAATTATGTAACGTGATTTTCTGAAAACAACATTTTTACTCTCCATAGTGTAGAAATTCCTAAGAAGGAATATTACACCAAGGGGAACTATGATCCCAACATCATACATCTTCTTGATCTCTTTCTCAACTAAAGGTAATAAAACAGGGTTTATCCTTAGTTTTTTCTTGAAAGGTTTCTGATTTTTCTTAAGAGGAATTTTGTGTTGATTAATGTTGGTATCATATGATTTCAGATCTTTGTACCCCCATGCAAACACATCTCCAAATTCTTTGAAAAGTTCAATATATTCTTGTTTGATATGATTAGGGAGAGTGCTAGATAACTTGATCATTTTGGGTTCATCTATGCTGCCTATGTTATGTTCTTCTACATTGGTTTTTGTAGGCTCCATCTTTGGTTTCTTAGCTACATCATTGAAATCAAAAAGCTCCTCTAATGGCGTAAGGCCCCTTGGTATTGTATCATATTTGGATTTAAGACTTCAAGGTTCTTTTTGTCTGGTTTGTCTAGTAATTCTTCTTTATAAAGATATTCAAATTAGTTTATATCAGCAGAAGAGGACAATTCTGTTCAATGGACTTGTTTCTCATTAAAATAGTCTTCTTCAAGGCTTGAGCTAGATGATGGTTAAGCAAAATCATTTTTAGATTGCAGGAAATCATCAATATGTTTATCTCCCTCAAACACTTGCCAATAGTTCTCATTGTTAGGGACTGTAGGCTGATTTTTTACTTTGACATTGAATTGTTCATTTACCTGGGGTATTTGGCAATTGCTGGCAGCAAAGGAAAGTTCATTTGCAAGGTTATTTTGAGCTCTAGGGATGAAAGTGAGTTCATATTTTTCAAAGGTTTTTAGGAGCTCTAGGGAAGCATTCATATATTCTCTTAATCTTGGGTTTTTAGCTGAATACTCCCCTTTTATTTGCCTAATGATCAACTCTGAATCTCCTTGGACTGATATTTTCTTGGCTTCTAAATATTTAAGCAAATGTAAGCCAAGGAGGAGAGCTTCATATTCTACAATGTTATTTGTGCATGGGAAATCAAGTTTGTAAGAATATCCTTTGTTTGTATTGTATATCCATACACCAGCCCCAAAACCTGTTTTGCTACAAGAGCCATCAAAGCTCATTTCCCAAAGTGTTTCTATCTCATGCTCATTATCATTTTGTTGTTTAAGGCTGCTAAAGTTAGGGCTGATAGATTCTTCTTTTGGGGACTAATTTGACTATTCTAGGGGACTTAATCCCATCTCATTTTCCTTTTCTTGTTGGCTGATTTCATCTTCATTGTACAAGATAAAGGAATCTAGATATGAATGAATAGAATAGACAAGAGTGTTATTTGGCCTATCTATGTTTCTTACCATATATTTCACATGAGACTCCTTGTATAACCTCCTTGTCTGGTTAAAGACTGGTATGGTAGCATAACACATGTCCATTTGAAGGTTCCCCTGAAGTTTGGCTCCCCATGATCTGGATAAAAGCATTCCATACTTTGGGGGAATGTCAACAATGACTATGTCCATTACTAGACCCTTAGCAGGAATTTGTGCCAGATTGACACATAAATCCTTGACTAGGCCTAAACATTTGACTCTGCTTGAATCAAAGGAATACATGTCTTTGTAAGGTTTGGTAATTTCTAGGCCTAATCTCTCCATCACTACTTTTGGCATGAGATTGTGAGAGGAACTAGAGTCTAGCATGGCATTGTGTAAGATCTTATTGTGTATTTTTAAACTAACATAAAATGGAGGAATGGTTCCTTCCTGGTATTTTCCTTCTACTTCAGGACCAAACAATAATTCCGGTTTATCATTTTTCAAGTTTAAAGTATCAGTATAATTGCCTATATTCAAAGATTTCAAAACTTGATTTTTATATATATCTTGGGTTACTAGTTTAGCTGAAGGTATGCTAATTTTGATCTTGGCAATTTCTCCCTCAAGGCTGAAAGGGATTAATGTTTTTGACATATTTACATATGTTTTGTCAATCATAGTTTTTTCAGCAATTCTGATTTGCTGAGTTTTATTAGGACTGTTATTTTGGACAGATTTCTCAAGGCCACTAGCAGAAGTACTAGGGCGACTTGGGTCAACACTTGGCTGGCTAGTTTTGTCTCTATTTAACTTAGTTTTCTTATCCAGAGTGAAAGAACTATTTGTTGTATTTTTAGGAAGGTTTTTTGAGGTATTCCTAACAACAGTTTTTATTTTCTTATTATTGGAGGTCTCTTGGTTCTTTTTTCTTTTAAGATCATATTGTCTGTGAACCTCCATTATAGCATTTTTAAATCCCAATTGGTAATCTTCAGAATCCTCATGATTGTTTTCAGTTTTTTTTAGGAGAATAATCTCTGTTCTTCTTCAGTGAGGAAAGCATCACCCTCACTGTCAGATCCTATTAAATTCACATGATTTTCTTCCAACCTTTCTGTCTCCCTTTCTTCTTCTTGATCTACATAGTTTTCCTGAAAGGGAGGCCTAATTTGTTGGTCATTATCTCTTTGTCTATTTTGAATAGGGTCTCTTCTGAAATTGGGATTTATATTTTTTTGGGGGGGATTGATTTGGTTCTCTCTAGGAGGAACTCTATCATTTAAGTTTATTTTTTCTAGTATTATTTTTATTACCCTCACTAAGTTATCAATTTTGGCATCATATAATGAGTTTGATGCCATTGTTTCATCTTTATATGTAACTCTTTTCTTTGATTCAACCCAGCTCTTTTCTCAATCAGATTTTCTTCTACACTTATAGTTCCCCTATGCATATATTCTAAATTCAAGGGGTCTCTTTCTCTTAGCTGGTAGGCCATGTCTGGGTCAAAGAATTCAAGAAATTTAGCTAAGGCTAAGCCTAGTGGAGGTTTCATGTTTGGGGGAAGTGCATTGTAAGCACTATTGAATCTAGTGCAATAATCTTGGACACGTTCCCCAGCATTTCTTTTAAGGTTGCTATATTCTGAAAGGATTTGGAGAGGGTTCTTTTTAATTTCCCATTTGTTTATGAATGTTTGGTATAAAGAAGGGAGATCATTTATGCTATTAGGAGTCAAACTTTTAAACCATTTTTTGGTTTCTCCTTCTAAAATTTGGGAAAAGATTCTCATATTAATGGTCTCTTCTTCTATTTCCATGTAATAAAAAGCATCATCCATTTTATCTACATGTTGTTGGGCAATAGTAGATTCAGTTCCAGTGAAATGGAGAATTCTGGATTGATAATCATTTGGTAAAGGAAGCAGAGGTTGTGGTAACACCAATGGGGTATACCATGTTGCCATGGTGGAAGCAAGTGGGGGATTTACAAGAGGTGGATTTGTAAAAGGGAAAGTGGGATGAATTGGTGTGTTTTGAATAGTGGAAGTATGGATAGGTGTGTTGGAAGTACTTGGACCAGCAAACTGATTATGAGTATATTTTCTATGGAAAGAACTAAAGTGGTGGAGAAGCTAAAAATCAGGAGGAGTGGAAGGAGATGCTTCTCTGCTAAAGTTCTACTACAAATCTGTGGTCTTAAGGTCAGATTGGTCAATATCACTATGTGACTTGGTTCTAAATAAGTTCTTTGTATGAGACAAGTCAAAGTGAGGATCTTTCATGACTATAAGGTTTTCAAGGACGGATCTTGTTCTTTGGATGGTCCTAACAATAGTTAAATTTCTAGCTTTAGAAGTTTTCCACAAAATATTTTCTGGATCATCAACTATTGTAGGAGGATTAGGGCCTGGATGAGATCTGGTATTGATCCTATGTGAAGCCATATTTCGAACTCGAAATTTCGAGAGGCTGAAAGTTTTAAGACTATTTTCAGAAGGTTAACCTCTCATAGTGTTTAGTAAACTTCTAAGATATGGGACTAGGCTTCTTAAACTTCTTAGGGCTGGTTTGATACAATCCTAAGAGAGTCTAAAGAGAACTAGTAAAGTAATAGGCCTACTGGGGCTAGTGGAATTGCAAGGTGGATATTTTTGGTTGTTTTGAAGATAAATGTGTATGGTCCACCACTAATGATTGACATCAAACCAATATAGAGAAATTTTTGGGGTTTTCTAAGTTTCTTTTCTGTAGTTATAAGGTTTGTAAGAGTATTCTACACCTGAATCATCATTTAGCTAAGATGGTGAAACAAACAAAGTGTACTCTATGACTATCATCTGATTTTTATATGATTGATAATGGCTTCTGGAGTCCTAAGGTGTAATTAGTTTGTCACTGACTCAGAAGGTCCCACCATGATCGCCAGAATGTTGGAGTCTCGTGATTTGGAAGATTGGTATACCAAATGACAAGGCAACATGGAACCAGTATTTGGAGCCTTAGGACCTAGCCTTCCTGGACTCAGAGAGGGATCTCTATATTTGTTTGCAAAGGATATGAATTTTTTTCTTAAAAGGGTTGATTTTAGGCTAGTTATTAAGTGTGAGGTTTCGTTGTTTTTTTTGGTTGTACATAATGATAAAGAAGCATAAGTAGAATGAGGAAATCTCTAAGTCATTGGGAAATGGAGTCAAATGAAAGTCATGATAATTTCATCAATGGATTGGGGAGTATCAGAGGGAAAATCTAACTTGGCCAGTGGATTTTCAAGTTTTAAGGGGGGTTTATGAGATGGACATTAATTGTAAGAATGAAAAGTAGGGTAAAGGGAAATTAAGAATCCTTTATCATATGTACTTCTCAACAAAGGGAGTTAAAATAATACAAAATCATGAAGAGGAAATCAATAGACAAGGCAAACCATAAATTCTACAATCCACATTCAGCAAGTAATATTTCAAGACAAATTTTACAATGAAATATAGAAGGAGAGAAACTCATTTAACTTATAGTGATTTCACCTTCAAGGATAGAAAACACTTAAGGCACACAAATAATTGTAATCAAGGAAGAGGGAACTCCTAAACATCCTTAATCATAGCTATAAATATCTCTAAAAAAATTAGTTAATCAAGTACAAAGGGTATGATTGGAACAAAACCTCTTTGGCAGACTAAAGAATGGTACTTTAGAGAGAGACTTCAAAAAACCGTGTTTAAGTGGCAGCAAGTAAGTAGGGAAAACCATAAATCATGCTTGAAACCAATTGTATTCCACTATTTATGAAATAAAGAGGCTTAAGGGGTCCAAAGAGAAATTAAGAATTCTCTGAAATGTCCTAGCAGAAGAAAACATTCAGGCAGTGAAGAAGAAACAGAACTAAGGTGCTTTCAAAAGACATTTATTAGTCTAAAACTTTTATTCTACTACAACACAGAAAGATGGAAACATAATGAAAACAAGAAATAAAAATAACAGATTAGAAGCACTTCACCAACAACCAAGCTCATGGATCCAATGATCTAGCCTCCTCCATCAATAAACAAATCAAGACATCCACAAGTTCCAAGACTTCAATTACTTCTCAACTTCCAAGAGACTATGTATTACTTCAAAGAGTCATCAAATTCCAACAAGATAATGGGTTCTAATACAGTATTTATGCTGCAAATGAGGAGGTGCAGCCTAAGATAGGGTTTGAGTATCGTTTATTACAGAGTAAGTGCATTCTTGACCTTGAAGACCATGCAAGGCTCAAGGTAGGAATATCTGTAGCTACTTCTCTATTTTAATAAATTATATCTTAACTTCTAAGGAAAAATAGGTGAATGTGTTAACTTTAAGGCTTATTCATAACTTTTTACAATAACTGCTTGACAGATAAATATCTCTGACTCGGCTCAATAACTGCTAAATTATTTTTTGAAGGAAACAAAGCACTTAGGTGGCTAAAAAATATCTCTGAGAGGAATAACTACTATGAGCTGAGTCCTTCAAATTTGTCTTACGTTAATCTGTCCTTTGTCTGTCTTTAATCTATGTCATTTTAGGCTTTACTGTCTGCTTTAAATCATATTTTCTTTAATCTTTTTTACTTTTATGTTCTGCTCCTTTGATCTTTTCACCGTCTTCTTTCTTTCTTTGACCTTCATCAATATGACTTTTCATTTAATCTTCTGTTTTAAGTGGCTAACCCCTTTTGTTTTTCTGTTAATTAGGATTAGCCCTTTAACTCATCTGTTTTCTTCCTTTGCTGCTTCTTGACTGTGTTTCCTTCTGTGAACAGGGGAGGTGTTCTTCGTGGCTAGAGGGTTCTTTAGATCCATTTATGAGCATGCTTTCATCATTGACCAAACCCTGAGAGGGCCTATGATCTTCTTAATTTTGGATTAAGTGTTGGAAAAAATACTGAGAGGGGGGGGGGGGGTGAATCAGTATTTAGGACTTACTCAAAAATTTTTACCTTTTCTTACTTCAAAACCCATACGCTACTTCCCTGACGCCAACTCGCGTATACACGTGGATATCATTAATAAAACATGCGTATGTCCATATCTTAATATACAGATAAATCTTCACTTATATCGTTCCATCATTCATTCATTAGATGCTCAATAAACAGTAAACATGTGCAGTAAGAACAGAATAAACCATCACACATAAGCATCACACATGAACACCAGGATTTAAGGTGGAAACCCAAGTCGGGAGAAAACCACCGCTGCCGTCGTCTCAGTCTTCAATATTTATTATATATAGAAAACATGTTACAACCATGTACTGGCGCAGACTCATACCAGCACGCAGGCACCCACCTGCAGAAGGCTACAACCTTCTCTCGTTTACTAGCCTCTCCTGGAAGGGAGCTACAACCCCCTGCTCTCGTTTACCAGCCTCTCCTGGAAGGGAGCTATGACCCCCTGCTCTCGTTTACCAGCCTCTCCTGGAAGGGAGCTACAACCCCCTGACTGAAGGCTACAACCCTCAGCACCACCATGGACCACGTTTCATAAATTTTCACACTAGATCCAACAGCTTCCATACAACACATCTTGTAGGCCACTTTTCATCATATTTTCAGACTGGACCCAGTCCACACATTTAACCTCAAAATTCATCAAATTGAAACTTATAACCCCATTAATTCATTCATTGAATCATCAACCAATCAACCAACAACTTGATATTCAATTAACATAATCAGCAGCACATTCATCATTCAAACAACCCAGTTCTGTATGAATACATCATTGACAGATAGCAGTAAAACAACAGAACAGATCAGATATTTCATACCACATACTTCAGTAAAACCCTAGATTCCATACGCGCTTTAACTTCACCTAACCTGCGTATGTACGTGCTTTCATGCAGACCAACCCGCGTATACTTCAGTGCATTCTTCATAAAATCCTTTCTGCCCATACGCGCTTTTCCTTAAGTAGACCCGCGTATACATGTGCTTTTACTGAAGCGAACCTGCGTATACATCTGTAACTTTTCAGGATTGTGAAGCTTCTTCAGATCAGATAAACAACTCAGATTTCATCCTTCACTTCAGAAAGTATTTCGCCTTATCTCAGATCTAAAAATTCCATGAACAGATTTAGGAAATACATATACATTTCAGATCTAGAGATTCATCTTCATCATTTTCTTCATAGGTGCATCATAGATTCAGATCTATCAATCAGAAATAGAGTTCATCCATGCAGATATTCCTTAGAGAGATTTATTCATTCATAACCCTTCCTCATCCACACTTGCACAATGATTTTCTTCTCCTTATATAGATTTAGCCTTTGTCAATACCATGAGCCAAAACCACACTACTTCCGATGGTATTCCTGGACGGGATCAAATAGACAAACCAGCGCTCAATACAATGGGTCAATACCATGGTAATAACCCCTAGTTTTAAAAATTTGGAGCGCAATTAGGCATATGTGACTTAGCACGTACTTTTCTGCGTACATACGCTACTTTGCCTAAACAAACCCGCGTATGCTTTGTGTCACACACTTTTCATCATTGTTCTGGCCCTTACTGATATTTCTTTCTCTGGTACTTCTGAGCTACTTGTAGAGCATCATATTTACATCATTAATAAACTCATCAAGCATCAAGAACAACTTCATTAAGTAGGTTTCCATCATCTTCATCAAGTGGGTTGCCATCAAGGACAACACTCTGCATCAAATTGCCAACATTAAGACCCCTGGATCGTCATCTAGGGTTTAATTCATCATTTATTTGACTGTGGGAGGGAATTTGGGCCTTTTTCTGCCATTAAAAACCTGCACATAACACAAACCATTAGTTCAAGGCCATGCAAAGAGGGTTTAACTGCATTTTCAGGGGTTTCAGGTGGTCGGAAAGTGTTAACAAAAGGAGAAATGGATGCAGGGGCAGGGTTCCAAAGGTGGAATCGAGAAGAATTTGAATTTTGGCGCGGAGAGAGGAAAAGTGGTTTTCGAAAACCATAAGTGGTTTATAACGCGGGTGATGAGAGGTAAGTGGTTTTGGGTCGAACGCACGCAATTCCATTGGTCAATCGACGCTTGTTTGGCAGAAAAATACCTATTTCACGCTGGTTGGGGGTTATCAAACCCATCGCAATTTTCTATGTGATATGGGATCTAGGTCATCAAATCTTGGGTGATGAGATCGATGGCGTGGAAAAATATGAGAAGCAGCGAGCAGATTCAGAGAGTGGAGCCTGGAGACAGGTGGCGAAATGTGAATGGTCGGCGAGGTTTTAGTGGAAGGTGGGACCAAGCGCAAAATGATGTGGGGAGTTTGTCGGGTAGTGAGGGTTGTAACATAGGTGAGCGAGGTAGGGGATGCAACATCCGTTGGATTGGGGGGAATAGATCCCGATCAATGGCGAAGATGGCCCAATGAAAAGGTAAGGCGAGGTGGAGGAAAAGTGGGTCCTCCCTTTAATTTTTCAAAGGTTTAGAGGGGGTTTTTATAAGGTTTGTGGGGGTTTAAATAATGAAAGGCAGAGGAAAATTTTATATGGGTGAAGGGTTTAAGAATATGCAGAGGACACGGTTCTGTGGGGGTAAGGGAGACTGGGGGTTGAAACGAAAAGGGATTAAGGCCTATTTATATATATATAAAGTTGTGTTTAGTATAAAAACATGGTTTTTATAAGGTTTGAGAAGATCTGATAGGCTTAAAAGTTAGATTTAAACAATGTAAAAATGGATTTTTACATTGTTTAAGGTTTTTAGAGGAAAAATGATGTATGAGGGGGGTTCAAGAGGGTTTTGAGGAAGGGAAAAAGTGGGTCTTTTTAGAGGAAGATGGTTATGAATGTGAGGGTGAGGGTGATGAAATTGGGCAACCAAGCCCAATAATGAAGTCTTCTTTGTAGTGGTGGGACAGATTTTTAGGAGACAGAGAGGGGGAAAAGATAGTGAAAATAGTCAGCTTAGGATAATGAAGGCAGTGAGATTTCTAGAACTCACAATATTTCTCAAATTTTATTTCTAGAAATATAGGATTATAACTTATTCATATTTTGATATCAGCAAAAATTACTGATGACTAACACCTCATCTAAGGAATACCCATGTTGCATAATTTCGATCGACCCTAATGGCTTCATCTTTAATTCAGAAATTCAAAGGAACAATTGCAGCTATTATCTAGGAATTCATGTGCACTGAGTTTTTGATGTTGTATTTTCTCTTTTATAGTCTTTTATAAATTATATACATGTTCTATTTCCATGCCTTAATTTCCTCAATAATCTTCCTAAAATTTTGATAAGCAGAATTCTTTCGCTCAGTGATCTTCCTAAAATTTTGATAAGCATAATTCTTTCGTGGCTCTATTTTTTTTTGGAAAATAATTTCATGTTTATTTCCTTAAGTTTTAATGAATTCATGATGCATGCTCATTACGATCCTCTCCAATATTTCAAACTCTATACTACACCGAAAAAACCCTAATCCATCACTAAATCATTTCTACCTTGCTCCTTTATATATTTTTAGTTGTAACCCTTTGATACATTTGACCTAGCTACCTGGTTTTCTTCCATAATCTAGCAGAAAAACTATCAATCTTTCAAAACCCTAGAGCTAACCTACCTAGCCTAAATCTACTCCTCATCCAATCAAACCCTTTGGCTGTGATCTCATAGAGAGAGCGCTCTCTGGTTTGGTAGGGCTAGCTACCAAACTGAAATCTTGGTTTGAAGTTACCTCCATAAACATCCATTCATCATCCTTGGGATGTTGTGGAGGCTAAAATTTCTAGCATCATTGTCGAAGAATGAAGTGACAGATCTTGCATGGGTGTACCATACTTCTTCATCGAACTTTAGGTCTGTGAGTGATAGGATCTAGATTTTTTGAAGGTTTATTCAAGTTGTAGAGAGCCAAAGTGCATAAGTAAGAATACATTGGCTCCAAAAAGATACACATGATCAAATCCTGATCCACATCCAGCTTCTCCTGTTGAAGATCTGAAGAAACTCATCAGAAAAAAGATACCTTAGCATTCTGAGATTCAATCGATTTCATCTAATTTGGTAAGGTCTACATATTTTCCCACCAATTTTTTTTCCCTAGAAGATATTCCTTTCGATCTGAAATTTGAAATATCTATGTTTAGATCAAAATCAGAAACATCCTTGTATGAAATTTTGTTTGATCCCTTAAGGTTGTTTGAAGTCACATCATTATCTGAAGTAGTATTTGGTTCTCTGAAGCTTGAAGATAGCATATTGACCATAGAATCCAATTCAGAGTCAGATTTTGATAGGAAGGTCTGGATTTAGTTCGATAAACTTCAACAATGAGCCAATCATCTCTAATATACCTCCGAGAAATCCTTCATACAGTATCAGCAGGAGCTCTTGTCTGTTGATCCTCTTTCAGCCTCATTCAGTCGTACCGCTGCTTCTACACCATCTGTTTCCTTTCCTACATAAACACCTTCAATACCAGCACTTCCTTTTGTACGTACAAATATTCCTCGTAGAAAAAAAATGGCTAGATTTTCTCCATTGGTTCTACTGGGCCAACTTACTGACTTACCACAGAATTATGGACAAAGACTTCCTCTCTTTGATGGAACCACTAATATTACAACGAGACAACACATTGATAATATTATTGATTTCATTGATTTAGAAGAAGTAGACAACGATGATTCCAAGATGAGAATCATCGCTCAAATTTTCTCAGGGGAGGTAAAGAAATAGTTCAGAGCTTTGGCAGCTAGTTCAGTGCATAATTCACAATAGTTGATAGATATTTTCCTCTCCAAGTGGGAGGAAAAGAAAAATCCATTCCAAATTTTGGCCGAGTATAATTAATGAAGAGACAGCCTAATGAGTCAGTCTAAGATTACACTACTTGCTTCAACAAGGTATACAACTCTATTCCCATTAATATCAAACCTCCACTGGATTTGGTCTTGTTTCACTATCCATATGCCTTTGACCCAAACATGGCATATCAACTCAAAGAAAGGAACCCTACTTCATTGGAGGAGATGCAGAAAAATGCAGCAGTGTCGTGTTGAGATTGCAACAAGATGATGAGCTTAGTGGAAAGGAGTCGCCTTCACTAAGTGGGCCCGCAAGCTATTTTTGGCGCAAAGTCTATTTTTAGATATATGGATCATGTTCTATGAGTTGCAGGATGCTATTTGTGGATGGTTGGTCAAGTCAGAAAAAATAGATGGACTTCTATTTTTAGACATACTGGGCAGAATCTATTTTTAGATTTCCAGTCTAAAAATAGATATGTCAAATATTATTAGCTCTTAATAATATTTAGACTCTAAACATTATATTATTCTCTTGGAGCACTTCAGTTAAGTGCACAGATGTGGCACAGGAGCTGACAGAAGGAATTACGCTATTCCTAAGGGTTAAGTGGAGCTATTGCATGGATACTTCAATTAGAACTCATGTGACAGAGTTTGGTGGAGTTGATTGAGGAAGTTAGTGGAGTTGTATTCAGTTTAACTAATCTAAACATAGTTGAGCTATTTTTATCTAGTTTAACTAATTGATACAATTAGTGAGAGTGGTGTGAATTAATTATTAATTAATTCACTAATTATAAACTCATTAATCAACTAAAGAATGCATCAGTTAACTTCAGTGCATGGACAGTTTCAGTGGAGACCAGTGGAGAAATAGGTGAAAGAGCAGGTTAACTATCAGTTGTGACTATACTGTTGCATATTTGCAACAACCAGTGATTGGTGAAGCCCATGAGGATTGCGCAGTACAAGCCAAGTGGTTTATGTTATTTAATGAGCCATCCCATAGCATTGATTACGCAATAGAGGTTGGCTATCAAGTGGCAAAATATTGGAGCATGTGTTTTGCTAGATCTAGCTTGATAGTGTGTAGCAATTGGAGGTGGTGCTGAGAGCTTGTGAGGAGCTTTGTACTATGATTGTTACATGATCTCCATGACATATAATATACAGATAGTTGGGGTTTTCAGCTTTAAGCTTTCCCATTAAATATTGTGTTCATATGTGTGATTGTTTGTGGTTTTAATGTGTGCATGCAATTGATTTTATTTCTGCATGTGATGATCAATGGTAGAAGAGATTTTTTATTATGCATGAAGCTAAAATAGTGTGTGATCAGGAAAATCTCGGTGAATAATACTTCAGTTATTCAAAATTTCTACATGTCGAAGCTAATCTTATGATTAAGAAGTTAAAGAGTAAAGTGAAGAAGAGAGTCACAATAAAGAAGAGTCATAAAGTTCATCCAAAGAAAACCTGTACAGTTTGATAAGAACCATAAATAAGATGGTATATAGAATGTAAATTTTTGAAATATATCAAGATAATCAACCCCAGAATCCTAACTTTTGAGGACAATGACAACAACCATAGTTTCAGATAAAGCAGAGAGAACAGAGATCTCAAGATCAGCAAGCTCAACAACAAATCCGGACTCCATTACAACAGAATTACGCTCAAGCACCATATTAAGATGATGATATTTTTGAATAAAATATTCTATTTTCAAAAGATCAAGGACTTATTTATCTTACAGAGGATGATGAGTATGTTAAAAAAACTTATGTGCCAGATGATCATGAGCTTTTCCTTGCAAATGATTATGGGTTGGAAATCCAATTCGATGACTATCAAAGGGGGTATCTAAATGATCTCAGCACATATTAGAGACAATACACATTGAGATACCGAGATGTTCCTATCACTCCAACTCAAAAGTGGTCATCTCAGCAAAAATATACTCATCCCAAACAAAATCTTCAAGCTAGTTAAAAGAAAGAGAAGGAGCCTACTGCCATAAGTCGAAGCAATAAAATTGAAGCATCTACAAGTACATCGATAAAAGATAAAGAAGTCAAAAGGAAGGAAAATCCAGCAAAAGAGTAGACTGAAAAGCGGGATAACATTGTGAAAGAGGTAGAAAAACAATCCAACTTGTTTATCTTAGAGAGTGAAATTTCTAAGTTAAAGGTGTTTATTCCTCTTACTGAAATTGTTAAAAATGATATATATAAATCTTATATTTCCAAGATGTTGAAAGTATACCACATGTCGGACATGGTCAATGTCAGTGATGACCATCCTGAACTCCTTTTTGGTCCAGCCGTAGATGGGAACCTTGAAGATAGTGAAGTCCCTCCTTTTTATCTTAGTTTGAGAGTCCATGATTACATTCTCCGTAATTCCATGTTGGATTTTAGGGCTTCACATAATTTAATGTCGAAATTTATCATGGATAAGTTAGGGCTGGACATAAGTCGACCATATCATGACCTCTATTCATTTTATTCTGGTAGAGTCTGCTGCCTCGGTCTTATCAAAGAATTCTTTGTTTCCTTGGATCAAATTCCTACTAAAAATGTGTTGATGGATGTCATAGTTGTTAACATGCCTCCAAGGTATGGAATGTTGCTTTCACGGTCTTGGGGAGCCAAATTGAGAGGTACTTTACAGCTTGATTTTTCATATGCAACAATTCCAGTATTTGGCCAGCTTAGGAAGTTGTACCGAGAAGTGAAAATGAAGTACATGATCACTAGTAAGGATAAGCCTAAGAATCACCTGATTCACTTTGTACATACTCATTTAGAATAATTTATATTGTATAATGATAGTGGTACCGATGATTTAGATATTTAGCTTGTAGAAGGCGAAGAAATTTCAGAGTTAAGAAATAGTGTACAAGCAGTCTTGATAGAAGAAAATGGAAATCAAAATTTAGAAAACTTGCAGCAAAACACTTCAGAGAAAAATACAAAAGAGTCACAGTAGATATCTGTTGAATCAGAGAAAGGTAAAGATCATATTGCAACAACTGATCATAAAGAAGAAGAATTTTGACCTGCAGAATTTCAGTTTCCTGATGATGAGGAGGTCTTTGGACCATGGATTTCAATGGTGCTTTGGGGAAATATGGAGATGGCATCGAAATATGAATCCGTAGCCCTATACATCAGTCAAAAAAAGTAAAAATAAATGTAATATTATGTTCCTGCAATATAACCTTTGATTTCTCTACGAACGAAGCAGAATATTCACTGGTCTCTGAATTTTGAAAAGGCTAGGTGCAAAAAGAATAACAGTATGTGGTGACTCCGAATTGGTAATAAAACAGGTAAAAGGGGAGTACGAGGATAAAAATCCTAGGATGAGATATTATCGAAATTTTGTTCTTGATGTTTTTAAAACTTTTCTAGAATATAACTTGTCTTTGATTCGTAGAAGTCAAAATTTCATGGTTGATTCAGTTGGCGCAGCGGCTAGTAATTTTAAGATTCCAATTCATTCCACTAAGAAGTTTGAATTCATGTGAAGAATCATTCGTCTGTCCCTGGCAATCTCAGATACTGGAAAGTATTTTGGGATGACAAACATATTAAAAATTTCTTGCATAATGAAGAGGAGTTTGCTAACTCCCACATGGATGAAGTGTACACTGAAGATGATCAAGTATTTAAGGCTGCTGAAGTTTAAGTGTTGTAGTTTAAGGACAAAAACATTCCATGAGGTTTATTTCCTTTGGAGGAGTTTTTTTATCATGATTATCTAGCCAAAAATCCCACGATGGTCCCCACAGAAACATGCGTCGAAGATGTGAACATTGGTACAATACAGAAACCCAAGATGGTCAAGCTATCAAGATCCTTGTCCCTTGATTTGAAAGGTAAATACACAACCCTCTTGAAATGATTTTCTGATGTATTTTCTTGGGAATATTTAGATCTTAAGGTGTACAACAAAGATATAATCCAGCACACCATCCCAATCAAGTCAGATCAAAATCCTTTCTACCAAAAGTTGAGTAGAATCAATCCCAAGTTGTTTTCATCGATTGAAAAAGAGGTAAACTGACTTTAGAAGGCTGGTATCATAATTTCTATTCGATTGTCAGATTGGATGTCAAATTTTGTGTCAGTTAGAAATAAGACAAGAGAGATTTGTCTCTGCATTGATTTCAAAAATCTCAACAAGGTGTCATTAAAAGACAATTCTCATTTCCCAAATATGGATCACATCTCGCAAAGGGTTGTTGGAGCTTCAAGGATGCCATTTCTTGATAGATATTCGGGATAAAATCATATCTTGGTGCATGAATATGAACAAGAGAATAAAAAATTCACCATGCCATGGGGTACCTTCATGTATGCCAAGATGCCATTTGGGCTCAAGAATGCAGGGGCTAATTTTCAGCAGGCTATGGACATTGCTTTCTCGAATGAGAAGGATGTGATTCTTGTAGTTTATCTTGATGATGTCACGGTATTTTCACAATTAGATGATGATCACTTGCACCATTTTAGAATAGTATTTCATAAATGCATAAAATTTTTCATCTCACTAAATCTGAAGATAAGTTTATTTGCCATGGAGGAAGGTAAATTACTCAGGCATATTATTTCAAGGAATGGTATTCACACTGATTCCTCCAGGATCAATGCAATTCAACAATTATATTTCCCATGAATCAAGAAGGAGATTAATTCTTTCAATGGAAAGATAAAATTTTTGAGGACATTCAATCCCAATCTCGTTGAGCACCTAAGAGATATGACGTATATGCTAAAGAAGGATAACAAGGTAATACGGTCAAAATATGCTAAGAAGTCATTCAATTTAGTGAAATTTTCTTTAACCTGTGCTCCCACACTGATCAGCCCTGATTATAATTTAGATTTGATAATCTTTTCATTTGCTTCCGAGAACTTGTTGTTTGTCATATTAATTCATAAAAAAGATTCCAAGATGGAGCAGCCAATTGCATTTTCCAGCCAGACCATAAGAGATGCAGTGATAAGATATAACATAATTCAGAAGCAAGCCTTAGCCTTGGTAAAATCACTGAAGGACTTCCGAGTATAGATTTTACCTTCTCATGTCCTAGACTATGTTCCAAATGCAGCGGTAAAATATGTGATGATGAAAATAGATCCAAAAGGGAGGTGGGGAAAATGGATTGCAACTGTTAACACTGGAAAATTGTACAGTAGAAAACGACATCAAATAATGTCGAGCCCAAGGATTTATAGGACAAGGATACATTATGGAATCAAAAATATTGAGAATCTCTAAGGTTTTGAGCAATACAAGATTAAACTATTCATAACTGCCCGAATGCGCGCTTTCTCCTTCGAGAAGAGTGCCTTCTACGCACACTGGAGCCCGATAAGCACACATTTCTAGAAATGGAAAAATTCCCTTTCCGGGACCACAAGCAAGAAAATGACAATTTCTCCTTATGTGAAAGCCACCTAAGGACAGCACCAGCGCCTCCTTAGGCCTTGTGTGAGCACACAAAAGCATATTTCAGCCCACAATGGAATATTGCCCCTCCCTTGGGTCACTATCCACCATGTACCAAGGGAGGGAAGGAGGTTTGAATGCTCACCTATATAAACACTCAAAGAGATGAAAAATTTGTGAGCACAAGGTTATGCTAGCCAAAGTTGCCCAAGCAACACCAGTTGTTTGTGTGAACCATGGAGTAGGAGCTGAAGAATGTGACTCAATTGTTGACCACTCAACAATTTCAATCCATTGCAGTAAAGAGAGAGAGTTGAACTGCGTCAGAAGGTAGAACTTGAAGGACAAACATCCTTGTGTCGGGTCCTAGAGCCTCTGCCTAGGCCCTTCGGAAAGTGGGTAAGATTTTTATTCATTCCAAGAATTCAATGAGAAGAAGGCCATCGAGTCGTTGTTTACCTTGTTATAGTTTGTAACTCTCTATTTAGCTTTGTTGGAGAGGTAAATCCCCTCTGTGGATAGAGGTGATCCCTACTAGTCCAGATCGGGTCTAGCAACAACCGAGTCACGCTAAGATGCAGGTTCCTAATTACCAAAGACCAAGATGCAACAAGAGGCCTACCTTAATTCATATATTGTTGTTTCTTGCAGAGAAGATGGTACTTCCATCCTTCGTTGTGGCAGATCACAATTCTCCTGTCTAGCACGTTCGAACACCTGCACGTACACGAAGAAAAAACAAACACACAAGCGTAAAACCTAATAAATGCAACTATGTATCAGTCAGAGAAGATACAACTCATAACACAAGACATGAACATATGAGTGGAACCATAATCTAAGTCATTTATTATTAATTAGAACAAAGAAAGATACAACCTGAGCTCTGATGCTGGATCTTCCTTCGACGGGTCGACAGCGGAGTACGTCTTAATAAAGCTCGTCAGGAATGGGACAAATCTCTCTCTTTTCGGTTGTCTAACGATAATCTCCTTACTACTGATTCAGCTCTATTCAGGCTAGCTTGCAAAGGGAAAATGACAAGCTTATATAGATGGTGGAAGGGAAATTGGGATCCCTACAATGGTGGGATTGGCCCTATCCTCAAGGAAGTTTCCATGATAGGTGGAAAACCACTTCCCCTACATGAAGATCCAGAGCCAAACCTCCCAACTCTTTTTAGAGACTCGTTCAGGAGTTGGTTGGAATCAAACTTCCACCATTTGTTTTTAAAAAACAATCCTTACTAAGCTTGGCGCGAGTAATACAGTGGGACAAAGCGCCAGTTGGCATGCCCTCTTTTGGATTTCCCCCATTGGCACGAGGGTTGAACTGGCTGGTCGCGCCAAGGCCAAAAGGTCTATTTTTAGGGCTTTTTACAGGAAATTGTCTTCAGAGTAATGATTTTCCTTGTCAAGGGGCATGCCATGAAAGTGGTTTCAAGTCATGTCGCTGCTCACAGGTCACGGAATAGGCCCTCCAATGTGCAGGATGGGGGATTGCAGTGACGGTGACAAATTACTGTGTAACAGAGGCCCCCTAAAGCATGAGGCCCGAGAGAGAGACAGAGGGGTGAAATGCTTTATGAGAACGTGTACAACTGAAAACACTACCGTCAGAAAACCTGTGTAGAAAAGTACAACTGATATCTCAAATACATTATATGTGGTATGGTCACAGCCATCCATAATAGAGTATACAATAATCAAGATCCAAGGCATGGACGTAGCCATCTAGTGAGGATCATTAAATAGACTCAGGTATGGTCGCAACCATCCAATTAATGAGTCATGTAACCAATCATGATAATCCACAAAATCATAGCCTAGATTCCAACAGACAAGAGCTAGGGTCTTGTGCTCCATCCCGACACGAACAGAGTACAAGTTCAAGAATGTGAATAAGTGAGCTGAAGTTGAACATGCAAGAACATCGCTTGATTACCAGCCAATGATGAAAGCTGTTAACAGATGTGAGAGGAACCACCAATAATGACAATGGACCTCAAGGTACTACAGGTACAATCCACGGAATGTGAACAGTGAGCTAGCGTTGAACACCCGCAGAATCATCTGATCGAAGGCCAATGATGAAATCCTTACGTCGAATGAGAAGAACTTGCCATTGAGGCATGCAAGCTCCAAGGTACCAGAAGGAAGTCTCTAGATCAGCTTCCTGGATAATGAGTTGAAGTCGACAGGAAGTGACCTTGATTGAAGGTGGGCCATAGTGTTTCCCACATCATCGACACGAGACAGAGGAATATAATGTTTGTGAATCAGGATCAGATGAGAATCAGAGGAAGGTTGAAATTGCAGAGGTCAACTTCTCTTGAACATATCAGCAGCACGACAGTGGATTTGGTATTATTTGACATCAAAAGATCAGAGTTCATGATGACGAGACAAAGAGAAGATGAGAGGTCAAAAGGGATCACCCAAACCCATGGAGGCAAGCAGAAAATGAGATGAGATGTCCCCAACCTGACACGAATGCAAACAAGTGCCATGTTCAAGAGCGACATACTGCCAACACGACGATGATACTAGTTCCATTTTTTCCCCACCATTTCTTGTGAGTACCCAAATTATTTTTTAAAACAAGCTTGAAGGGGATAGCATATGCTTGTGATATAAGTTCGTCCTTCGGACGAATCCATCCTAGTACATTTAATGAGCCCTAGGAAGGAGAAACTCAAATATTGTCATTACAACTGAATCCGATGTCATCAGGGTTTAACGAGTCTGAAAAAGGAAGAAATCGGCGTCTTTTCATGTTTAGAGAGTTTGAAAAGACAATGGAAAAGTAAACTCCAACAGTCCCTTTTCATAAATAGTTCCTCGGATCCGAAAAGGTAGAAAAATATGTCCGAGAAAACCTCCTAGTCGCGATAGGCTAGGGTATTCCTTTTTCGTAAATAATCTGTCCCAGCCTGAAAATGGGATAAATGTATACTGGGTAGATGTTGTTTCGCAACCAATTTAACGAGATAAAAATGACAAGCAACTCGGCATTCTTTTCATGTTTAGAGAGTCAGAAAAGAGCTGAAAGATGACTCTAGAAATGACTTTTTCATGTTTTTACCGAGTCTGAAAAAGTATAAAATACAACTCGTATCGTCGTCCAAGCTGCATGAAAGCCTGTTGCTACACATCAAAGCAAGCGTAAAATCCATTTTTCGATAGAATATAATAAAAGATTGGAAAAATGCCTTTCAAAACCTAATTTTGACTTTGAAAATTTATAAATATGCCAAAAATAGTAAAACATATTCACTTTTACTTTTTACCTCTTTTGGAGAGCAACAGTGAGATTTTGCTGTGCAAACTTACGGCGGAGATTGTGATCAATCTAGTACATCATTCCGGTTCTCATCCATTCCAGGTAAGAGGCACTCCCCTTAGCTTTGTTTTGATTCATTTTTTGTATATTTCCATTGTGTTTTTTATCCCTAGGGGGACCCTTTGCAAAATTAGGGCTCGGCCAA
Source organism: Pinus albicaulis (assembly GCA_034641835.2). NCBI lineage: Eukaryota > Viridiplantae > Streptophyta > Pinopsida > Pinales > Pinaceae > Pinus > Pinus albicaulis. The sequence goes on from CM076570.1 coordinate 1,435,599,283, forward strand.
TTGGCGCGAGTATCGGGCACGGACCCGCACCAATTGGCTCCTTTTTGCAAAGGGGTCACGCCAGTTGGAGCGACTGTCAGAAAAACAATCGCGCCAATGGTGCAACTCAAATTTCCGCCTAAATTTATCAAAATGTGAGCCAACCAGATAAATTTGTGAGTGTTGCAAAGATATAATGAGGTTTTTATGACCATGTTGGTGCAGATACACAACCACAATGGTGATTGATTGGAAGGAAAGGGAGCACGGTGAAGAGGATGAAATTTCCATGCAGAATGAAACATGCATGATTTCTCTTCGAAACCGTGGTCTCGAGAAGTTCTTCCTCACACCATGTTTGAGAGCACAACCTGAGCTATTGCAATATTTGATTAGCATTTGTGACGAGAACGAAGAAGTGTTCAGGTTCTGAGACCAAGTATTTGAAATTGAGGTCTCTGATGTTTATTTCATAACCAGATTGTCCCACATAGGCCCAGTGCCAATCATGATAGGCAGTAGACCTTCTGGTGAAAAAAATGGATATGGTAATGGCGAGAGTGTGCCCAGGGGCACGGACAGGATCGAGCAGTGGGAAGGTTGATATTCACACAGTCCATGATTTAGCACTCCAAGTAGTGCTCCACACCATTACGCGGGTTGCGGGGTCGCAGGCACCACATAAGGCAACCAAAGCACAGCTCCTACTAGCATCCGAATGCATGAACCCTACACTTTTTGATTGGGCCACTGCCGTGACAACGAACATCAAACGACAGCTGACAAAGTGCAAGAAGGCCAAAATGAAATAGTTTGGGTATGGTTCCATCCTGGTATCATTCATTCTTGAACGGTTACCAATTTTCCAGGGCCAAGGGGCGATAGTCACCGAGCCATCATTGAGGGAGCCGAGGATGGCTCGATGGGCAGCACTCATGCCCAGATCAGGGGGGGGGCCAGCAGATGTCCTGGAGGCCTGAGTTTTTTGTATGGCTACGGCGACAACTGATCGTCATTGAGGACTGGCTCTATGCCAGTACCGACTTCACAGGAGACCCAGATCTTCCACTCTCGGAGGGGGATGACTCGGACGAGGAGCTGGGTAAGACTCTTTTTGATTTTTATGTATTTATGATTTTATTTTTTTTGTGATACATGCCTATTCTAACAAACAGTTCTATATGTATGCAGATGTTGGCCCAGAGAGGCCCGTCAGAATTTCACCCATTGCACGAAGGACCCCTCTCGTACACAATCCTCAAGCTAAGGGTGGCGAAGGGAGTGAGCTAGTCCAGAACCTGGAGGGTATCGCCCGGGGGATCCCAGATTATGCATGGCTAGCAGACGTCCCAATGGCTTACCAAAGACACACTGTGGGGGTGCCTAGTCGCCTCCATTGATTGCCGAGGCGATTGGTGTGCACGGTGACATGCTACCATGAACACCACGCTGATTAGTCATATAGGGATTTTATATGCATATTTTTGAGAGACATGTTGTCTCCGGCTATTATTAACAGACATGTATATTTTTTGACTTTATGTGATGTACACAAACTACAAACTATCCGAAATATATATATATATATATATATATATATTTCTGGATGGATCTTTTTACATGTGATGATGTTTTTACAAGTTGCACAAATGTCTATATAAAACCAAATTAGCTACTACATCTTTTAACGCATTCATGTATCTAGGTATGTGTTGATATGTAATGTAATAAAAATTTCTTTCCAGTAAATTAATATGTAGATACAGATGTAAAATGGATGGGTTTCTAACTAAATAATGACCGTTAAGTTGTAGTACTACAAGCTGTGAGTCCAGATACACAAGTAATGCATGAATACTGAGGTTAACAACCTCTTTCAACAATTCCTAAATGGAACTATACTCCGCGACATTATTTTTAGTAGGCCCTAGACAAACACCTTGTAAATTAACCAACTCACCAGCAGGATCGTAGATTACCCAGGCTGCCGAGGACAAATTCCTGGCACTGCGGGAGGCACCATCCGCGAAACCAACAAAAGGAGTAATAGATATCTGCACAATCAGGAAGACCCAATCAGAAGAAAGATGCTTACAATGCACCCCACACCACATATGCACAAAAAATGAAATCACTCACTTATGTACACATACGCAACACAAGAATAACTCAAGCGTAGTACTTTTTGAGGTACAACCCATTCCTAGGCTACGCCAGAGGAACACCTTTGTAGTTGATAAGCTCATAGGCCCCATTTTTTAATACTTGTTTAACTATATAGGGCCCATGCCACATGGGCTGGAATTTTCCCGCTCCAAGTTTATTGTGTGCTTGGTCATATAGGAGGACGAGGTCCCCTTCAATGAAATAACGTGGAGAAACTGATTGATCAAAGTGGGCTTTGAACCACCTTTTCTATGCCTCAATGACCAAGGCAGCTAAGTGGCGGGTTTCATCCAGTCGTTCCAAATACAAGAGACGTTCTTCCTCTGGAGAAGTGTCAGGAAATAGTTCCACAACCAACTTCAGGGAAGGAATTTCACATTCAATCGAGAGAGTCGCTTCCAGACCATACACTAGTTGGAAAGGTGTGAATCTGGTTGCACTCTTTACAGATGTTCGATAAGCCCAGAGAGCTGAGAATAATTGGAGATTCCAGTTGGATTTGTGGATACCAATCGTTCGTTGAAGTATTGTGACCAAAACCTTGTTCACGGCCTCAACCTGGCCATTCGCCTGGGGGTAGTATGGCATTGTGCTATCATGGCGTAAGCCCAACTTTGATGTCAGCTCAGCCATCATGTAATCCCGAAAATGAATTCCATGATCAGTGACAATGGCTTGAGGGACTCTGAAACGCATAATAACATGGTTGAAAGGGAATTGGGCAGTTGTCTTACCGTCGACAACTAATGTGGGCATCGCTTCGGCCCACTTAGTAAAGTAGTCCACGACAACAATTATATAAGCATGCCCCCTAGCCAAGTGAGGGTTACATGTCATAAAATCTACGCCCCATTTAGCAAAAGGGCCTATGGTAATGACAGGATGCAAGGGTAGGGGTGGCGTGCGGATCTTGCACTAAAAGACCTGGCACGCATGAAATTTTCAGACTGCAACAATACAATCTTTGAATATAGATGGCCAGAAGTAACCCGCACGTAGAATATTTTGGGCGGTGGCATATCCAGACATGTTATCACCATAGGTGCCACTGTGACAGTCATTCAAGACTCTCTTAGCCTCTTCCAGGGTCAAGCACCGGCGGAGCACAGAATCAACTCCGACACGGTACAAGGTATCTCCTACAATGCGGTATGGTTGAGATTGATGCCGAATCCATCGTCGAGCATCTTTTGTCAATTCAGACCGAAACGTGGATGTTTGAAGATACACGATAATGTCACCATACCAATGATCACGAGTGCTAATAAGAAAGAGTGTTTCATCCGGGATATGATCCTCGGATTGAGATGGGACAGAGTCTGTCGGGAGAGAGCAAATAAGATCAGTAAAAACCAATGATTTCGTTGACTTAGTAGTGTAACTCTAAATTGAACTCCTGAAGGATTACAATCCACTTGGAGTATTTTCCCCCCAGCAATTGTCGAGACAAGATATACGTCATGGGGTTGCAGTCAGAAACCACGGTTACGGTATGCAACAGGATGTAATGGAGGAATCATTGAACGGCCTGAACCGCAGCGAGCACCAAATTATCGACGTGAGCATAGCGCGTTTTCATGTCGATAAGATTCCGAGATAGATAATAAACTACGTTTTCATTTCCATCGTCATCATCCTGCACTAAAACCATAGCTATCGTGCTAAATGCAACGGCCAAATAAAGGGTAAAATCACGATGATAGTTGGGAGGACGTATCAATGGAGCGTTAACGAGCAACGTTTTAAGCTTATCAAAATATCGCTGGGAAATCTCGTCCCAATGGAAGGGAATGTCCTGTTTGTTAGTCATCAGTATTTTTCACCTGTCGATGATGACTAGTTGTTAAAGCCAATTTTCTAGCTGCTAATCTCCAATATGTCAAATTTGTCAGCTAGAAAACACCCATAATTTTTTTTTCCCTCCTAACCTTTTCAATCAGCCCATGACGAGATAAAACCTCATTGTCAGAGCCCTATCTAGCCTCAGCCATACAAACTTGTCCATCAGCTCCAAAGAGAATAATCCAAATCTGTCCAAGAAGTCTCCCCTAAGTTAGGTAGTGGCGCTTTAGACATTTCTCCCTTGGAAAACTATCCTAAAGCCAAATAACCTCTGTCTAATATCAACCAGTCCTAGATGACCTTCCTATTTCTGCAAATAAATCTTGATTATACCCTTAGGTCGCGCCACTAACAAGCCTTGATGTCTCAGCAATAAATATGCCACATGTTAAATTAATGTTAGGAAGACTTACAGTGTTTCAATGTCTCTTTCAAAGAGCAGAAGTATAGTAGTGTTCTATGTTAGTCATTAATATTTTTCAGTTGTTGGTGATGACTAGTGGTTACAGCCAAGTTTTCTAGCAGCTGATCTAAAAAATTCTCAAATTTTCCAGCTGGAAAACACCCATAAACATTTTTGCCCTCCTACCTTTTCAATCAGCCCATGACAAAGATGAAACCTCATTGTCAAGCCCTATCTAGCCTCAGCCATACTAGCTTGTCCATCAGCTCCAAGGAAAACAATCCAAATTTGTCCAAGAAGTCCCCCCTAAGTTAGGTAGTGGCACTCTAGGCATTTTCTCCCTTGGAAAACTATCATAAGCCAAAGAACCTCTATCTATGATCAACCAGTCCTGAATGACCTTCCTATTCTTCAAATAAAGTTTGGTTACACCCTTAAGCCACACCACTAATGAGCCTTGAAATCTCAGCAATGCATGTGCCATAGGTCAAACTGATATTAGGTAGTTTTACAGTGTTTCAATGGATTTTTCAAGAGAAGAAGTGTACCAGCATTCCAGAAGACAATATTTAACTCAACATGAGAAGACAACTGCTTCTCATGTGATTTTTAGCCTGGGATGCAGCCACGGGGCAGAGAGTTGTTTCATTAAGCTCATGCAATCACAGTCAAAGGTTAGTAAATTATGAATGACAAGCAGTTCTTTGAAAATACTAACCAAACTGCTTGTGATATCTAAAAGAGGCACAAAGGTATTTGGAAAGCAGAATTACATGTCTCAGAGAAAAGCCCATCATGAATTATTGAGAGTTTGTCATCTTCATTTGCTTAAGCATGAATAGGCAGTGAAGGGAAAGATAACACTGTTTAAAAACTGAAGAATTGGCATCACTGAGAAAACCTCCTTCATTTTATAAGCAGAGGGTTGAAGACTGAGAAAACCTCCTTCATTTCACAAGCAGAGGGTTTTGGCACTGTGATAAAGGCCTCCTTCATCTATAAGCAGAGGGCCAAGGAGAAAAATTTGATTTTAAGGTTTTCACTGACTGAAAGGAAAATTTTAGGTGCAGTGGGAAAGCAACTAAAGGTTTATGGATAGAGAAATGGTGTTAAAAACAAAGAGAAAGCATGAGTACTATAATGATCAAAGAAGCTAACTTATCTCCTATCAGAGATTTCTTCAAACGTAGTCTCGAGCCAAAATGAACAAACCTTGTTGAGGGATGTAATTTCCTTAAAGGTTCCAAAGATCCATCTCCTTGATAAACAGGCATGACATTTAGTCTATGTTCCTTTAACAAAACAGATTTGAAAGTAGTTAAAATCAGCTGGGTTTAATAGAGGCCCAAGAGTGATGTTGATATTCAAAAAGGTTTTGCTCTTCCTATTCATAAAGATCTTTTTCAAAACTTTTCAAAAGTGACAAAGAGGTAACCTAAGCTGTGTTTTCTAAAGGGGACTTTGCAAATGAACAACACAAAGACAAGAGGTGGGAAAAAGGATATGGCAAATGTTTCAATTTCAAGAGCAACACTAGAAGAAATGAAACATAATGTTGTCACAAACAAAGGACTCTTGAGACATATGAATATACTTAGCTGTTGCTTATAAGTGCAGGAGAATCCTTTAAAAGATTTTACTTTTGATGAGCATATGTTTCCAAACCCAGGGAAATGCAGCTAAGTTTTTCCCCCCGTGAAAAACCAGTATCATTCAAAAGGCACATCTACAGTCATTCACATGGCTTGGAGCTGAATTTCCTTCTACAGTACAGATATAAAAAAAGGAAACAAATTTTCATTCCTTAGTGAGAAATAGTGGAGATTTTTTGATACTTAAAAAGGCTTCTTTACTTCAAAAAAGATCATGCCTGTAAAAGAAGTGGTTCTTGCCACTATGTCATTTATTTGAGTAAAAAGAGTCTCGGTTATGTTTTAAAAGGACATGAGCTTCACGTTTTGTTTAAACTAATACCTTTTTCAAAGAAGCCTTCAAAACCCTCATAAAGCACTTCAAAGGGTCATTGGTTTTTTCAAATATAAGGAGTGGATTTACCGTTGCCAAATCTATTTTCATTTCAAAACACGAGCAACACTCCCCTAGGCTGCTCTCTGACCGAAACAAGGAGTTCTCGAGCATAAATTGCAGAGTTTGAAGCTTTTATACTGCACGGCGCGCCTGGAAAAACAAGCGGAACGTTCAGGAGAAAAATTACAAAGGAGTTATATTGTTGCGCGGCGCGCCTGTAGGCGTCAGTCACAACCGCCGGAATGCCAACCCAACTCATCCACACAGCACCGCATTCTTTCAAACAAACGTGCCGCTCACTCTTTGTGCCTTCAACAAGCTCTGAAAGCTACTCAACTCTTCAAACAAAGGCTACCATCCATCTTCAAGGTATTTTCATTTACCTCCTTGGTATATTCGAGTTGCTAAATGGTGATTGAAAAAGAGAAGGTCTTGGTATAAATCAAGGTGTTTTGGTAAATATTTTGAAGAAGATTGTTAAAGTGGGAGGCTAGTGGAGTGTTCATTGGTGTCAAAGGGCCTAAAGCTACACTCAAAACAGTGCTAAACCATAACACTACCTGCAAGTCAAAATAAACACAGTATTAGAGATTTTTAAAATTGTTGAAGGTGTCCTAGCTGTGATAGGACAAAGCTAACCTCTGCCAGCAAAGTGTAATGGTGAAAACAATGTTAGAAGGTGAAGCAGTGTTTGTAAGGAAAGCACAATGATTATAAGGTGACAAACAATAAGCCTATTTTAAAAGCAATGGTCTTAGTCAAAATGCCTTGTCACCTTCAAAAAAATGTCTCCTTTTGAATAATCGAAACAATGAAACTATTGCTGCCTCCTTTGTCCCATAAAACAAAGTGTGGTGAGATATTCTGCAAATTCATTTGAGGTTGTTTTTGTTACCTGGGTATAAAAGACAAGTGATCCTAAGGTGAAACAGTTTTGTAAAAAAACAACAATGATTAAGTCTGAAATACTTTATCACCTCAAAAGTCCTCTCCGTGTGGAAAAACAGTGAAACTAGGGCTGCCTCCTTTTTCCCATAAAGTAGATTGTGGTGAAAGATATTTCAACTCAATTTGAAGTTGTTTTGTCTACCTGTGTATGTGAAACAGTGAAGTACAAGAGGAGTGTTTTTGATTGGGAGGGGTGTTTTGTTTTCTACAATGCTATCTTGCTTATACCAAAACACAAAAGAGCTTTGTGACCTTACCCAAACACAGTAATCATTTGACTGTGTGTACCTTTTTATTTGATAACTATTTGTTGATTGACATACAAAGGAAGACAAACAGTGATTTGTAAGGAACAGGAGTTTGGTGTTAAAGAACCATTTCACACAGCATTTGAAGCAATTCGCCTTGGTCAAACAGTGACTAACAAAGCAGATAGAGTTGTGTGATTGAGAAAATAGTCCAAACGCCATTTGAGGTAGCTTGGTGTTGCAGAGAGCATTCAAAACAGGATGCCTCCCAGGAAAGACAGTAGGAGTGGCTTGCATAAGAGATTTGAGCCTGTTTCCACTAAAGAAGTGAATGCCCACCCATCAGTCTTGTTCAATTTCCATGAGATTGGGTGTTTATATTTTTGTCAAAGAGTGCAAGAGGTGAAGAGCTTTTCCCCTTTGACACATCTTTGCACTTTGAGGTTTCAAGACAAGCATTTCCAGCTGGCAGGCCTAGATTTCAAATTCTCTCCGAGGTCCATCTCCAAGGCCACTAAAATCCCTTATGTCGGGGAGAAGTGGTTTAAACAAAGCCACTTGGACTCAGAAGAATACAAGTCCTTTCTAAAGCCTGAGCATAGAGATTCATGTCCTTCCATTTTCCCCTTCTCATATCTTTTGACTAGCTACGCCCCCCTCATGAAGATCATTATGAAATACTTCACTTGTGAGGGAAGATTCTCCCGAGTCTATGCCTATCAAATTCGATTTCTCATGCATTTCACGAGGGCCAAATTGATAAATATTCCTTTCTTCTTACATAGAAGCATTGAGAAAATGGCCTCCACTGTTTAGAAAAAGCCTCCTTCACAGCAAACAACCTGCCTCTTCCATCACTCCCTCATCAAAGTCATCATTATTCATCAGCTTGAGAAGAGGGAGGTCTCTTGGGATACTTTCATCACCCATTCGGATTTCTCCACTGTCCCTCTAGTTCATACATCTCCTACACCTCCTACTCACTATCGTTCACCTTATTCTAGCAAACCTATTCAAAAGAAGCTCAAGTTTACCACAGAAAAAAAAAAATATCCTGAAGAGGGAGAAGAGCATGACCATGATGAGGAAGAAGAACATGAGCAAGAAGAGGGAAGTGATGATGAGCAACAACAGGATGAAACAGGGCAGCAAGGGGATGATGAGGAAGATGATGAAGGGAAGCAGCATGAAGATGTGCAACACAGTGAGGGTGAGTAGACCCATGAAGATGTTGAACAGGGGTAGCCACAACATGATACACAGCAGCCATAGCATGATACACAACAGCTACAGCATGATGAACAGAGGCAACCTCTTGGTGATGAACAACAACCTCCTAAAAAGGAACAACAACCTCAAGAAGAAGAGGGGCAGCAGGATAAACAGGTGCAACGTAGTGAGGAGGACAACCCTCAAGAGGAAATGCAAAACGACAACCAAGGCATCCAAGAAGAAATCCAAGACAGTGGCAAAAATGAGGAGCAAAGTGACAAGGGTAAAGAGCCCATAGAGCATGTGCTAGCTACCTCTCCTAGGCAAGGGGCCATGCTCTCTTCTCCGAAAGTGGCCAAGCCCCAGACATCAAATAAAAGGGTTCCTAGAGTTTTAACTCAAAATGTGACTAGGGCCCTCCGAAGTAAGGGAAAATTTCCCAAGAAGCCCATGGTCGAATTTCCCAAGAGGAAGAAGAATAAAGGAGCCACCCAAAGCAGAGGGGAGGACAAGGAAGAAAGTAGTCATGAACAAGAAAGGGAATTCAACATCATCCAAATCGAAAGTGATGATAGTGATAATGAAGCCTGGATTCTAGAAAATCTCTTGATCTATAGAGAAAGCCAAATTGATGCTTTGAGGACTGATCTTGATCGGGCTAAGAACTTCAATCACTTTTTGAAAGTTCTAAACAAGCAGATGAGTGTCCATATGGCTGTATATGAGACGCGGGCCATCAAATACAAAAACGAGGCCTCCAAAGCACAAGTGAGATTGGAAGAACTCATGGGTGAGTTTGATGAAAGCGAAGGCAAAGATCAGCCCAGGCGAAAGAGGCCAAGAACCATGGGGCTCAAAAAGGCCCTTGAGAAACAAAAAGAAGAAGAAGATGCCCTTCTCCAATCTACCCCTCCCACTTCATTGTTCGAACAAGAGATAGAAAAAAATTGGGAAGCATGGCTTGAGAGAGTTAATGATCACTTGGAGAAGAAATTGGAGAGGGAAAATAGAGACTTGGACCTTCAACGGAGGATGAGCGGGCATTATAAAAAGCTCAATCAGTTTTCCCGGCGGAAGTTGAAGGCTGCTCAGGACAAACTCAAGGAGGCTAAAGGGAAGCGCCCGGCACAAAAATTGAGGAAAGACCCCTCAAGGCTCCAAATTTTGGCCTCATCTTCACAACATGTTTCTGAAAACCCTTGAGGGTCGTTCTCGCCAAGTTTGGGTGAAATTCGACATGTTTTGGTTTTTTGTCATTTTTGAGTTTTGGCCAAAACTCATGGGCATCACCATTTCAGTTTGGGACATCATAAAAGGATTAAAATGGTATCATTGGATGCCATAATTTCATGGGCACATACTCAGCGCTTTTCAAAGAAATTGAAGATAATTTTCTCCCCCAAAATGGCGAAAAACACTCACTTTTTCTAGACTCTGCCCCGTTTATCAGCAAGGCCTATTTTCTGGTTTTTTACACACAGGTCTATTTTTGGAGGACTTCTAGTGGTAATTTGGGAGAAAAATAAAAATTTTCAGAAATTAGACACTCAGATCTTTCCAACGAGCCATCATGATCCTCATTTCTACATCGGGAAGGCCTTAAAAAGTTGCCGGCAAGTCAGGGGACCTTTTACTGATGTATTTTTTGAGTATTTTTGTAAAAATTGAACCTTTCAAAAGAAACTTTTATTCATGTATGTTTAGCTATTTTTGTACATGATAAGTTATGAAAAGTCAATATATTTCCCTTTTTTAGCATTTTTTTAGATATTTTGTGCCTTGGGCTTTGCAAAGCCTCAAGGACAAAATCAGATATTTTGGATAGGCCAATGAGATTGCAAGTTGAACCAAGAGGTTTTCCTCACTTTGGCCTATATATTCCAAAGGCTTTCATTGTAAACAAGGCTGAACTTGATGAATAGAAGCAATATATGGTCATATAAGCTTTGGAAGAAATACTTTTCTCATTCTTTTGGATAGTTTCTTGGATGTTCTTGGATGATGAAAAAGGATTGTGGTTAGATTCCATGACTTGGTAGAATGGTATAGTGTCTCTCTCTCTGTTTTGTTTCTTAGTTTTCATTCATAAATCCATGTTCTTGCTTGCTATAAGATAGTAGAGAACAAATTTGAGACATGCCCTTGGAGGCACCTCAAATTTCCTGTTTCTTTATAGCTTCCATGTTTTCTTCATTCTTAGTCACATTAAAGAATTCTTTATTTCTCTTTAATAACTTAAGAATATTGCTTGTTTGTTTCATTCATGGTTCTATGCATGCTAAGTATGATTTATGGTATGCCCTGCTTACTCATGGCTAGCCATAGCTCCACCTATGAAACTTCTCTTTGACTGATTAGATTGAAATTTGTTGAACCAAGGAGGTTTCGTTCTGATCTTGCCCTTTGCCTAAGACTATGCAATCTTGTTTTCAAAGTGCCCAATAGCTTTAAGTACTGTGTTTAGGTGTTCCGACATAGTGATTTGAGTTGTTTGTCTGTCTTAAATGTATTTCCCCAAAGTCTGATAGCCATTTCCTAAAGTTAGAGAGTTATATATCTCTATGCATGGCTTGAATGTTTATTTCTATGCATTGATTAGCTTAAAGTTACTTTTCTCATGATTAATGGTTTTCCCTACCATGTTTATGTCAGCTATTAAACTATTTGTTCTTGAAATCCTTTGTTATTCACAAACGTGATGTCCATATTACTCCATTTTACCCAAAGATCCATTTTACCTCGAATCAAATCGGCCCTTCAACAACCTTGTATCACCATCTGAAAGCTTTCTTGACCTTTTCGACCCCATAGCCCAGTTGATCTGACATATTTTTACCTATCTTATGTCTTTGATCAGTTCATCCCTCACAACCTAAAAACCAAAACCAAAAACCTACTTCATAACTAGCCTAAAATCATAACACAATAAGCAAACACACAGATATCCCTTACACAAATAGAGAGAGCCCTCTCTGAGTCCAGGAAGGCTAGGTCCTTGGGCTCCAAAGACTGATTTGATGTTACACTGTCATTTGGCTTGCCAATCAGCTGAATCACGGGACCCTAACATAATGGCGATCACGGTGGGACTCTGAGTAATAAACAAAATTAGATTCCCTAAACATTCCAGCAGCCTTAGGAATACTATCTGATTGACTTATCCCACCGCTCCCTAACATAATGGCGATCACAGTGGGACTCTGAGTTAGTGACAATCTAAGGACACCTTAAAACTCCAGAAGTCCCTTATCTTCAAGAATACCTGCCTATTTAGCCACCTCATCACCACCCTAACATAATGGCAATCACGGTGGGAATTTGAGTCAAAACATCCTAGTTATCCTTTAGGAACTCTCAAAATCTCAGTCAAACTTTGAAGAGTAGAATCTGGTTGTTTCACCATCCTAGAAAAATGATGACTCAGTTGTAGGACACTCTTACAAACCTTAGGACTACATAAAAAATTTAAAAAAACCCCAAAAACTCCCTTAGATTGGTTTTTGTCAGTGCTAGTGGTGGACCATACCAATATCCCCTCAAAACAACTAAAATTCCACCTGGCGACTCCACTAACCTCCAGTAGGCCTTACTACTTTGCTAAAAATTTAGAATACTATTCGATCGACCTATCCCACCGCTCACTAACATAATGGAGATCACAGTGGGACTAACTGAGTACATAACATTCTAGAAAACTCTTGTAGATTCATTAGTCTTTCAAAATTTAAACAAGCAAGCAGTCCATAGAATCATTTAGAGTAAAATATTTTTTTTTTCACCACCCTAGCAAAGTGATGAAGCAGGTTTAGAACACTCTAATAAACCATAGGCTGCACATAAAACTCAAAAAACCCCGAAACATTCCCAGATTGGCTTTTCCCTAGTTACTGGTGGTGGACCATAGCTACATCCTTACAAAAACAACCAAGTTCCACCTGACGAGTCCACTAGCCTCCATTAGGCCTAAAACTCTATAAAAAACCAAAATTTCATAAAACATACCTTTTTGTTAACTCATCCTTCCGAAAACTTAAAAACTTAGGGTGGAAACTCTGTAATCAGTGACAAACTAAGTATAACTTAGTGATTCAGAAAACTTCACCTAAACATAGGAGATAAGCAGAAGTAACCTTGCAAAAGAACCATTAGATTGTCCAGATAGCCAAGAAAACTGTTAAAACCAAGTGAATCACTCTTCTTTGCAATTTTTCATCTCAAAGTTTGCTGTAAAACTTTTTCCCAAAAGCATCTTTGATAGTGTTGGTGGTGGACCATAGTTCTCATAGAAATCCACCTGGCGACTCCACTAGTCCATCTTTTGTTTTGACCATCCTTCACATTAGTAAATCCCTAGAGAGGCCATCCATTCAAAACAATTACAAATACCATCCTCTCTAAACTCTAGACTCGAAATCTGGCTTCACGAAGAATCAACACTAGATCTCATCCAAACCCATATCCCCCTATCATAGTAGATGACCTAGAGAAGATTTTGTGGCAAGCTTCCAAAAATGGAAATTTAACTAGCAATAGGTCCATCCTTAAAGCAAGATCAGTACCTGAAAATCTCATAGCCTTGCACGATTCCCCATTTTGACTTAAAATCAGCAAAAACCCTTTTTAGAAGCAAGTCAAAAAGTAAGATAGACTTTGACGATCTTGAGCCCCTATATCTGCCACAGAGTCCTAGTGGAGAAGCCTCGCCAACTACACCTCCTAAATTTCAGCTTCTCCATCACTTTGGCTCCTACCATCCCAGATCTGCTCAAAATCAGATCACTAGTCCAAGTACATCTGCCACACCCATCCAAACCACTATTGTTCAAACTACCTCAGCTCATCCCACAAGCCCTCATTTTGTACATCATCCATTAGCTCCCGTCATGGCAGCCTGGTATGCACCCTTGGTGTTGCCACAACCTTTGGCTGCCCTACAAAATGACTATCAATCCAAAATCTTGCACTTTACCGGAGTTGAGACTACTACAGCTCAACAACATGTAGATAGGATTAGTGATGCCTTTGAATACATGGAAATAGAAGACGAGACCATCAGAATGAGGATGTTCGCCCAAAGCCTGGGCAGAGAACCCAAAAAATGGTTTAAGAGCTTAACTCCAAACAACATCCACAATCTCCCAAAACTCTACCAAACCTTCATAAACAAGTGGGAAATCTGAAAGAACCCTATTCAAATCCTGTCAGAGTATAACAATCTAAAACGGGAAAATGGGGAAAGTGTCCAAGGATACTGCACTAGGTTCAACAGTGTGTATAACGCCCTCCCACCTCAATTCAAACCCCCACTTGGCTCAGCCTTGGAAAAGTTACCCGAGGGCTTTGACCCAGACATGACTTATCAACTAAGAGACAAGGACCCCCCTACCTTAGAGGAAATGTAAAAAGTGGCCATAAGTGTAGAAGCCAACTTAGCAGAAAAAAGAGCTAGGACTAGATCAGAAAGGAAAGTCACATACCAGGATGAGGTCTCCACTTCAGCCCCTTCCTTAGATCCTAGAATAGATGACTTGGTGTTGTGGAGGTAAATCCCCTCTGCAGATAGAGGCGATCCCTACTAGCCCAGACCGGGTCTAGCAACAATCGTTCACGCTATAGTGCAGGTTCCTAATTGCAAATAGACCAACTAGCGATGAAGGCTTACCTGGAATCCAACGTTGTTGCTTGTAGAAGAGGTAGCGCTCCCGTTCCTTAGCCCTGGCAGATCACGATCCCCACGATCTCCGTGATGGACACCTGCACATGCGAGAAACAAAACAAATGCAAGCGTAAAATCCAGTAGATGCAACTATATGTCAGTCAGAAAGGACATAACTCATCATCATAAACAACAACAAGAGTGGAACCATAACCAATAGTCATTTATTATTAATCAATCAAAGGAAAATTACAACCAAGTTCTGACGCTGAATTCTCCTTCGGAGGGTCGCCAGCAGAACACGTCTCGAAAAGCCTGTCAAGGATGGGACAAACCTCTCTCTTCGGATCTTGACAATAGTCTCCTTGCTTGAATTTGGCCTTAGGGGAATAATCAAGGCTCTTGCAGCATAAGGCTCTTGGGAATTTTGGAACTTGAAGACTAGCTTGCAAAGGAGATGAGCAAGCTTTTATAGATGGAGGAAGGGGAGTTGGGATCCCTATAATCATGGGATTGGCCCTATCATCAAGGAAGCTTCAATGAGAGGTGGCAAACCACTTCCTCTCTATGGAAATCCGTAGCCAAACCTCCCAACTCAAGATAGATATCAGTTCCTGGATCAGTTAGGACGAAACTTCCGCCATTTATTTTTAAAAAACACTCCTTAAATTGGCCGGCGTGAGTGCGACTCTAGGACAGAGCGCCAATTGGTGCAACCTCTTTAAAGGATTTTCCCCATTGGCACGGGTACTGAACTGGCTACCCACGCCAACGCAAAAAGGGGTGTTTTTAGGGTTTTTCAGCAGGAGATGTCTTCAGGGGGATGAAAGTACATGTTCATGGGAATGCCATGAAAGTATTTTCAAGTTATATCACTGCTCACAGGTCACAAAATAAGCCCTCCAATGTGCGAGATGGGGAATGGTAGGGACGGTGAAAATTTGTTGTGTAACAGATGCCCCCTAAAGTATGGGGCCCGAACGAGAGAGAGGGGTGTAATTCTTTACGAGAACGTGTCCAACTGAAAACTCTGCCGTCAGAAAACCTGCGTGAAGAAGTACAACTGATGTCTCAAATACATGATATATATGTGGTATGGGCGTAGCCATCCATAACAGAGTATACAATAATCCAGATCCAAGGCATGGACGCAGCCATCCAGTGAGGATCGATAAATAGACTCAGGTATGGTCGCAGCCATCCAGTAAGTGAGTCATGTAAATAATCATAATAATCCACAAACTCGCAGCCTGGATTACAACAGACACAATCCAGGGTCTTGCGCTCCATCTCGACCCGAACACAGTACAAGTCCAAGCATGTGAATAAATGGGCTGAAGTCGAACATGCGAGAACATCGTCTGATTACCAGCCAATGATGAAAGCTGTTAACAGACGCGAGAGGTACCACCAATAATGACAATGGCCCTCAAGGTACTATAGGTACAATCTACGGCATGTGAATCAATGAGCTGGCGTCGAACACCCGTAGAATCATTCGATCGGAGGCCAATGATGAAAACCTCGCATCAAATGCGAAGAACCTGCCATTGAGGCATGCAGGCTCCAAGGCACCAGAAGGGAATCTCTAGATCAGTTTCCCGGATAATGAGTTGAAGTCAAAAAGACGCGACCTTGATTGAAGGTGGGCCATAATGTTTCCCACATCATCGACACGAGACAGAGGAACATAATGTTTTGTGAATCGTGATCAGATGAGAATCAGAGGGAGGTTGATATTTGCAGAGGTCAAATTCTCTTGAACATATGAACGGCACGACAGTGGACTTGGCAGTATTTGACATCAAAAGATCAGAGGTCATAGTGACGAGGAAAAGAGAAGATTAGAGGTCAAAAGGGATTACCCAAACCCACGGAGGCAAGTGAAAAACGAGATGAGATGTCCCCAACCCGACACGAATGCAGACAAGTGCCATGTTCAAGAGCGACATACTGCCGACACGACAATGATTTTGGTTCCATTTTCCCCCACAATTTCTGGCGAGTACCCCAATTATTTTTTATAACAAGATTGAAGGGGATAGCATATGCTTGTGATATAAGTCCGTCCTTCGGACGAATCCATCCTAATACATTTAACGAGCCCTAGGAAGGAGCGACTCGAGTAGCGTCATTGTGACTGAATCCGATGTCATCAGGGTTTAACGAGTCTGAAAAAGGAAGAACTTGGCGTATTTTCATGTTTAGAGAGTTTGAAAAGATAGCAGAAAAGTAAAGTCCAATGGTCCCTTTTCGTAAATAGTTCCTCAGATCCGAAAAGGTAGAAAACTGTGTCTGAGAAAACCTCCTAGTCGCGATAGGCTAGGGTATTCCTTTTTCGTAAATAATCTATCCCAGCCCGAAAAAGGGGTAAACATATACTGGGTAGATGTCGTTTCGCAGCCACTTTAACGAGATCGAAACAACAAGCGACTCGGAAATATTTTCATGTTTAGAGTGTCAGAAAAGAGCTGAAAGATGACTCCAACTAGAGGAACGAGTGGTATAAAGGGTAGCACCTGGTTCCGGTAATGGTGGAACTGCTCAAAACAAGTAAAGGTTAAGAGGTTGGCTAACAAGACCACTCATCGCAGCGGTTCCTCAGGAACAGGTAAAACAACCAAGTGAAGGCATATGATCGGCCAAGCAGATAGTGACGATGGAGTGATAAAACCAAGGCTCATCTGGCAAAAAAAGGCTGATAAAATGGCAATCACAAGAGGTAAAATGGGAAAGGTTTCATTTTTACACAAGCTTGAAATCAGGAAACTCTGCTTGAAGTTGGTTTCATTTTTACACAAGCTTGAAACAAAGATAAACTATGCTTGAAAAAGTAAGCATGCTGACTGTGTAGTGACTCAATTCAAGGTACATGCCCCCCAAGCTTCAATCCATATGAAAGGCAGATGGAGTGAAGGTTCAAGTTACGAGATCAAGAGAAAGACTCGACTGGGATTTTACGAGATCTGAACAAAGACTCGAATTGAACGAGAATGTGTTTCATTATTTTAACGAGGTTGACACATTAAAATAACTATCCTTAGGACACCTTGTTTCATGGTTTAAGGAGCTTGGCACAAGACAAGGAACTCTTCTCTGATCAGCTTGTTTCATTTTTTAAGGAGCTTGACACAAGAAAACGAACTGTGCTCCGACAACCCTATTTCATTTTTTAAGGAGCTTGACACAAGGAGATGAACCATGCTCCGACAACCTTGTTTCATTTTTTAAGGAGCTTGACACAAGGAGATGAACCATGCTCCGACCAGCTTCATCATAATGAACAGGAAGTCATGGCTTCCAAGAGTTCCACTCCCGATGGAAGGAAAACATCCTGGAAGTTAGGACCCAATGCCCCCAGCACCTGATGCACAACGGCACTATAACTGATTACAGGCATGGGGTAGGTAGCCACATAGTTGACCTGTGGTGGGGCAGATACAACAGGTGGATAAAAACTAGGAAGGGATGATGGCGGGCTAGTCGCCACATCAGGACCAAAGAACGAAAGCTGATCAATGGTCACGATCCGTCCTTCATGTGGAAAACAGACCACATGAAAAAGGGAGGAGACAAGCGCTACCATGGCATAGGTGTAATTGCGCCCCAAGAGAAGATTGAAATCCAAGGGGCCTGGAACAACCATCACATCCATATGGATGGTTTTACCTCCCAAAGTAACATGTAACCTTGGAAGGATCCCTAACGGTTGACTCGTTCTTCTGTTAAATGCCAACAGATTCTGCGTAACAGGCACAAGCGGCGGCGAGCCAAAAGCTTGCCAAGTAGTTGAGGATAGAACACTAACAGAGGCGCCCTCGTCTATAATGGTGTTGGGTACAACCAGACCAAAGGCCTGTACTATTATCTCGAAAGGCACATCAGACGGAAGGTGGTATCCTGCGAATCGATTCCAATCAAAGGAAGTGACCAAACTACTTGGAGGGGCTACCATCGAATCGAGATGGTCTTCCCCTGGTGTTACGGAAGAAGGAGCATCCTCCACGACCTCCATCTCAAAGGTGGGAGGAATATCCTCCGGGACCTCCATCACGGGAGGCGGAGGAGAAACTTCTTGAGGTATGGGGACAGGAGAATCTTTCTCCAAGTCCGAAGAATCTGAAGAAACAAGAAGAACCTAAGGGATATGAGGTCCAATCTCAACGGAAAAGACCCGGTGCACCGCAGACGGGGCCAACTCAACTGATCCCACGACCAATGGTTGGTCGGGAACGGATTCTTGAATTTGAATTTCCGAGGGAGGAGGATCGACCAAGGATGACTCTTGACCAATCGCAGGATCAGCTGGTGGAGGACTCAGAGAAAGTTGTTTATAACCAACCGGGAGGCATGGTGTAGAAACATCTTAGTTGTCCAAAACTCGTTTGGCTTCATCCATATACGGACAAAGGTGAATGGCATGGTGCCCTTCACACAAATTACAGGGATTGGTAATCTTACCCTGCTTCTTAGGAGCCTTACCAGCACCAGTTGAAGAAATGCCCCCAACTTGACTCCCAGAAGCCAAAGGCAATGGCGGATGACCGTTGGACCATTATTCAAGCACCTTGGGAATGCCAGGGCAGTCTCGAAGAAGATGGTCTCCCGTGCACAACATGCAAGGGAACTCGACTTTCCGTGGAAGGTTGGGAGTTTTATCAAGAGGAGATGATTTAGAAGCACTAGCTGCAGCCTTAGCCTCTCTCTTATCGAACTTCTTCTTCTTTGTCTTCTTCTTCTTCTTCTTAGCCACCTGGTTACTCGAATCCAGACTTTCACCATGCGAAGTAGAAGAGGAGGACGCAGAAACAGGCGAAGAAGGGGAGAGGTCCACCTTGGAATCAACATGATGTTGTTCAGGCGGAGGAACTGATTGAACAGTAGCCGAGACATTAGGGACCACAGAGGTTGAGAACAACCAAACAGGCAACCCAACAGTTAACCCAGGGAGGGACAACGCTGCCATATAAGGAGTGCCAACATTTCCAAAAGGAGGAAAAGGACCAGGATTCCCATCGGAGGGGATTCCTTGGTTGGTGAACTCCGGAAAAGTTGCCATCAGAAATGACTTAAAACCGCACACGGGCTAAAAACCAAGGCACACAATCAAACGTCCAACAAGAAAATTCTAACAGGGTGTGTGATCGCGGGTGATTTATTTTACCACATTGAAACTTAGAAACTTCACCGTTTCATGTTTTAAGAGTCGAGAAACGGATGAAAGGTGACTCTATCTCTTTTAGTTTTGAATAAAGCGTGAAAGGACAAGCGCTTGATGATATTTTCAAATTTAAGGAGTCAGAAAAGATCAAAATGACTACTCAGGACTACTAGGCAAAGGGTGTACCAAATAACCGTGAACTGCAATATACACCTTGGTTTAAAAATGAAAGAGAAATCAACCAAGGACTTAACGTACATGCAGGCAATCTCCCCGAATGCTGTGTCCGGTGTATCACGGGTATAGGGCGGCAGACTCAGCTTCCTATGGATAAAGGATAGAAACCTAGTGGGGTCTCCCTTTATATACGCGATGGTACGGGGAGCACAAGTCCGTACTAGTTTTTTCTAAAGCCAAGAGGCGAATGACAACTACTAGGTTTAAAGACGCCAGAACACGTCTCTAGCCTAGACCTCTAAATGTTGCGTTAATGTTTCAATGTTGCCTTAGTATAAATTGAATAAATTTTAATGTTTATCTTCAATTACGTTTCATTTTTCAGGCCCTAGTGAGTGTTATGTCTCGAAATCTCCTAAATGCACACTATATGCCACAGTATATCATTTCATTCGATGAAAGCTAATTATGAGAGAGTTGAGAGCTTTTCACACAATAACGAAATGAACAGACAACAACCAATGATATCTCCAATGCAGCTAATGGAAACTAAAAACTTTTCTTTCAAAGCTACTAATCACTAATAACACCGAAAAGATTTTGATTCACACTAACTAATTCAAAGCAAAAGAGATTTTTTTTTTTTTCAATGTTTATGAGCAAAATGCACTAAAAAAATTGAAAACTAATGGAAAGAAATTTGAGAAATGATGATAAGAGAGCAAAAAAAAACAAGTTTCACTCAATAGCAAGCACAATCAGACCTCAAATCGACCAAAAGTCCCTTAAAACTAAAAGAATCCCAAAGACTCCAAATGAGCCGTGTAATCTAGGCCCAAACGAGACAAGGCGGAATTCGAATGGAGAAGGAGACAATCACTCAAATAGCACAATAAAACGATAAAAAACTGTCAAACGAATGGAGGGAAGTAATCATGAAGTTGAATGAACTGAAAAAAACCAAAAAATCCCAAGGGAGGCTCGACACACCAAAGCCCCTAGATGCCCTAGGGATAGAATGTAAAATCGATGGAAATGGGCAAACAACTAAAGGATGGAGGTCACATTCAGTCAAACAAGGCTCCAAGACACTCAAACAGTCGAAAAAATGAAACCAAAATCAGAGATCAGGCTCAGAAAGCTCAAAAACAAGCAAACCCTAGCAGTCCCCAGCACTGGCGCGACTGTCAGGCTGAAATTAGCGCCATATCAGGATTGGCGCATGTAATACATTGACAACTAGCGCCAATTGGCATGACTATCCCGCTAAAAAACGCGCCAGTCAAGTTTGCTATGCAAAAAATAAAAGTAAGAAATCCAAGATTGGACCAGTGATGTTTGGAGTTATCAAAAACCGAAATTCACAGAAAGAACCAGCCCGAAAGAGATGATCAAGAAGGCAGAATTGAGAATCAACCGAAAAGACAAGACAGTGCTCCAAACATTCAGTTTACAAACTAAACCGAAGATTGACTTAAGCGGCTTTGATCTACTTCACAATTGTAGAGCAAAAGCGTTGCGAAGGCTATTTGGCCAACTTCAGGCTCCGTCTATAGCTCATAAAACAAACAATCAACAAGCTAGACGATCCCCAGCGGAGTCGCCAATTTGTTGTGGAGGTAAATACCCTCTGCAGACAGAGGCGATCCCTACTAGCCCAGACCGGGTCTAGCAACAATCGTTCACGCTATAGTGCAAGTTCCTAATTGAAAATAGACCAACTAGCGATGAAGGCTTACCTGGAATCCAACGTTGTTGCTTGTAGAAGAGGTAGCGCTCCCGTTCCTTAGCTCTGGCAGATCACGATCCCCACGATCTCTGTGATAGGACACCTGCACATGCGAGAAAAAAAACAAACGCAAGCGTAAAAATCCGATCAGATGCAACTATGTGTCAGTCGGAAAGGACATAACTCATCATCGTAAATAACAACAAAATTGGAACCATAACCAATAGTCGTTTGTTAATAATTCGAAGAAGGTACAACCAGAGTTACGTGACGAATTCTCATCGGAGGGGGTCGCCCGACGGAGACACATCTCGTCACCTTCGAGGATGGGACAAACCTCTCTCTTTGGATGCCAGCAGTGGTCTCCTTGCATGGATTTGGCCTTAAGGGAATGAATCAAGGCTCTTACAGCATAAGGCTCTTGGGAACTTAGAGATCTGAAGAATAGCTTGCAAAGGAGATGGGCAAGCTTTTATAGATGGAGGAAGGGGAGTTGGGATCCCTATAATTATGGGATTGGCCCTATCATCAAGGAAGCTTCCATGAGAGGTGGAAAACCACTTCCCCTCTATGGAAATCCATAGCCAAACCTCCCAACTCAAGATAGATATCAGTTCCTGGATCAGTTAGGACGAAACTTCCGCCATTTATTTTTAAAAAACACTCCTTAAATTGGCTGGTGCGAGTGCGACTCTGCGACAGAGCACCAATTGGCGCGACCTCTTTGAAAGGATTTTCCCCATTGGCACAGGTACTGAACTAGCTGCCCGCGCCAATGCAAAAAGGGGTGTTTTTAGGGTTTTTCAGTAGGAGATGTCTTCAGGGCAATGAAAGATCATGTTCAGAGGGATGTCATGAAAGTGTTTTCAAGTCTTGTCTCTGCACACAGGTCACGAAATGAGCCCTCCAATGTGCGGGATGGGGAATGGAAGGGACGATGACAAATTGCTGTGTAACACTTGGTTAGGTCCATGTCCAAAATGTGGGAAAAGATAAGTGAAAAGACCCCTCTTAGGGAAAACCAGCCAAACCCTCCAAACAGAAACTGGAACCAAAATTTTAGGAGGGAATAGCCTCAAAGCAAACCAAGGGAAAATGACCAACAAATTTGGCCACCATTTAATGAAAATTATGTGGAAGAAGATGATAAGGATACTGAACCCATTGATGAAAATAATTTGAACCTCATAGGTTCTGATAACGAGAGTGAGGTTTACCTCACAGCAGAGGAGCAAGAGTTCTTCTCTCCGAATCAGGACGAAACCAACTATGAAGATCTCAAAGATCCTGCCATAGATTTTTAGAATGCCATTATAGAATCTCACAGGAAATATGAACTTAGGAGCAGGAAAAACCAAGACAACTCCAAGAAAGGTAGCCCTGACACTGCTAAAACCCCTAATACCATCCTTAAAAAAGCCGTGGATAGCAACAAAATCGTGGTCAAGAGAATTGACCAAAAAAAAGATAAAGCTATTCAAACAAGTTTGGGCTCAGATACTCCTAATACTTCCACAAAGATTCCCGAGATGGCTGTGACAAACAAAGGCCTGAACCAGAGTCAGCAAATTAAGAACATAGAGAAAATCATGTCCGAAAAATCTGAAACAAATCTGTCCAAACTACAAACTCCTTTTAGTTTCGAAGGAGAAATTTCCAAAATAAAAATAACCATACTCCTTACTGAGCTAATAACTGTAGATAGGTATATATCTCAAATATTCAAGGTTTTTTATTTATAAAATGAGGTAGATACTTTAAATCTAACTGATGACAAACTCAAGCTCTTGTTCGGCCCAAAATAGAAGGTGAATACCAAGAAGGAGTTGTCTCTCCTTTCTATGTAAGCTTGAATATACAGGACAAAATATTACATAATGCCATGTTAGATTCGGGTGCTTCCCATAACCTCATGCCTAAAGAAATCATGGAAAACTTGGGTTTAGAGGTAACTCAACTATACAAAGACCTGTACTCTTTTGATTCAAGTCGGGTCAAATGCTTAGGGCTAATAAAGAACCTATGTTTTGCTTTGACACAACTACCGGAAAAAAACCTAGTCATGGACATAGTAGTGGCCGATATTCCTCCTAAGTATGGAATGCTACTATCAAGGGCGTGGGCTGCCAAAATACAAGGTAACCTTCAAATGGACATGTCATTTGCTACCATCCCAGTTTTCAACCAAACTAGGAGATTATACTGAGAGACTCACATGAAATACATGGTTAGCAACCGGGATAAGCCAAAAAACACTCCCACATATTCCATTCATTCCAATTTAGATTCTTTTATCTTATATAATGAAAGTGATATAAACGAGCAGCTAAAAGAAAATGAAGAGGATTTCAAACCATCAAAACCACATTTCCCACTACTAAATGAACGAACTGATGATCAAAGCTCCAAGAAACCTGAAAAATAGCTTAGTATCGTCTATGAACAAGAAGCTCTATGGAGTATAAGCTTTAACGGTTCTTATGGAAAAATCGGTTCGGGGGCCGGCATCTGGATACACAATACTAATGAAGGTCATTCTTTCAGATTATAATTCCAATGTACTAATAACATTGCGGAATATGAGGCCCTTCTCCTTGGTCTGCACATACTTAAAGACTTAAGCGCCAAGAAAATATCAGCCCAGGGAGATTCAGAACTTGTAATTAGGAAAATCAAAGGTGAATATTTGGCAAAAAACCCAAGACTAAGAGAATACAGAAATGCAGCTTTAGACATCCTCAAAACCTTCGAAAAATATGAACTCACTTATATTCCTAGGGCTCAAAATAGCCTAGCAAATGAGCTCGCCTTTGCTGCAAGCAATGTCCAAATACCATGTCTAAGCAAGCAATACAGTATTCAGGTCAAACATCACCCTACAGTACCAGATAATATTGACCATTGGAAAATATTCAAGGATGACGATCAAATTGATGATTTCTTACAATCTAAGAATGAATTTGAAGTAACCAAAACAGACTTAGAAAATGAAGAAAAGAAACCTGGAAAAAGTCAAGATCAAGAGCCAAATTTACCTTCTTGGACAGATGTAAACTTGGTAAATCATTCATATGAAATTGAGATGGGAGAGGACATAGACCAAAGGGAACTTGAAGTCCTACACTGTGAAAATGACACCATACCCAGAGGGCTTGCACCTTTAGAAGAATTGTTTGATTTTAATGATGTGGCCAAAAAATCTAAAATGGAACCTACCGAGGTCGACATAGAAGAATATAACATAGGAAGCTCGGAAGAACCAAGAAAGATCAAGCTATCCAAAACCCTCCCCCCTCACATAAAGCAGAATTACATCAAGTTGTTTAAAGAATTTAAAGATGTGTTCACATGCGGATACCAAGATTTGAAATCATATGACAGAAGCATCATCCAACATAAGATTCCCCTTAAAGAAAACCAGAAGCCTTTCAAACAGAAGTTAATAAGAATAAACCCAGTCTTACTACCGTT
Source organism: Pinus albicaulis (assembly GCA_034641835.2). NCBI lineage: Eukaryota > Viridiplantae > Streptophyta > Pinopsida > Pinales > Pinaceae > Pinus > Pinus albicaulis. The sequence continues at coordinate 1,435,624,303 of CM076570.1, forward strand.
GGTTGAAAAGGAAATCAAAAAGATGTATGATGCTGGGATAATAGTGTCCCTCAGGTACTCTGAGTGGGTCTCAAATCTAGTATCAGTTAGGAAAAATACTGGTGAAATCAGACTCTGTATCGATTTCCGAAATCTAAATAGAGCCTGTTTAAAGGACAACTATCCATTGCCCAAAATGGACCACATACTTCAAAAGGTAGTAGGTGCTAAAAGGATCTCATTCTTGATGGTTTTTCTGGTTATAACCAAGTGCTAGTTTACCCCACTGATCAACACAAAACAACTTTCACCACACCTTGGGGCACTTTTATGTACGTTAAAATGCCCTTTGGATTGATGAATGTCGGTGCCACATTCCAAAGAGCCATGGACATAGCCTTCTCAGAAGACATATGTTATTTCATAGTCATATATCTTGATGATATTACGGTATATTCCAAATCAGATGAAGAACACCTGGTGCACTTAAGAAAGGTTTTTAACAAATGTAGAAAATATGGTTTATCCCTAAACCCCAAGAAAACACTTTTTGGTCTAGAAGAAGGAAAACTCCTAGGTCACATCATTTCAGAAGAGGGAATAAAAATATACCCCCAAAGAATCGAAGGCATATTACAAATAAGTCACCCCATAAACATAAAGGAGCTGCAATCCTTTATCGAAAAGATTAATTTCTTGAGAAGATTCATCCCAAATCTTGCCGAACTTCTGAGAGATATCACAAATATATTGAAAAAAGAGGTCAGGGTTAAATGGACTATGGAAGCTAAAAAATCTTTTGAAATGGTTAAAAAGGCCCTAACTGAAACATCAGTATTGATAAGTCCTAATTTCACCAAATATTTTTACATTTTTTCATTTGCCTCAAAACACACAATAGCCGTTGTGTTGTTACAAAAAAATGCAGCAGGGTAGGAGCAACCCATTGCCCTTTCCAAAAAATCTCTGAGAGATGCTCCCTTGAAATATAACATCATGGAAAAACAAGCATTCGCATTGGTAAAGGCACTAAAATATTTCCGAGTTTACATCTTACATTCTCATGTCATCGCTTTTGTACCTAATACCGTCATCAAAGACATATTAAACCAAGATCTCGATGGTAAAAGGGGAAAATGGATCACTATCATCTTAGAATATGACTTAGAAATCCGACCTACCAAACTGGTTAAAGGGCAAGGACTTGCAAGACTAATGGCTGAAACTAACCTCCAAGCTTTAGATATAAATTTTGTTGATGCCTTAGAAGAACAGGAAGAATTCACAACCCCTCATATTGAACAAGTGTTTTTAAATTCACCTTGATATGCAGACATTCTTTATGTATTGTTTTATCTAAATGCTCCTCCAACTTTATCAAAGACAAAAGCAAGGTTTCTTAAACAAAAGTCTTTAAAGTTTTGCATTATAGATGGATTTCTATATTGGAAAAATCCCACTTGTATGCTGCTTAAATTTTTTATTGAGTTTGATGCAGAGAACATTATGCACGAAATGCACAAAGGAGAATGTGGAGGTCATCTCTACTGGAAAAATACAGTGAAAAAAATCCTTAGAGCCGGTTATTATTGGCCTACCTTATTTCCTAACACTTGCAAGCTAGTTATGACATGCCATAAGTGTCAAATTTTTGATGGCAAGAAAAAGCTTTTACCTTTTCCCTTACATCCCATCATAGTTGAAGGGCCCTTCCAGCAATGGGGTCTAGATTTTATTGGGGAAATTCACCCCTCTTCGTCCGCTCAACACAAATGGATCCTTGCAGCCACTGATTACTTTACCAAGTGGATAGAAGCCATACCCTCTAGGAACGCCACCGATTCAGTCATCATTAAATTCCTAGAAACCAACATCCTATCTAGATTTGGCTGCCCTAGAAAGATCATTACAGATAACGCTGCTGCCTTTTCCTCTAAAAGAATGGTTGACTTCAGTTACAAATATCACATTTCATTAGGAAATTCCACATCTTATTACCCTCACGGTAATGGTTTAGCCGAGTCCTCTAACAAAATCCTAGTCAACATCATAAAAAAACTTCTTGAACAAAATCAAAAGGTATGGCATGGAAAACTAGTACACGCACTATGGGCTGATAGACTAACCACCAAAAAATCCATAGGTATGTCTCCCTACCAACTAGTTTATGGCATAGATGCCATTTTCCCAACATCTTTAGGGGTTCCAGTAATGAAGCTATTGCAGGAAGTTCAAATAGAAGAAAATGGCATGCAAAGGAGGGTAAATCAGACTATCCATTTACAGCAAACAAGAGAAGAAGTTTACCAAAAGGCTCAGTTAGCGCAAGACAAAATAAAACAGATTTTTGACAGAAGGACCAAGGAAAATGATTTTCAAATTGGGGACAAAGTGTTAAAATGGGATTCTAGAAGAGAATACAAAGGTAAACATGGCAAGTTTGAAAATTTATGGAAAGGGCCTTTCATCATTAGCTCAGTTAGCGGAAACAATGCCTTTTTCCTGCAAGAAATTGATGGGACTAAAACTTTTGGAGGTCCTGTGAATGGCAGGACATTAAAGCATTATTTTTGTCAAGAGCTCCAATTTTAAAAGATTTTCAATCATTGTATATACCATTGTTTGAAAAATAGATAAAAAACAGAAAATTCAAAAACAACAGAAAAATAGAAAAAAAGAGGGCGGTTTGAAAAATAGAAAGAAGGCCCCATGTTCAAAAAAATAGTCATTCGGAAAGCACGCCAGTCTAAATGACGCTACTAGTGCTCAAATGTCTTATTCAGTTATCTAGCCTAATCATAGTTGAACATGTTTTAAATTTATTTGCTGATAAGTTAGTGAGTGGAAAAGAAGGTCAACATTGTGTAAGCTTGACTTATCAAAGAGAGTAGATTAGGAAAAGATACTAGTTCCACATGCTCAAAATAGAACCAAAGAGGGAAGCGTGGATGAAAAACAATTTTTGTACCCTAGCCCCGCTTTTCTAGATTTCATTTTATGCAAAATAATATTTGTGTGCAGCTTGTCTTTCGTGCCACAAATACATGACAAATCATACTGTCTAATCTTGATTTAGTCATTTTTCAATTTCATGTTCTAGATTAGAGAATAAAATCCTGTCAAACAGCTTAACCTTGACAGTTGATCTAGCATAGGTAGAGTAATGAAGGAGTTCATCAACTTAATCTGAACTCCCGGCAAATATAAGTGTAGAACTAGATAGGTTCATTTTTAAAAATATATATATATATATATATTGTCAAAGGGTTGCTAGTCCAAATGCACCCAAAGGAAGAAAAAATGTTAGGAAATATAGTGGGGTAGGTAGAAATATCATTGATGCTAATCATGCTGTCAAATTTCATAAATAGCATCAAGGAAGAAAGATATTTGCACCAATGGATAAAGGCACTCGTCTTCATAAGCCAAAGATATGAAATTCTGGACACCTCCTGAAAAGGAGCTTCCCTCCCCAAATGGAGCCACTATTAGTCATCAATATTTTTCACTTGTTGGTGATGACTAGTGGTTACAGCCAAGTTTTCTAGCAGTTGATCTAAAAAATTGTCAAATTTTCTAGCTGGAAAACACCCATAAACATTTTTTCCCTCCTATATTTTCAATCAGCCCATGACGAGATGAAACCTCATTGTCAAGCCCTATCTAGCCTCAGCCATACTAGCTTGTCCATCAGCTCCAAGGAAAAAAATCCAAATCTGTCCAAGAAGTCCCCCCTAAGTTAGGTAGTGGCGCTTTAGGTATTTTCTCCCTTGGCAAACTATCATAAGCCAAATAACCTCTATCTATGATCAACCAGTCCTGACTGACCTTCCTATTCTGCAAATAAACTTTGGTTACACCCTTAAGTCGTGCCACTAACGAACCTTGAAATCTCAGCAATGCATGTGCCATAGGTAAAAATGATATTAGGTAGTTTTACAGTGTTTCAATGGATTTTTCAAGAGCAGAAGTGTACCAGCATTCTAGAAGACAATATTTAACTCAACATGAGAAGACATCTGCTTCTCATGTGATTTTGAGCCTGGGATGTAGCCACAGGGCAGAGAGTTGTTTCATTAAGCTCATGCAATCACAGTCAAAGGTTAGTAAATTATGAATGACAAGAAGTGCTTTGCAAATACTAGCCAAACTGCTTGTGATATGTAAAAGAGGTGCAAAGGTATTTGGAAAGCAGAATTACATGTCTCAGAGAAACGCCCATCATGAATTATTGACAGTTTTTCATCTTCATTTGCTTAAGCATGAATAGGCAGTGAAGGGAAAGATAACACTGTTTAAAAACTGATGAAATGGCATCACTAAGAAAACCTCCTTCATTTTATAAGCAGAGGGATGAAGACAGAGAAAACCTCCTTCATTTCACAAGCAGAGGGTTTTGGCACTGTGATAAAGGCCTCCTTCATCTATAAGCAGAGGGCCAGGGAGAAAAAATTGATTTTAAGGTTTTCACTGACTGAAAGGAAAATTTTAGGTGCAGTGGGAAAGCAACTAAAGGTTTATGGATAGAGAAATGGTGTTAAAAACAAAGATAAAGCATGAGTACTATAATGACCAAACAAGGTGACTTATCTCCTATCAGAGATTTATTTCAAAGGCAGTCTCGAGCCAAAATGAACAAACCTTGCTGAGGGATGTAATTTCCTTAAAGGTTCCAAAGATCCATCTCCTTGATAAACATGCATGACATTTAGTCTCTGTTCCTTTAACAAAATAGAGTTGAAAGTAGTTAAAATGAGCTGGGTTTAACAGAGGCCCAAGAGTGATGTTGATATTCGAAAAGGTTTTTCTCTTCCTATTCATAAAGATCTTTTTCAAAACTTGTCAAAAGTGACAAAGAGGTAACCTAAGCTATGTTTTCTAAAGGGGACTTTGCAAGTGAACAACACAAAGACAAGAGGTGGGAAAAAGGATATGGAAAATGTTTCAATTTCAAGAGCAACACTAGAAGAAATGAAACATAATGCTGTCACAAACAAAGGACTCTTGATACATATGAAGATACTTAGTTGTTGCTTATAAGTGCAGGAGAAGCCCTTAAAAGATTTTATTTTTGATGAGCATATGTTGCCAAACCCAAGAAAATGCAGCTAAGTTTTCCCCCCAGTAAAAAAGCAATATGATTCAAAAGGCACATCTACAGTCATTCACATGGCTCAGAGCAGAATTTCCTTCTACAGTACAGATATCAAAAAAGGAAACAAAGTTTCATTCCTTAGTGAGAAACAGTGGAAATTTTTTTATTCTTAAAAAGGCTTCTTTACTTCAAAAAGGTCATTCCTATAAAAGAAGTGGTTCTTGCCACTATGTCATTTATTTGAGCAAAAAGAGTCTCGGTTATGTTTTAAAAGGACATGAGCTTCACATTTTGTTTAAACCAATACCTTTTTCAAAGAAGCCTTCAAAACCCTCATAAAGCACTTCAAAGGGTCATTGGTTTTTTCAAATATAAGGGGTGGATTGACCGTTGCCAAATATATTTTCATTTCAAAACACGAGCAACACTCCCCTAGGCTGCTCTCTGACCGAAACAAGGAGTTCTCGAGAAAAAATTGCAGAGTTTGAAGCTTTTAGACTGCACAACACACCTGGAAAAATGCGCGGCGCGTTCAGGAGAAAAATTACAAAGGAGTTTTATTGTTGCGCGGCGCGCCTGTAGCGGTATGCAGCGTGCCTGTAGGCACTGGTCACAACCGCCCGAAGGCCGACTCGACTCATCCACACAGCGCGACGTTCTTTCAAACAAACGTGCCGCTCACTCTTTGTGCCTTCAACAAGCTCTGAAAGCTGCTCAACTCTTCAAACAAAGGCTACCATCCATCTTCAAGGTATTTTCATTTACCTCCTTGGTATATTCGAGTTTCTAAATGGTGATTGAAAAAGAGAAGGTCTTGGTATAAATCTAGGTGTTTTGGTAAATATTTTGAAGAAGATTGTTACAGTGGGAGGCTAGTGGAGTGTTCATTGGTGTCAAAGGGCCTAAAGCTACCCTCAAAACGGTGCTAAACCATAACACTACCTGCTGTAGAAATTATATACAATATGCATGTATATATCCAGACTCTCCTGATCTAACAATATTTATCTTCTTGCTAAATATAGAATCCTTCCACTATAATTCTTGCGGAAATTTAATCAACAATTGCAAAACACATGAAGCAATAAAAACACACATAACACAGTTATTTACCGGGAAAGCCTGAAGCTAAAAACCCCAACTATCATATTATGTATCATGGAGATCATATGACAATATCATACAAAGCATACAAAGCTTATCACAAGCTCTCAGTACAGTACAATCGTCATACACTAATCAGGAACAATCTTGCAAATCCATGCACCGATCTTGCCCTCCTGCTATCCTGCTCCACTGCACAATCCAAGATGATTATAAAGACCAATTCGATGCAATCCCACTCTCCTTGACTGCGTTATTATCATTGTAAACTCCAATGTATATATAGATGCAATCCATGCATCACTAGTAGTCACAACGGATAGTCCATCTTGCCCTTTCACCTATCTCTCCACTGGGTCTCCACTGAAACTACCATGCACTGTAGTTAACTGATGTATTCTTCAGTTGATTAATGAGTTATTATTTAGTGAATTAATTAATAATTAATTCACACCACTCTCACTAGTGTATCATTCGGTTAGACTAGATACAACTAGCTCAACTGTGTCTAACTGAGTTAAACTGAACACAACTCCACCAGCAACCTACGGCTCACGAACTCTGTCACGCAGGTTCTAACTGAAGTCCTCCATGCAATAGCTCCAGTAAACCCTTAGGAATAGCGTAATTCCTTCTGTCAGCTGATGTGCCACATATGTGCACTGAACTGAATTGCTCCAAGAGAATAAGTTGATATTTAGAGTCTGATTATTATTAAGATATAATAATAATCAACATGCATCTATTTTTAGATTAGCGCTCTATAAATAGACTTCGCCCAATATTCTAAAAATATAATTTCATCTATTTTTCACATTTGACCAATCATCTACAACTATCCTCCTGCTACATATAGAATATGCTCACCATGTTTAAAAATAGACATAGTCTAAAAATAGACTTTGCGACAAAAATCACCTGTGTGGGCCCCACCTAGTTTAGGTGATCACTTTCTAACTAGGATCAGGAATGATGTTTCAGGATTCTTCCTTCACTGTTTCTTGTTGCAATCTTCAACACCTGCAAGTCAAAATAAACACAGTATTAGAAGTTTTTAAAATTGTTGAAGGTGTCCTAACTGTGATAGGACAAAGCTAACCTCTGCCAGCAAAGTGTAATGCTGAAAACAGTGTTAGAAGGTGAAGCAGTGTTTGTAAGGAAAGCACAGTGATTATAAGGTGACAAACAATAAGCCTATTTTAAAAGCAGTGGTCTTAGTCCGAATGCCTTGTCACCTTCAAAAAAATTTCTCCTTTTGAATAATCGAAACAGTGAAACTATTGTTGCCCCCTTTGTCCCATAAAACAAAGTGTGGTGAGAGATTCTGCAAAGTCATTTGAGGTTGTTTTTGTTACCTAGGTATAAGATACAAGTGATCCTAAGGTGAAACAATTTTGTAAAAAAACAACAGTGATCAAGTATGAAATACTTTATCACTTCAAAAGTCCTCTCTGTGTGGAAAAACGGTGAAAATAGGGTTGCCTCTTTTGTCCCATAAAGTAGATTGTGGTGAAATATCTTTCAACTTAATTTGAAGGTGTTTTGTCTACCTGTGTATGTGAAACAGTGAAGTACAAGAGGAGTGTTTTTGATTGGGAGGGGTGTTTTGTTTTCTACAAGGCTGTCTTGCTTATACCAAAACACAAAAGAGCTTTGTGACCTTACCCAAACACAGTAATCATTTGACTGTGTGTACCTTTTTATTTGATAACTATTTGTTGATTGACATACAAAGGAAGACAAACAGTGATTTGTAAGGAACAGGAGGTTGGTGTTAAAGAACCATTTCACACAGCATTTGAAGCAATTTTCCTTGGTCAAATAGTGACTAACAAAGAGGACAGAGTTGTGTGATTGAGAAAACAGTCCAAAGGCCATTTGAGGTAGCTTGGTGTTGCAGAGAGCATTCAAAACAAGATGCCTCCTAGGCAATACAATAGGAGTGGCTTGCATAAGAGATTTGAGCCTGTTTCCACTGAAGAAGTGAATGCCAACCCGTCAGTCTTGTTAAATTTCCATGAGGTTGGGTGTTTATATTTTTTTCAAAGAGTGCAAGAGGTGAAGAGCTTTTCCCCTTTGACACATATTTGCGCTTTGAGGTTTCAAGACAAGCATTTCCAGCTGGCAGGCCTAGATTTCAAATCCTCTTCGAGGTCCATCTCCAAGGCCACTAAAATCCCTTATGTCAGGGAGAAGTGGTTTAAACAAAGCCACCTAGACTCAGAAGAATACAATCCCTTTCTAAAGCCTGAGCACAAAGATTCACGTCCTTCCATTTTCCCCTTCTCATATCTTTTTACTAGCTACGCCCCCCTCATGAAGATCATCATGAAATACTTCACTTGTGAGGGAATATTCTCTCGAGTCTATGCCTATCACATTCGATTGCTCATGCATTTCAAGAGGGCCAAATTTCTAAATCTTCCTTTCTTCTTACATAGAAGCATTGAGAAAATGGCCTCCACTGTTCAAAAAAAGCCTCCTTCACAGCAAATAGCCTACCTCTTCCATCACTCCCTCATCAAAGTCATAATTCTTCATCAGCTTGAGAAGAGGGAGGTCTCTTGGGATACTTTCATCACCCATCCGAATTTATCCACTGTCCCTCCAGTTCATACATCTCCTACACCTCCTACTCACCATCCTTCGCCTTCTTCTAGCAAACATATTCCCAATAAGCTCAATTTTACCACAGAACAAACAAAAGAGCCTGAAGAGGGAGAAGAGCATGACCATGATGAGGAAGAAGAACATGAGCAAGAAGAGGGAAGTGATGAAGAGCAGCAGCAGGATGAAACAGGGCAGCAAGGGGATGATGAGGAAGATGATGAAGGGCAGCAACATGAAGATGTGCAACACAGTGAGGGTGAGAAAACCCATGAATATGCTGAACAGGGGCAACCATAGCATGATACACAGCAACTACAGCATGATACACAATAGCTACAGCATGATGAATAGAGGAAGCCTCAGGGTGATGAAAAAAAGCCTCCTAAAAAGGAACAACAACCTCAAAAAGAAGAGGGGCAGCAGGATAAACAAGTGCAACACAGTGAGGAGGACAACCCTCAAGAGGAAATGAAAAAGGACAGCCAAGGCATCCATGAAGAAATCCAAGATAGTGGCAAAAATGAGGAGCAAAGTGACAAGGGTAAAGAGCCCATGGAGCATGTGCTAGCTTCCTCTCCTAGGCAAGGGGCGATGCTCTCTTCTCTGAAAGTGGCCACGCCCCAGACATCAAAGCCAAATTGATGCTTTGAGGACTGATCTTGATTGGGCTAGGAACTTCAATCACTTTTTGCAAGTTCAAAACAAGAAGATGAGTGTCCATATGGTTGTATATGAGACCCGGGCCATCAAATACAAAAAGGAGGCCTCCAAAGCACAAGTGAGACTGGAAGAACTCATGGATGACTTCGATGAAAGAGAAGGTGAAGATCAGCCTAGGCAAAAGAGGCGAAGAACCATGGGGCTTAAAAAGGCCCTTGAGAAACAAAAAGAAGAAGAAGATGCCCTTCTCCAATCTACCCCTCCCACTGCATTGTTTGAACAAGAGATAGAGAACAATCAGGAAGCATGGCTTGAGAGAGTTAATGATCACTTGGAGAAGAAATTGGACGGAAAATAGAGACTTGGACCTTCAACGGAGGATGACCGGGCATTATAAAAAGCTCAATCAGTTTGCTCGACGGAAGTTGAAGGCTGCTTAGGACAAACTCAAGGAGGCTAAAGGGAAGCGCCCGGCAAAAAAATTGAGGAAAGACACCTCAAGGCTCCAAATTTTTGCCTCATCTTCACAACATGTTTCTAAAAACCCTTGAGGGTCGTGCTCGCCAAGTTTGGGCGAAATCCGACATGTTTTGGTTTTTTGTCATTTTTGAGTTTTGGCCAAAACTCATGAGCATCGCCATTTCAGTTTGGGACATCATCAAAGGATGAAAATGGTATCATTGGATGCCATAATTTTAGGGGCACATACTCAGAAATTTTTAGAGAAATTGAAGATCATTTTCTCCCCCAACATGGCAAAAAACACTCGTTTTTTCTACACTCTGCCCCGTTTATCAGCAAGGCCTATTTTCTGGTTTTTTACACACAGGTCTGTTTTTGGAGACTTTCAATGGTCATTTGGGAGAAAAATAAACATTTTCAGAAATTAGACACTTAGAGATTTCCAACGAGCCATCATGAGCCTCGTTTTGACATCGGGAAGGCCTCCAAAAGTTGTCGGCAAGTCAGGGGACCTTTTGCTGATGTATTTTTTGAGTATTTTTGTAAAAATTGAACCTTTCAAAAGTGACTTTTCTTCATGTGCGTTTAGCTATTTTTGTACATGATAAGTTATGAAAAGTCAATATATTTCCCTTTTTTAGCATTTTTTTAGATATTTTATTAGATATTTTGTGCCTTGGGCTTTGCAAAGCCTCAAGGAAAAAATTAGATATTTTGGATAGGCCAATGAGATTGCAAGTTGAACCAAGAGGTTTTCCTCACTTTGGCCTATATATTCTGAAGGCTTTCATTGTAAACAATGTTGAACTTGATGAATAGAAGCAATATATGGTCATATAAGCTTTGGAAAGAATACTTGTCTCATGCTTTTGGATAGTTTCTTGGATGTTCTTGGATGATGAAAGAGGATTGTTGTTGGATTCCATGACTTGGTAGAATAGTATAGTGTCTCTCTCTCTGTTTTGTTTCTTAGTTTTCATTCATAAATCCATGTTCTTGCTTGCTATAAGACAGTAGAGAACAAATTGAGACATTCCCTTGGAGGCACCTCAAATTTCCTGTTTCTTTATAGCTTCCATGTTTTCTTCATTCTTAGTCACATTAAAGAATTCTTGATTTCTCTTTAATAGCTTAAGAATATTGTTTGCTTGTTTCATTCATGGTTCTATGCATGCTAAGTATGATTTACGGTATGCCCTGCTTACTCATGGATAGCCATAGCTCCACCTATGAAACTTCTCTTTGACTGATTAGATTGACATTTGTTGAACCAAGGAGGTCTTGTTCTGATCTTGCCCTTTGCCTAAGACTACGCAATCTTGTTTTCAAAGTGCCCAATAGCTTGAATTACTATGTTTAGGTGTTCCGAAATAGTGATTTGAGTTTTTTTTTCTGTCCTAAATGTATTTCACCAAAGTCTGATAGCCATTTCCTAAAGTTAGAGAGTTATATATCTCTATGCATGGCTTGAATGTTTATTTCTATGCATTGATTAGCTTAAAGTTACATTTCTCATGATTAATGGTTTTCCCTACCATCTTTATGTCAGCTATTAAACTATTTGTGCTTGAAATCCTTTGTTATTCGCAAACTTGATGTCCATCTTACTCCATTTTTCCCAAAGATCCATTTTACCTCGAATCAAATCGGCCCTTCAACAACCTTCTATCACCATCTGAAAGCTTTCTTGACCTTTTCGACCCCATAGCCCAGTTGATCTGACATATTTTTACCTATCTTATATCTTTGATCAGTTCATCCCTCGCTAAACCAAAACCAAAAACCTCGCCCCAACAACCTAAAATCGAACACAATAAGCAAACACCGCAGTCTCGCCACGGAAATAGAGAGCCCTCTCTGAGTCTGAGAAGGCTGGGTCCTTGGGCTCCAAGGCCGGTTGATGTTACACGCCCCATCCTTTTCTTGCCAATCAGCCAAATCACGAGACCCTAACATTCCGGAAGACATTATTGAACTCAACATGAGAAGAGAGCTGCTTCTCATGTGGTTTTAAGCCTAGAATGAAGCTACTGGACAGAGAGTTATTTCAGTAAGCCCCTGCAAACAAATTCAAGGGTTAGTCACTTATGAGCAACAAGAAATAATTTGCAGATACTAGTCAGGTTGCCTCTAATGTCTAAAGATGCATAAAGCTATTCTAATAGAAATATTACATATCTAAGAGAAATGGCCTTTGTTAGCCCACCCTATGAAATTTTTTGACAAGCAAATGGGGGGCTAAATTGTTTCATGAGCTTTCAAGGAATGTATTTCCCGTGAAAACACATCATCCTTGAAGCCTTCCTATATTTCCTTGCCTTTTCCTGTTCCCCTCTGCTGTTATGAAATCCATGAGCCTTGCTAAATGATAAATTTTGCTAAAAGGACCACTATATGCCCCTGTTCCCCTGCAGAAATTCCCCTATTTTGTCCTGTTTTCCACTTTTTTCAAGGCCCCTTGTTCCCCCTAATACTCCCATCAACCTCCTAAATTCTCCCAAAAATCCCCATGATTTCTCACCCTTACCCCCTTGTTTATCCATTTACCCCCTTTTCCCCCTTACCGTTTCCCTTTGGAGCCCTCAAAATCCACTAAAACGGGTTAAAAACCCACTTTCCGACTATATGATAGGGCTTAGCCCCTTTTCCGCAAACCACATCCCCCATATGCCCCAGCACTGGGACCAAGCGCTAATCGCAATCGGAAGACCGGGCGGGTGCAAATTCCTTTGTAATGTCAAAAAATTCCGATGCGATTATTTATTAAACAAGTCTCGCGATGTAATCAAGGCCGTCAATCTACCCTGAAGATCCAACGGCGGGCCGCTAATCGCAAGGCCTTCAATCGCAACCCTTACGTTTTCCCCTCCGATTGGTCCATCTCACAAACTTGCGATGCGATTGATCGCACCCTGTCTTCCGATCCCCCGATCCGCTTCCCCACCGTCGATCTCCCCGCTGGATCGGACGGTCCAGCACCAATCGCACCCTCTGCCCGATCGCCAATCGCAGGTCCTAACTCCCGATCTCCGATCGCACTCACCCTTCGATTGGATGTCACCCATTGATCTGATCCTCGGATCCAATGGCCAGCGCTCAATCGCAAACCTCTTTCCGACCGCAATCGCAAACCCCAGTTGTGTCACCCCGATTGAAGTCTCCCGATTTAATCCCGTCCGTCTGTTTGATACACGATCCAACGGCTATCGCTCGTCCTCCTTAATCACAATCGGAAGTTTTTATATGTGTCACCCTTTGTTCCCTCCGATTGTGATTGATCCAATTACATCTCCGTCATCCTTTTCCTCCCAGATCCAACGGTCATCGCTCCTCCCGCCCCATCGCAATCGCAATGTTTGAAATGTGTTACACCTTTTTACCTCCGATTGCGATGGTTCCGATTAGATCTTGGCCGTTGATCCTCCCCTGGATTCGATGGTTCTAGTCTAATCGCCCTCCGCCTCTGCTGGGTCCCACTCTTACATTTGTTTCTGTCGCATTTCATGTGTTTTGTATGTTTTTGCGCCTATTTTATATATTGTTCTGCCGCCCAATCTCCACCATTGATCTTTGTTCCCAGACCATGATCTAACGGTCTGTGCTGCATGTCATCACCGAACCCTATCATTCGCATATTTCACCACTTCACATCATTTTCACTGTTATTTCACACAAAATCATTGTTCCCGCCGCTGCCGCGTCACCATATGTTTCGCCCTCTGCTCCGCCAGTCCTCCATAGCATTGATTTTCTACACTCAGTTGTGGGTTTCCGCAGAGTACAAGAGTTGAGACGCCGCCATAAATTGCACAGTATGGAGGCAACGGCAAGATTTCCACTGACAGAGACAAAGGAGTTAATGAATATTAGGTTTTCACATCAGCAGAATGGTTTTCTCTAGCAAAGGACAGTTTTAAAATCTGCAAATCCTCCCCGTCGCCATTAAAGCTCAAATGCGTGAACAAATCCAGTACGGGAACAACATAGGGCTCGAGGCAATAAATAGAATATTTTTGCGCCCTCTCAAGGATTTTAGGAAGCAAAGGAACCAGTTCAAAGACCCATCCATCACGCAGAAGGTATAGCATGAGAAATCAGAGTATCAGGGTTGTCATATCAGCAGAAAGGTTTTTCTTCATCAAGGGACAAACTGCCCATGCAATTTTCATTCCATGTCGTGCTCCAGTGGAGATATTTCTACCCAAAACACAGCCCAAGCCACCAGAGCATGTTTTTAATGCGGTATGGCATACCATTCCACTTTTATTACCAGTTGTTTCATCCACCCATAGTACCACAGAGTACTACTGCAGCCAAAGTACATCAGAAACATGTCGAAGTAAATGAGAGCTGAAGAAGATCACTCTGTCATCCCAAAAGGGTACCGGGAATAGATGCAGAGAGTTAAAACAGAATGGGCTTCATCTCACTCCTTCTTTCTGTGTTTTAATGCTTCATTCAGTGATTCACCTACCCCCCTCAGTCGATCTTCTGTGTCTCTTCTGCTATAAAACACAGAAGGAAATTATTGTATGGTTGTTGATGAGATATCAGTGGAATTCAAGTTTTCTCCTCTTGAGACAAGTTCTCTGTGTAATATTGTAAGATAGGCTGAGATTTGATGTATTTAGATTGAATGTCCAAGATGTGGGCAGTGCTGTACCTGATTGGTGTTGTTTTCAATATGACAAGCATTTTTCTTTGGATCCTGATCTAAAGCAAATGGTGATGTTTTTCCTTTCTCTGTATTTGCGATTAACTTGTTTTCATTTCCGCATATTTCTGCTGACATGCATCAGAAGTTTGGCATAGGATTCACCCTTGTTAGGTGCCCCATGTCCCTGCTCTCCGTTCCTTCTATGTTTTCTGCTCATATGTGTAGCTGAATATTGATTTCAATTGATTTAACCAGTGTAGTGGATGTTATTTCCTGCTCTCTGATGTATGAATTAATGAAATCCATGTTTAGATGTTCTTGTTAGGATTTAGTTGGATGTGTTGAGAGAACTGGGAGGTTTAGAACCTTAACTATGCCTCACTAGGATCTCTCCATCTCAATTAGCCTTTCTAGGATCCCTTGTGCAACCTCTGATTTTTTCCAAGAAAGTCTGGAGTTAAATGACCTTTGACCTGATCTATAGACAGAATTGGATGGTTCTCCTCCTCTCATTTTCATCTTTAATGTTCCATTCCACCAATCAACCTTTAAGATCCGAATGCTCTAGATGACTAGCCCAACAGAAGCTTGCACATTGAACACAAGTAAATCCTTTCTTGACTCCATTTCCCAATGGCCTTGATGTTCACTGAGTTATCTGCCTCTGCCTAGACTACTCCTTTTCTCACCCTTGTTTTATATTCCACCTTCCTTTCCTGATTCCCAACAACCAAACTTAAACAATCAAACAAACAATCTTGAGCCTATAACTAGCCTAAAATCCAAACCTTGAGCCTTAAAGACATACACCTTTGGCAAATATAGAGAGATCCCTCTCTAGACCTAGGAGGGCTAGATCCTAAGGTCTAAAAGTGGTTCTATGTTGTCTCATCTTTTGGTATTGCCAACCTTGCCAAAACATGGGAACCCCAACATAATGGCGACTCTGCTGGGGAATTGAGTGCATTACACTTTAAACACCCCTAGGCATTCAAGCCCAGAATCTCTGGTTAGGTTGGCAGTTAGTCACACATTTTCTCGGACAACCTCAACCCCCATTTGTTGTGTTTCTTGCACTCTTGGACAGAGCCTGGTCAGGGCCAGGTAGCCTCGAGATCTCATCCTCTTTAGGAGGTGACATATCTGGTAAATGCCCTACCAGTCAATCTCTGGTTAGAGTTGGTTGTGTTCTGAGGTTATCCTTGAAAAGTGATGGTGCCTGAGCACTGTGGTGGACAGTGTAACCTCTTTGACATACCCTAAAATTTCCACCTGGCGACTCCATAGTTCTTAAATGTTTAAAGACTCCACTGGTGATCAGTAGGCCTGCTGATTAACATGGTTTCACATTAGACTCCATTGGAAGACCAGTCTTCATAACAACAACAACCACAATAGAAGTAACAAATAGGGTAAAGCTGCTTGGCTAGGAAACAGCATTCTGGCTTCCAGAACCATCCACACAAGAGCTTATCCCAACCCTGATCCACCTGAAATAGTTGATAACCCTGAGAGCATCCTCAAAGGATCTCCTGCACCTAAAGGATCAACTATTTCCAGCCACATCTATAGAGCTAATTCTGCACCAGAAAACCTAACAGCTCTAGCCCCTTTTCTCCCTGACCTAGACCTACCTAATAGTTTATCAAGAACCAGGTCAGTTAATCACCTAGACCAGCAAGACCTTGAGCCTCACAGTACACCATATCATAGTGGTCAAAACACTAGGGACAGTGGAACCCCTCCATCTACACCACCCGATATCCACTTCCTTCAGAATATGGGGCTCTCCCACCCTAGATTCGCTCAGCAGACTCCTGCTATTCCTAACATCCCTATCATCCAAATACCAGCTGCTCAAGCCAACCCCATACCTCATCAGAACATCATCATGGAAGCCTGGTATGCATCTCTAGTCCTACCTCAGCCTCTACTGCCTTTACCAAATGATTATCAATCGAAAATCCCACACTTCCCTGCTAAAGAGCCTACAACAGCACAACAACATGTAGATAAGATGGAAGATTATTTTGACTACATGGAAATTGATGATGATACAATCAAAATGAGAATCTTTGCCCAAAGTCTAGGGGGTGAGGTGAAGAAATGGTTCAAGAGCTTACCTGCTGGTAGTATCCAAGATCTCCCTGCTTTATACCAGACTTTCATCAACAAATGGGAAACTAGGGCAAACCCTCGCCAGCTCCTAGCAGAATACATGTCCCTTAAAAGAAACGTAGGAGAGAGCGTCCATGAGTACACCACTAGATTCAACAGCATTTACAATGCTCTCCCTCCACACATGAAACCTCCTCAAGGTATGGCCCTGGCTAAATATCCAGATGGGTTTGATGCTGACATGGCCTATGAGCTTAGGGATAAAGAATACAACACATTGGAGGATATGCAGAAATGGGCAGTAAACATAGAGGCAAATCTGATTGAGAAAAGAGCAAAACTGAGATCTGAGAAGAGGGTAACATACAGAGATGACAATGTAGCCTCCACGTCTGACCCCAATAACAAACGCATGTTCAAGGACATGGAAAAGATGAAACAAATGATGGAAAAAATGGATATCATAGTTAGTAACCTAAGCAGAAATCAGAATAAGAACCAAAACTTTAGAAGAAACAACAACACTCCCAACAGACAGAAAGAATCAGATCAGCAAGTCATCCCCCCATTCCAAAACATTTTAGATGAGGATGAGGGAATCATAGGGGAGTCTGAAGGGAATGTGATAAACATGTTTGAAACAGAAGACTCAATCCATAACTGTGATTCAGAGGAAAACCAGCCCTTATCCGCATATGTGGCCGAGGAATGGTTAGAAACTGAGGATTACAGATTAGGATTCGAAAATGCCATGATGTAGGTCAGAGAGAAGCATGAAATTAGGAGCAAAAAGAACCAAGAAAATCCCAAAACAAAGACCCTTGAGGTAACCATCAAGAAAAGGCCTGACAGATCTTCTAAAGCATCTGCTGCAAATGATAAATCAGCAGCTGAAAGTTCTGGTAAACATAAGGAAAAGGACAACCAAGTCACCGAAAAACCAAGCCAACCAACCAGCAGTACTAGCACTTCGGTTAGTACTCCTGATACAATTGTTCCCAACACTGCACCTAGTGAGAAATCACAAACTGATTCAGCTACTAAGGCGGTAGCAAATAAAACAGAGTCAAGTATTTCCAAGACCCAGTCCACTTTCAATTTAGAGAGTGAGATTGCCAAGATCAAAATCTCTGTACCATTATCTAAGCTGGCCGCTCAAGATGTATATAAAGGCCAAATTTTGAAAGCATTGAATCTAGGAGAAATGAATGATTCTGTAAATCTGAATGATGATCAATCAACCCTACTCTTTGGTCCAAAAATTGAAGGAAAGTTTTAGGAAGGGGTGGTTCCACCTTTCTATGTTAGTCTCAACATTCATGACAAGATCCTTCATAATGCCATGCATGACTCTAGCGCATCACACAATCTAATGCCTAAGGTAGTCATGGAGAGGCTAGGCCTAGAGATAACACGACCGTACAAAGATTTATATTCATTTGACTCTAGCAGAGTAAAATGCCTAGGCCTGATCAAAGACTTGTGTGTGAGCCTAGCCCAGATTCCTGCTAAGTGTATGGTTATGGATGTGGTGGTGGTGGATGTGCCACCTAAGTATGGCATGTTACTATCCAGATCACGGGGAGCCAAACTGCAAGGAACAATGCAGATGGATGGCTCCTATGCCAATATCCCTATATTTGGCCAACTTAGAAGACTGTATAGAGAATCCCAAATGAAATTCTTAGTTAGCAGCCCCGAGAAGCCTAAAAAATCTCCTCTATACTCTGTTCATACAGATCTCGACTCCTTCATCCTCTGTAATGATGAATCCTCGGAGGAGACAAAATTTGAAAACAGAGATGCAAACGGAGAGGCTAAGAGCACAGACCTAAACATAATGGCCACCTTGGAAGAAGTCGAAGTAGAAAATAGTAACGAAACCTGTAGGATATGCGGGCGAGACCTAACACCGAGTGAGCAAGAAACAAAGCGTGAACAACCATCCAGCCAGATCCCTAAACCGCATACATTTCACGAGGAACAAATCAACTCGCAACCTAGTGCAAACCCCATAACGCAACACAATGGCGAACCCAGCTATAGGGAAGGTAACAATGATGAAACTAAGAATGAACCCCTGTGGGAGATGAATTTCGATGGGTCTTGTACTAAGAAAACTGTCGGAGAGGGGGTGTGGCTGCGTAACACAGAGAGTGATCACGCTGATAGCCATGTTGTAAATCTACATTTCAAATGCACAAATAATATTGCAGAATACGAGGCTCTTATCCTTGGTTTAAATCTGTTGAAAAAATTAGGAGCCCATAGGATAGCTATAAGAGGAGACTCAGAGTTGGTCATAAGACAAGTAAATGGTGAGTATTCAGCAAGACACCCCAGGATTAGGGCATACAGGAATGATGCCATGGATATACTGAAAAAATTTATGGAATATGAATTGGTGTTTGTCCCTAGGGGTCAAAATGCCATTGCAAATGGATTAGCTTGCCTGGCTAGCTCATATCCTAAGGCTCCAGCTGACCAAAAAATCATCATTCAGACTAAATTTAGACCTGCAGTGCCAGACAATGAAAAATATTGGCAGGTATTTGAAGGAGACAAACAGATTGAGGATTTCTTGACAGGCAGAAATGAGTTTGAAGTTTCAGGTTCAGAATCTAAATCCGAAGACAGCTGCCTTAGTGAGGAATCCTCTGATGAAGAATCCCCACCTTGTAGCATAGAAATAAATTCTTTCTCTGAAGAAACTGGAAATTCAACCATAAAATGTAAAGACGCAGATAGTGAAGAAATGGAGGTGCTGCAAGCCAAATACAAGAATATACCCAGAGGCTTGGCACCCTTAGAAGACCTTTTTGACTTTGATGACGTACCAAAAAAGCCCACTATAGAACATGCAGATTCAGACGTAGAATAATGCAATATTGGCACTAAAGATAGACCCAAAATGATTAAACTGGCTAAGTCTTTACCTGCAGACATGAAGACAAAATACATTGATCTGTTTAAGGAATTCATTGATGTGTTTGCATGGAGCTACGAAGACTTAAAGGCCTATGACACAAGCATTATTCAGCACAAAATACCCTTGAAGGAGAATCAGAAGCCTTTCAGACAAAAAATTCGAAGGATAAATCAAAAACAATTTCCTGCGGTGGAGAAAGAGATCAAGAAGATGTATGATGCAGGCATTATAGTCCCTGTGAGGTTTTCTGATTGGGTATCAAACTTAGTGGCTGTAAGAAAGAAAACAGGGGAGATCAAGTTATGCATAGACTTCAGAAACCTCAACAGAGCCTCACTGAAAGACAATTATCCTTTACCCAGAATGGAACATATAACCAAGTGCTAGTACTCCCAGAAGATCAACTTAAAATAGCGTTTACCACTCCTTGGGGCACCTTTATGTATGTGAAGATGCCTTTTGGATTGATGAATGCTGGAGCCACCTTCCAGAGAGCAATGGATATAGCTTTCTCAGATGAAATAGGACACTTCATAGTTATCTACTTGGATGACTTAACTGTCTTTTCCAAAACTGAAGGAGAACACCTGAAACATCTGAGGAAAGTGTTTGAAAAATGTAAAAGGTATGGTCTCTCACTAAATCCTAAAAATATTGTTTTTGGGCTGCAAGAAGGCAAGCTTCTGGGCCACATTATATCTGAAAAGGGGATTAGGATAGACCCACAAAGAGTTGAGGGAATACTTCAAATCACACACCCAAGAAACATCAAATAACTATAGTCCTTCATTAGAAAGATCAACTTCCTCCGGAGATTTATCCCAAATCTGGCTGACCACCTTAGGAATATGACTAACATGCTGAAGAAAGGTGAGGGAGTGAAATGGACTGTAGGAGCTAAACAGTATTTTGAATCTGTGAAACATGCACTCACACAAGATCCTGTCCTGATTAGCCCTGATTTCTCAAAGGATTTTCTGATATTTTCCTTTTCTTCAGAGCACACCATAGCTGCAGTGTTGCTGCAGAAAAATGCTGAGGGTAATGAACAGCCAATTGCGTTTTTCAGTAAGGCCTTAAGGGATGCACCCCTGAAGTACAACATAATGGAGAAACAGGCTTATGCTTTAGTCAAAGCCTTGAAAGATTTTAGGGTGTACATTTTAATTTCTCACACCATCGCCTATGTTCCAAATATAGTGGTCAAAGATATCTTGTCCCAAGACCCTGATGGGAAAAGGGGCAAGTGGATTGCTGTGATTCTAGAATATGATCTTGAGATTAAACCCACTAAGCTGATCAAAGGGCAAGGTTTAGCCAAGCTAATGGCTGAATCAAATCTGCAGGCCCTGGATATTAACATGCTGAATGCCTTGGATGAGCAGGAGGGTCTTCCTGACCCTACTATAGAAGAAAATTTTCAGAACTCTCTATGGTATTCTGATGTCCTTTATGTCCTCACCAACCTGAATGCCCCCCCAGAAATCTCAAAAAATAAGGCCAGATTCACAAAGCTCAAAGCCAAAAGCTACTGCATCTTGAATGGAAACTTATATTAGAAAAATACGAGTGGCCTATTGCTGAAATGTTTATCTGAAACTGAAGCTGAAAATGTTAAACAGGAGTTCCATGCTGGGGAATGTGGAGGCCACCTGAGTTGGAAAGCCACAGCAAACAAGATACTCAGGGCTGGCTATTATTGGCCTACACTCTTCAATGACGTCCATAAAATGATAACCACTTGCCACAAATGTCAGATCTTTGAAGGTAAAAGGAAACTCCTCCCCCTTCCCTTACAACCCATCACTGTTGAAGGTCCCTTTCTGCAATGGGGCCTAGACTTTATTGGGGAAATTCACCCTGCCTCCTCTGGACAACATAAATGGATCTTAACTGCTACAGATTACTTCACCAAATGGATAGAAGCCATACCCACTAGGAATGCCACTGATTCTGTCATTATTAGGTTCCTAGAGGACTTCATCCTATCTCGGTTTGGCTGTCCAAGGAAAATAATCACTGACAATGCTGCTGCTTTTGGATCCAAAAGAATGATTGATTTCTGTCACAGGTATGGAATAGCACTTGGACATTCAACTACCTATTACCCCTAGGTTAATGGCCTAGCTGAATCATCAAATAAAAGCCTGGTTACAATCATTAAGAAGTTGTTGGAAGAGAGAAAAAAGTCCTGGCATAAAAAGTTGATACATGCCTTGTGGGCTGACAGGCTCACCACAAAGAAATCTATTGGCATGTCACCCTTCCAGCTGGTTTATGGGACCGAAGCAGTTTTTCCTACTAGTCTTGGAGTTCCAGTGATCAAACTTGTCCAAGAGATCTAATCAGAGGAAGACAACATGATAAGGAGAATAAATGAAACAATCTATCTGCAGCAAACACGGGAGCAGGTTTATAACAGAGCTGTCAGAGTCTAAGAAAACATAAAGAGGCAGTTTGACAAAAGAACCAAAGCTTCAGATTTCAGAATTGGTGACAAGGTTCTGAGATGGGATTCAAGAAGAGAGGACAAGGGAAAACATGGCAAATTTGATAGCTTGTGGCAAGGTCCATTCGTCATCCAGGCCACTGTGGGTCCTAATGCATTTTTCTTACAAGAACTTGATGGTACAGAGCTTTTTGGGGGTCCTGTCAATGGCAGGATGCTCAAACATTATTTCTGCTAATTTTTCATTTCCAGTTCCATTTCCATTGTACATACCATTGCAGTTTTACTTTCAAGAAAATAAAAAATGTTCCAAAAACAGAAAAAAGGAGAGGTTCAGACATGCTCAAAACATGAACCTCTGAAGCGCAAAATAGTGGCTCTAATAAGCTCAAAACCTGAGCCAAAGAAACTTGACAGCTGGTCCTAACATGCCCAAAATCTGGACCAGCAAAGGAAAAGAAGAATCAACTCTAACATGCCCAAAACCAGAGCTGAAATGAAGAAAATAAGTGACTCAAATATGCTCAAAACTTAAGTCACAAAGAAAGGAGGATATTCCAAATTGCAGATTTCATACCCTCACAATTTTTTTTTCAGTTTTCTACAAGTCTTCACTCCAGCAAGTCAGACAGTCTAATCCTGGCTTGGCTGTTTTTCAATTTCCTGTCTTAGAATGTAGGAGAAGAAATCTGTTGGACAGTTTAATCCCAGTAGATGTTAGATTAGGTAGAGAAGCATATGAGGCCAACTGTTTAATCTGGCTTCATGGACCAATAAGGGTAGATTTAGAATAGGTTGTTTTTTGTTTTGAAAATAAAATGTAAAGGGTCTGCTAGCTCAAATGCACCCTAAAGAAGAAAAAGTGCTAGGATTGTAGTGTGGGTAGGTAGTTTGAGTGGGAAAAATGTTTCTGCTGATGTAACATATTCATATTGTGGCAGCTGATCAAAGAAAGGGATGTGCCAAGTAGCAGGCATCTGGCCTACTCCAAAGATCATTTCTGGATTCTTGCCTCCTTCAAGAAGAAGCCATCCCCATGTGGAGCCACTGTTAGCCCCCCTATGAAATTTTTTGACAAGCAAATGGGGGGCTAAATTGTTTCATGAGCTTTCAAGGAATGTATTTCCCATGAAAACACATCATCCTTGAAGCCTTCCTATATTTCCCTACCTTTTCCTGTTCCCCTCTGCTGTTATGAAATCCATGAGCCTTGCTGAATGATAAATTTTGCTAAAAAGACCACTATATGCCCCTGTTCCCCTGCAGAAATTCCCCGATTTTGTCCTGTTTTCCGCTTTTTTCAAGGCCCCTTGTTCCCCCTAATACTCCCATCAACCTCCTAAAATCTCCCAAAAATCCCCATGAGTTCTCACCCTTACCCCCTTGTTTAGCCATTTACCCCCTTTTCCCCCTTACCGTTTCCCTTTGAAGCCCTCAAAATCCACTAAAACGGGTTAAAAACCCACTTTCCGACTATATGATAGGGCTTAGCCCCTTTTCCAGAAACCACATCCACCATATGCCCCAGCGCTGGGACCAATCGCTTAAGTCCCAAGCGCTAATCGCAATCGGAAGACCGGGTGGGTGCAAATTCCTTTGTAATGTCAAAAAATTCCGATGCGATTATTTATTAAACAAGTCTCGCGATGTAATCAAGGCCGTCGATCTACCCTGAAGATCCAACGGCAGGCCGCTAATCGCAAGGCCTTCAATCACAACCCTTACGTTTTCCCCTCCGATCGGTCCATCGCACAAACTTGTGATGCGATTGATCGCACCCTGTCTTCCGATCCCCCGATCTGCTTCCCCACCGTCGATCTCCCCGATGGATCGGACGGTCCAGCACCAATCGCACCCTCCGCCCGATCGCCAATCGCAGGTCCTAACTCCCGATCTCCGATCTCACACACCCTCCGATTGGATGTGAGTCATTGATCTAATCCCTGGATCCAACGGCCAGCGCTCAATCGCAAACCTCTTTCCGACCGCAATCACAAACCCCAGTTGTGTCACCCCGATTGAAATCTCCTGATTTAATCCCATCCGTCCGTTTGATACACGATCCAACGGCTATTGCTCGTCCTCGTTAATCGCAATCGGAAGTTTTTATATGTGTCACCCTTTGTTCCCTCTGATTGCGATTGATCCGATTACATCTCCGCCGTCCTTTTCCTCCCAGATCCAACGGTCATCGCTTTTCCTGCCCCATCGCAATCGCAATGTTTGAAATGTGTTACACATTTTTACCTCCAATTTCGATGGTTCCGATTAGATCTTGGCCGTTGATCCTCCTCTGGATCCGATGGTTCTGGTCTAATTTCCCTCGGCCTCTGCTGGGTCCCACTCTTACATTCGTTTCCGTCGCATTTCATGTGTTTTGTATGTTTTTGTGCCTATTTTATATATTGTTCCGCCACCCAATCTCCACCGTTGATCTTTGTTCCCAGACCATGATCTAACGGTCTGCGCTGCATGTCATCACCGAACCCTATCATTCGCATATTTCACCACTTCACAGCATTTTCACTGTTATTTCACACAAAATCATTGTTCCCGCCGCCGCCGCGCCACCATATGTTTCGCCCTCCGCTCCGCCAGTCCTCCATAGCATTGATTTTCTACACTCAGTTGTGGGTTTCCGCAGAGTACAAGAGTTGAGACGCCGCCATAAATTGCACAGTATGGAGGAAACAACAAGATTTCCACTGACAGAGACAAAGGAGTTAATGAATATCAGGTTTTCACATCAGCAGAATGGTTTCTCCAGCAAAGGACATTTTTAAAATCTGCAAATCCTCCCTGGCGCCATTAAAGCTCAAATGCATGAAAAAAGCCAGTACGGGAACAACATAGGGATCGAGGCAATAAATATAATATTTTTGCGCCCTCTCAAGGATTTTAGGAAGCAAAGGAACCAGTTCAAAGACCCATCCATCATGCAGAAGGTACAGCATGAGAAATCAGAGTATCAGGGTTTTCATATCAGCAGAAAGGTTTTTCTTCATCAAGGGACAAAATGCCCATGCAGTTTTCATTCCATGCCGTGCTCCAGTGGAGATATTTTCACCCAAAACACAGCCCAAGCCACCAGAGCATGTTTTTAATGCAGTATGGCAGACCATTCCATTTTTATTACCAGTTGTTTCATCCACCCACAGTACCACAGAGTACTACTGCAGCCAGAGTACATCAGAAACATGTCGAAGTAAATGAGAGCTGAAGAAGATCACTCTGTCATCCCAAAAGGGTACCGGGAATAGATGCAGAGAGTTAAAACAAAATGGGCTTTGGCCCGCTCCTTCTTTCTCTGTTTTAATGCTTCATTCAGTGATTCACCTACCCCCCTCAGTCGATCTTCTGTGTCTCTTCTGCTATAAAACACAGAAGGAAATTATTGTATGGTTGTTGATGAGATATCAGTGGAATGCAAGTTTTCTCCTCTTGAGACAAGTTCTCTGTGTAATATTGTAAGATAGGCTGAGAGTTGATGTATTCAGATTGAATGTCCAAGCTGTCGGCAGTGCTGTACCTGATTGGTGTTGTTTTCAATATGACAAGCATTTTTCTTTGGATCCTGATCTAAAGCAAATGGTGATGTTTTTCCTTTCTCTGTATTTGCGATTAACTTTTTTTCATTTCCGCATATTTCTGCTGGCATGCATCAGAATTTTGGCATAGGATTCACCCTTGTTAGGTGCCCCATGTCCCTGCTCTCCGTGCCTTCTATTTTTTCTGCTCATATGTGTATCTGAATATTGATTTCAATTGATTTAACCAGTGTAGTGGATGTTATTGCCTGCTCTCTGATGTATGAATTAATGAAATCCATGTTTAGATGTTCTTGTTAGGATTTAGTTGGATGTGTTGAGAACACTGGGAGGTTTAGAACCTTAACTATGCCTCACTAGGATCTCTCCATCTCAATTAGCCTTTCTAGGATCCCTTGTGCAGCCTCTGATTTTGTCCAAGCAAGTCTGGAGTTAAATGACCTCTGACCTGATCTATAGACAGAATTGGATGGTTCTCCTCCTCTCATTTTCATCTTTAATGTTCCATTCCACCAATCAACCTTTAAGATCCGAATGCTCTAGATGACTAGCCCAACAGAAGCTTGCACATTGAACACAAGTAAATCCTTTCTTGACTCCATTTCCCAATGGCCTTGATGTTCACTGAGTTATCTACCTCTTCCTAGACTACTCCTTTGCTCACCCTTGTTTTATATTGGACCTTCCTTTCCTGATTCCCAACAACCAAACTTAAACAATCAAACAAACAATCTTGAGCCTATAACTAGCCTAAAATCCAAACCTTGAGCCTTAAAGACATACACCTTTGGCAAATATAGAGAGATCCCTCTCTGGACCTAGGAGGGCTAGATCCTAAGGTCTGAAAGTGGTTCTATGTTGTCTCATCTTTTGGTATTGCCAACCTTGCCAAAACATGGGAAACCCAACACCCTTCATGGCATATTGTCTATTTTTCACCTTTATTTTTATTGCACATGAATAGGAAATGAAGGGAAAGATAACACTGTTTAAAAGCTGATGAAATGGCATCATTGTGAAAAACCTCCTCCATACATGAGCAAAGGGTTGGTGAATGAGAAAACCTCCTCCATACATGAGCAGAAGGTTGAAAGACTGAGAAAACCTCCTCCATACATGAGTAGATGGTCAGGTCATTGGTTGAAAACCTCCTTCATTTTACAAGCAGAGGGTTTGGAAATGTGATAAAGGCCTCCTTCATCTAATAAGTAGAGGGCCAGGAACAGAAGTGGGTTTTAAGTGCAGTGGGAAAGCAGCTGAAAGCTTATTGATAGAAAAATGGTGATAAAAATCAGAGGGAAAGCAGTGGTACTGTAATAATCAAAGAGGCTGACTTGTCTCCTATCAGATATCTCCTTCAAAAGCAGTCTGGAGCCAAAATGAGCAAACCCTACTGAGGTATGTAATTTCATTAAGAGTTTCCAAAGATCCCTCTCCTTGATCAACAGGCATGAAATCTAGCCATTGTTTTCCTTTAACAAATAGAGTTGAAATTAGTGGAAATCCATTCAAGGTTTATGAGTGGGGAGATGGGTTAAACATAAGCCAAAGAGTGATGTTGATATTCAAAGAAGGTTTTCTCTTCCTGTTCATGAAGATTTTTTTCAAACACTCATCAAAATGGACAAGAAGGTGAGCTAAGCCTTGTTTCTCAAGGGGAATTTGCAAATAAACAACACAGAGACATTATGTATAAGAAGGGTATGACAATTTTTTTAATTTCAGGAACAACACTCAAAGAAATTGAAGCATGCCACTGTCACAAAAAAAGGTTTGTTCCTTATGAAAACAGATAAAATACCTTGTTGTTGCATTTGATTGTAGGAGAGGTTTTTAAAGGAGTTCATTTTGATAAACAGATGATGGTAAATCCTAGGTGAATGAAACTGAGTTTCAACCACAGTTAAAGAGGAATATCATGCAGAGCATGCATCTATAATCATCAACATGGTTTTGAGCAAGTTTTCTTGGAAGGGATAGATATGAACAAAGGAAACAAGTTTCCTCCCTTAATAGGAAAACAGTGAAAAGAGTTTAGCCTTGGGATGTTTTCTTCACTTTGAAAAAGGTTCATATATACGAAGATCTTCAAAATGTCATCCACAACACTTTAAAGAGTCCTGGTCGAATATTGGGTTTGTGATGTTTTAAAAATGATAAAATGACGGAGCAGTGCTTCATGTTTTGTTTTACAACCAAGAGCTCTTTCAAAAAGCTTTTTAACCCTCACAAGTTAAGTTCAAAGGGTTTCAACTTTAAGAGGATAAAGGACTATTTCCAAGTCTCATTGCAAGGTTAAAAAAACATAAGCGAGCATTCACAATCACCCTCCTAGCCACCCATTGGAGAAAAGAGGGATTTCAAGAAAATTTGTAGAGTTTTTGGAGGCTTAAAACCTGCGCGGCGTGCCTGGAAAAGCACACGGCACGTTTAGATGAAGAATTAAAAAGGCCTTACACTATGGCGCGACGTGCCTGTAGTGGCGCGCAGCGCACCTATAGCGCTTGGTCACCACTGCCCGAAGGCCGACCCGACACCTGTTTTACTGTGAGGTGCTCTTCCTTGTGAACGTGCTGCGCCTGTTTGAAAGATCAAAATGCCTTCAAAAGGTCTTGAAACCTGCTCAACTAATCAAGCAAGGGCCACAAGCCATCCTCAAGGTATTTTTATTATTTCCCCTTGGTGCATTCGAATTTCTAAAGGGTGATTGATGCCATGTTTTTCAAGACTAAAACAGTGGTTGGAGAGTAAGCTGTTTGAGAAAAATCCAAGGTTTTTGTTGTTATGATTTCCCAAGATTAGTATAGTGAAAGAGGGTGTGTTTACATTAGTTTCAAAAGGCCTAAAACTACCCTCAAAAAACAGTGATAAACCATAACACTAATTGCAAGGAAAAAACACAGTGGTAGAAGGTTTTCAAGTTGTTGAAAGTGTCCTAGCAGTGGTGAAAACAAAATTAATCTCTGTTGGAAAATCTAAGGTGAAAACAGTGTTTGGAAAGTGAGACAGTGATCCTTAGGTGAACACAGTTTTTGTAAAGTGAAAATAGTGGTCATATCTGAATGCCTTGTCACTTCAAAAGTGTCTTCTTTTGAATGGTGAAACAGTGAAACTAGTGCTGCCTCCATTTTCCCATAAAACAGAGTATGGTGAGAAATTCTGCAAAGTCATTTGAGGGTGTTTTTGTCTACCTGTGTATAATAAATAGTGAATATCAGAGGAGTGTTGTTTGGGGAAGGGTGATTTTGTTTTTTTCTAAATACAAGGTTGTTTTGTTTCTCTCAAAACACAAAGGATCCTTGTTCAAATAACAAACCACAAACATCTCTTTTCAAAAGACTTGGCCCAAAAACAGTGATAAGACTGAGTTTGTCTCATTTTGACAAATATTTGTTGATTGGCATCAAAGAAGGCAAACAGTGACTGACAAAAAGGATAGGGTGCGTGCTTGATAAAACATTCCAAAGGCCATTTGAGACAGCTTGGTTTTGAAAAAAACATTCAAAACAAAATGTCTCTCAGGCAAGACAGTAAGAGTGGCCTTCACAAGAGGTTTGAGCCTGTTTCCACTGAAGAAATAAATTCTCATGCATCAGTCTTGTTTAACTTCCATGAGTTTGGGTGTCTAGATTTTTGTCAAAGAGTGCAAGAGGTGAAGAGCTATTCCCCTTTGACACATCTTTGTGCTTTGAGGTTTCAATAGAAGCACTTTCAGCTGGCAGGCCTAGATTTAAAATTCTCTCCAAGGTCCATTTCCAAGGCCACCAAAATCCCTTATGTTAGGGAGAAGTGGTTTAAACAAAGCCACCTAGACTCAGAACAATACAAGCCTTTTCTGAAGCCTGAGCATAGAGATTCATGTCCATCCATTTTCCCCTTCTCATATCTATTGACTAGTTACGCCCCCCTCATGAAGATAATCATGAAATACTTCACTTGCGAGGGAAGATTCTCCCGAGTCTATGCCTATCATATCCGATTGCTCATGCATTTCACGAGGGCCAAATTTTTAAATCTCCCTTTCTTCCTACATAGAAGTATTGAGAAAATGGCCTCCACTGTTCAGAAAAAACCTCCTTCTCAGTAGACAGCCTGCCTCTTCCATCACTCCCTCATCAAGATTATCATTCTTCATCAACTTGAGAAGAAGGAAGTCTATTAGGATACTTTCATCACACATCTGGATTTCGCCACTGTCCCTTCATTTCATACATCTCCTTCACCTTCCACTCACCATCCTTCGCCTTCTTCAAGCAAGCCTATTCTCAAGAAGCTCAAATTTCCCATTGAACAATAAAAAGAACATGATGAGGAAGAAGAGCATGAGCAAGAGGAGGAAGATGATGATGAGCAGCATCATGATGAAACAGGGCAGCAAGGGGATGATGAGGAAGATGATGATGAGCAGCATCATAGTGAAACAAGGCAGCAAGGGGAAGAAGAACACAGTGAGGCAGAGCAGCAAAGGGAAAAAGGATATGATGATGAGGAAGATGATAATGAGCAGCATGATGATGAGCAACATAATGATGAGCATCATGATGATGAATAGGTGCAGCATGATGAACAGGTGCAGTATGATGAACAGAGGCAGCCACATGATGATAAACAGCAGCCTCATGAAAAAGAACAGCAGCCTCATGAAGAAGAAGGGTAGCATGATGAACAGGTGCAACACAGTGAGGAGGATAGCCCTCAAAAAGAAATGCAAAAGGAAAATCAAGGCATCCATGAAGAAATCCAAGATAGTGGCGAGAATGATGAGCAAAGTGACAAGGGCAAAGAGCCATTAGAGCATGTGCTAGCTACCTCTCCTAGGCAAGGAGCCATGCTCTCCTCTCCAAAAGTGGCCAAGCCCTGGACATCAAGGAAAAGGGTGCCTAAAGTTGTAACTCCAAATGTTAATAGGGCCCTCTGTAGTAAGGGAAAATTGCCCAAGAAACCCATTTTTGAACTTCCCAAGAGGAGGAAGACTAAAAGAGCCACCCAAAGCAAAGCAAAGGAGAAAGAAGAGAGCAGCCATGAAAAGGAGAGGGACTTCGACATAATTCAAATCAAAAGTGATGATAGCAATAATGAAGCCTGGATCCTAGAAAATATCTTGATCAATAGAGAAAACCAAATTGATTCTTTGAGGACTGATCTTGAGAGGGCTAGAAAATTCAATCACTTATTGCAAATTCAAAACAAATAGATGAGTGTCCATATGGCTGTATATGAGACACGGGCCATAAAATACAAAAAGGAGGCCTCCAAAGCACAAGTGAGATTGGAAGAACTCATGGGCAAGTTCGATGAGAGCGAAGGCGAAGATCAGCCCAGGAGAAAGAGGCCAAGAACCATGGGGCTCAAAAAGGCCCTTGAGAAACAAAAGGAAGAAGAAGTTGCCCTTCTCCAATCTACCCCTCTCACTACATTGTTCACACAAGAGATAGAGAAAAATCGAGAAGCATGGATTGACAGGGTTAATGATCACTTAAAGAAGAATTTGGAGAAGTAAAATAGAGACTTGTACCTTCAACGGAGGATGACCGGGCATTATAAGAAACCCAATCAGTTTGCCCGGCGGAAATTGAAGGCCACTCAGGAAAAACTCAAGGAGGCTAAAAGGAAGCGCCCGGCACCAAAATTGAGGAAAGACACCTCAAAGCTCCAAATTTTGGCCTCAGCTTCACAACATGTTTCTGAAAACCCTTGAGGGTCATGCTCGCCAAAATTGGGCGAAATTCGACAATTTTTGGTTACATTTTTGTCTTTTTTTGGGTTTTTTGGCTAAAACTCATGGGCATTGCCATTTCAGTTTGGGGCATCCTCAAGGGATGAAAATGGTATAATTCGATGCCATAATTTCAGGGGCATATAATCAGTGATTTTCAGATCAACTGAAGATCATTTTCTCCCCCAAAATGGCGAAAAACACTCGTTTTTTCTACACTCTGCCTCGTTTATCAGCAAGGCCTATTTTTGGGTTTTTATACACAGGTCTATTTTTGGAGGACTTCCATTGGTCCGTTGGGATCAAACTAAAAATTTTCAGAAAACAGACATTTATATTTTTCCAATGAGCTATTATGGGCCTCATTTTGACATCGGGAAGGCCTCCAAAAGTTGCCGACAAGTCAGGGGACTTTCTGCTGATGTATTTCTTGAGTATTTTTGTAAAAATTGAACCTTTCAAAAGTGACTTTTCTTCATGTGTGTTTAGCTATTTTTGTACATGATAAGTTATGAAAATTCAATATATTTCCCTTTTTTAGCATTTTTGAGATATTTTATTAGATATTTTGTGCCTTGGGCTTTGCAAAGCCTCAAGGACAAAATCAGATATTTTGGATAGGCCAATGAGATTGCAAGTTGAACTAAGAGGTTTTCCTCACTTTGGCCTATATATTCCAAAGGCTTTCATTGTAAACAAGGCTGAACTTAATGAATAGAAGCAATATATGGTAATATAAGCTTTGGAAGAAAAGCTTGTCTCATGCTTTTGGATACTTTCTTGGATGTTTTTGGATGATGAAAGAGGATTGTTGTTGGATTCCCTGACTTGGTAGAATGGTATAGTGTCTCTCTCTCTTTTTTGTTTCTTAGTTTTCATTCATAATTCCATGTTCTTTCTTGCTATAAGATAGTAGAGAATATATTTGAGACATGCCCTTGGAGGCACCTCAAATTTCCTGTTTCTTTATAGCTTCCATGTTTTCTTCATTCTTAGTCATATTAAAGAATCCTTGATTACTCTTTGATAACTGACGAATATTGTTTGCTTGTTTCATTTATGGTTTTATGCATGCTAAGTATGATTTACGGTATGCCCTGTTTATTCATGGCTAGCCATAGCTCCACCTATGAAACCTCTCTTTGATTGATTAGATCGTCATTTGTTGAACCAAGGAGGTCTTGTACTGATCTTGCCCTTTGCCTAAAACTATGCAATCTTGTTTTCAAAGTGCCCAATAGCTTGAAGTACTTGTTTAGGCATTCCTACATAGTGATTTGAGTTGTTTTTTTGTCTTAAATGTATTTCCCCAAAGTCTGATAGCCATTTCCTAAAGTTAGAGAGTCATATATCTCTATGCATGGCTTGAATGTTTATTTCTATGCATTGATCAGTTTACAGTTACATTTCTCATGATTAATGGCTTTCCCTACCATGTTTATGTCAGCTATTAAAATAGTTATGTTTGAAATCCTTTGTTCTTCACAAATTTAATGTCCATCTCACTCCATTTTTCCCAAAGATCCATTTTACCTCGAATCAAATCGGCCCTTCAGCAACCTTGTATCACCATTTGAAAGCTTTCTTGACCTTTTCGACCCCATAGCCCAGTTGATCTGACATATTTTTACATGTCTTATGTCTTTGATCGGTTCATCCCTCACAACCTAAAAACCAAAACCAAAAACCTACTTCATAACTAGCCTAAAATCAAGAACACAATAAGCAAACACACAGATATCCCTTACACAAATAGAGAGAGCCCTCTCTGATTTCAGGAAGGCTAGGTCCTTGGGCTCCAAATATTGGCTTGATGTTACACTTTCATTTGGCTTTCCAATCAGCCAAATCATGAGACCCTAACACTGTTTCAAAAGTCGTGTAAAGCCCTTGGCCACTTTCGCATAGTTCGGAATAAAGTGCCGTAAGAAGTTAGCTTTCCCCTGCAGACTCTGCAGTTGATGTAATGAGGAAGGGGATGGGAGGTTAACGATGGCCTCGACCTTGAGGGGGTCAAGGCGAATTCTGTCTTTGGAGACGATGAATCCCAAAAGACGACCAGAATCCACACATAAGACGCACTTATGAGGATTGAGCCTAATATGGTAGCGTCTGCAAGGGAGGAAAATCTAGCGGAGGTGTTTAGGATGGTCCTCACGCCGAGCTGAATGGGCTGGAAAATCATCCAAATATGGTTGAAAAATATGACGTATGCCATGGAAAGCATAGGACACAGCACACTGGAAGGTGGCCCTAACATTTTTTAAACCGAATGGAAGCTTTTTGTAAGTGAAGGTACCCCACGGACAGATAAAGGCAGTCTTATGTTGATCAAGTGGTAAAATATTGATTTGATTGTACCCAGAGAAGCCATCCATAAGGGAATAAATCTCACTCCCTGCGCATTCATTAATGATCTGATCTATAAAGGGAGTGGGGTAATTCTCCTTAGGACATGCCCAATTGATGTCTCGGTAATGTTAGGGTCCCGTGATTTGGCCGATTGGCTAGCCAAATGACGATGTAACATCAAACCAAGCTTTGGAGCCCAAGGACCTAGCCTTCCTGGACTCAGAGAGGGCTCTCTCTATAAGTGCAAAAGATGTCGGTGTGTTTACTTGCAGTGTTCTGATATTAGGCTAGTTATGAAGTATGTTTTTAGTTTTTTGGTTTTTTAAGTTTGTGAGGAATGCAAAGCGATCATGATACATAAAAGCTGGATGATAAGATGTAGATAAATTGGGCTATGGGAAATCAAGCAGTCAAGGAAAACATGAGTGATGATGTATAAATTTCTTCGTAGGGCGATATATAAGGCTTGGTCTAATAGAAAAGGGAACTCACAGGAAAAATGGATTAAATGAACAATAAGTTGGTGTTGAGCTGAGGGATTTCAAAGTACAAATGATTAATGAGACATAAACATGTAATAGTAACCATTAGTCATGCTAAAAGGCAATTAATCAGCCCATAGAAATAAACATTCAAATAACCCTCCCCCATAGATATCCTAAATATCTCTCCAATACTGTGTGTGTCGGACTTTGGAGAAAACACATGAGACAAACTAACAACTCATAAACTATGCCGGAACGCCTAAACATAGTCTCTAAGTCATTGGGCACTTGGACAAATAAGTTTTCATAGTTTTAGGCAAAGGGCTAGATCGGGACTAGGCCTCCTTAGTTCAACAAAATGATCAACAAATCAGTCAAAGAGAAAGTTTTATGGACAGAACTATGGGCAGCTGATAGGTAGGTAGGGCAAACCATACATCCTACTCAACATACATGGAACTGATGAATAAAACTTAGCAACAACACCTTAGGTTACTAAAG
This sequence comes from Pinus albicaulis, assembly GCA_034641835.2. Lineage (NCBI taxonomy): Eukaryota > Viridiplantae > Streptophyta > Pinopsida > Pinales > Pinaceae > Pinus > Pinus albicaulis. The sequence continues at coordinate 1,435,658,968 of CM076570.1, forward strand.
AGCGGCTAAGAATTCTTTAGCATAACTAAGGGAGAAGAAAACATCAAGCTATGAAGATTCAGGGATTTTGAGGTGCCTCCATGGGCATGTCTCAAAATCAATCTTTACTGATCTATAGCAGCAAGAAAAAGGAAATATGAGTGAAAACTAGAAGACAAAACACATTAAGAAGCACTATACCATTCTACCATGTCAAGGAATCCATCAACAAACCTTCAACATTCCTCAAAAGCATCCAAGAGGCAATCCAAACATCATAACTCAAGTGTATTCTTCAAAGCTCATATGACCAATGCATTAATTCTTCTCTCAAGTTCAGCCTCTGATTTACAATGAGAAACATGGGATAAATAGGCTAGAAGGAGGAAAACCTCATGGAGCAACTAGCTATCCCATTGGCCAAGTCAAAATATCTAAACTTGTCCTTGAGGCTTTGCAAAGCCCAAGGCACAAATATCCCATAAAATATCTAAAAAACTACTAAAAACGGAAATTATATTGACTTTACATGATTTTCCCGTGATAAAAATAGCCTAACGCACATTTGGGAAAAGCAGATTTTTGGAGTTCAAAAATTTCAAAAATACTTCATATTTATGCCTAAAAAAGGTCCCCGGACTTGCTGGATGCAAATGGAAGCCTTCCCGATGTCGAAATGGGGCTCATGATGGCTCGTTGGAAAGCTCTCTGTGTCTGCTTTCCAATGCAAGTGGAATCATCTCAATCTGATCTCTAAAAGTCCCTCAAAACTGTACCTGTGTGAAAAAACCCAGAAAATAGCAGGCTGCTGATATGGCGGGCAGAATGTGCAAAATGAGGCTGTTTTTCGCCAATTTGGAGGGGCGAATGATCTTCAAATGCCCTGAAAATCGCTGGAGAGCTTCTCATGAAATTATGGAATCCATTGGTATCACCCTCATCCCTTGACGACTCATCAAACTGAAATGGCGCATTTATGAGTTTTTGGCGAAAACCCCAAAAATGCCAAAAAACAAAAAGTTTTCGAAACAGGCCCAAAATTGGCATGCATGACCCTCAAGGGTCCATAGAAACATGCTCCAAAGCTGAAGCCAAAATATCAAGGGCTGATGTGTTTTTGCTTCCTTCCGTGCTAGGCGCCTCTCCTTCAATTTCTTCAATTTTTCTTGTGCCACCTTCAATTTGCGCCTGGAAAATTGATTTAGCTTCTGAAAGTGAAGAGTTCTCTTTCTCTGTAGCTCAAGATCCCTGTTTGCCTTCTCAAGCTTTGTTTACAAATGCTGGTTGGCCCTCTCGAGCCATGCTTCCTTGTTTTCCTCAATTTCCTGTTCAAAGAGAGCAGTGAGAGGAAAGGCATCGAACTGAGCTTGTTCTTCTGCTCTCTGTTTCTCCAAGGCTTTTCTAAGCCCGATGGTCCTAGGCCTCTTTCGCCTAGGTTGGTCCTCTTCCTCTTCATCATCAAATTCGCCAATGAGCTCTTCAATTCTTACTTGCGCCTTTTCTACCTCCTTTTTATACTTGATCGCCCTTGCCTCATGAATGGCTGCATGAAACTTCATTTGTTTGTTCTCAACCTCCAAGAAATGATTGAAATTTCTTGCCCTTTGAAGATCTTCTTGTAACACCTCAATTTTCCCTTCTTTGTGAATGAGGATATTTTCAAGGAGGCGGGCCTCATTGTCACTGTCATCGCTTGGTATAGGGATGACAGCTGATTTCCCTCTATGCTTGGCACTTTCTCCAACTGCACTTTTTCCTTTGAAGGCCAATCTAGCGCTCTTTCTCCTTGGCAAGCTAGAAGTTGTCTTTTTGGGCAATTTCTTCTTCTTAGGAATAGTTTTGGTCACTGTCAAGGAGACAGCTTCAGCTTGCTGTCCTTCCTCAACATCCTGTCCAGCTTGTGTCTCAAAAGATGCTTCAATTGTTTGCTCAACCTGCTGCTCTTCAACCTCTATCTGCTGCTGTTCCTCTCCCTGAATTTGATGTTGTTCATCAACCTCTAGCTGCTGTCCCTCTTCCTGAATTTGATGCTGTTCATCAACCTCTAGATGCTGTCCAATGATATCCAACTGCTGCTGTCCCTCAAAATCTGGCTGCTGCTGCTCATCATCCTCCTTTTCTCCCTGTGGCTCACTGCCCTCTCCTTCTCCCTGTTTACTTGGCTGCCCAGTGATCATCTTGAATTTTTTAGGGGTAGGCCTACTAGATAAAGGCACTGGGCGATGGACAGGCTGAGTAGGAGGCACATGAACATGAGGGACAGTGGCGAAATCGGCATGGCTGATGAATGAATCCCATGAAACCCCTTTCTTCTCCAGCTGGTGTAAGAAGATGATTTTGATCAAGGAATGGTGAAAGAGAGAAGGGATTTGCTGAGGTGGAGCTTTCTTTTGGACAGTGGCTGCCATTTTCTCTATGCTTTTGGACAAAAAGTATGGAAGGTTTAAATGCCTGCTTCTAGTAAAATGCATCAATAAGCGAACATGATATGCAAATATTTGGCTAAACCTTCCTTCACAAGTGAAATATCTCATTATGGCTTTCATCAACGGGGCATAACTGTCAAGAAGATAGGAGAAAGGAAAAATAGCAGTGATGGTCTCCCTATGTTCCGGCTTGATGAAAGGTTTATAATCCTCCAGATCAAGATGCGCTTGCTTAAACCACTTTTCACCATGATACGGGATCTTAGTAGCCTTGGATACATACCTTGGGGAGATTTTGAAGTCAAGACCTGCAAGCTGGAAGTGTTTGTCCCTGAATCTCAAAGCGCACAAATGTGTAAGTGGCGAGAAACTCTTGACTTCTTCTATCCTCTGACAGAATTCAAGACAACCTACTTCATGGAAATTGAAAAGCACTGAGGGATGAGCATTGATTTCTTCTATGGAGATAGGCTCATATCTCTTATGTTGTCCGCCTTTGTGATCTCGTTTTGGAGGCATTCTGACTTGAAACAGGTTTTGGAAGAGGCACACTGCCTTTAATGTATGAAGAATGCTCTGCTGGATTGAAACTGGCCACTACACTGCTTGGATAGTTATGGACCCTGTGTTTTTGACTAAAATGCAACAATGCTTCCTTGAATAAGCCCCCTCTACACTTATCAACAACAGTTCTTCAAATCTGGATACACTTCAGTTATGTATCGTTCTTAACAATGGTACTATGTGTAGAAAACTGCTTTGTAGATTCTCTGTGCACAGTCTTGAACAATCACCCCTCTTGTGACTTTGTTAGAGGCCTGCTTACACTTGTATTTGGGTCTTCAACATCAAACTTCAAAAATAATAACCCTGTTCTTCAGATCATTTATCTTGAAAAATACCTCTGTTAGCAGATTTCTGTAGAGACCACACAGTGGAAAAGAGAGGAGACCTTTTGGCTAGGTGAAAAATTAGCCCACAGTGTTAAGGAAAACACCTTCCACTCATGAAATTTGAGAAGTCAATCATCACCTTTATACCTCTGCCTTTGATGTCAAAATCTAACATTAACCACCTCTGTCCTTCACTATGCTGTTTACCTTTGAAAATCTCTGTCAACAATTCTTCAACATGACACAATATGGTTTCTAGGAAAGGCAGATTCAAGTTAGATTGTAAAACCAATGCACAGTGGTTTTTAGAAAATATACTCTCTGTTTGTGAGTTTAAGAGATCAACACAACACCTACACCTCTGTTTTAATATCAAATGCAATCACCAAGCACTCTGCCCTTTAGACAGTGGCCATTTTCACTTGTGAAGTTTTGAGAAATACAACACCACTTTGGTACCTTTGCCTTTAATGTCAAAATCTAACCATCAATAATCTCTGCTCCTCAGTGTACTGTGTACTTCTGTCTTCAAATGTTAAACTTGATCATCAACAACCGTGCCTTCTAGAACATGGCCTTATTTCACCCTCAAAATTACTCTGTTCAACAATCTTCAGAATGATACAGTGTAGTGTAATGAACAAGAAGACTTAGTTTAGGTATAAGATAAGTGCAACAGTGGTTTATAGAACACACTCTCTGCTTCAGCCAGGAACTATTTTCAAATTTGTGAGTTTAAATAGTTCATCAACACCTATATACCCCTGTTTCCAATATTAATTTCAAACATTAACAACTCTGTTTTTCCGAAAAAAGGCTTCTTTCTTTGTGAAGTTTTTTTGAGAGAACAAAAACTGCTTTTGTACTCCTGTTTCCAGAGTTAGAAAAACATCAATTAAACCTGCCCTTCAATGTAATATTTACCCTTAGAGCCTCTTTGTCAATCAGCTATTCAACATGATAATGAGGTGAAGAAAGAGGGCAAACCTAGGTTAACCATACACAGTGCTTTTTGAGGGACACTTCTTCTTGTGAAGTTTTTTAAGAAAAGATCACTTGTATACCTCTGCCTTCAAAGTTTAGATTTGACCACCAACAAACTTTGCCCTCCGGAAAAATGGCCCTATCCACCCTTAGAAAACTCTCTGTCAACAATTCTCAATGATATAATATAGTGCAAGGGAGGAGCAGACTTAGCTTTGGTGATAGAAACAGTGTAACAGTAATTTAGACAATACACTCTTAGCTTGTGAGTTTTGAGATATGCCCCAATACATTCTATAACCCTGCCTCCAAGGTTTAAACTCTCATTAACAACTCCGGCCCTTTTAAATTACCTCATCTCACTGTGTAGGAAAACTGCTTTTGTTTTTAGCAAAGATGGCAAGATCTGGGGTTTTCAAACAGGTTTGTCACTTATCAACACTTTGCAATTGATGGGATTTCATAAAAATACCTCGAACTTGATGGATGCTCGTTTGAAAAGCTGTAAGAAATCCTGGATAGCTTAAAAAAAAGTGGCGCGGCAATCTCTGGAGAAAACCCGTCGCACAGGAGAAAGGCTGTCGGGTCGACTTGTCGTGCGGTCGGGCGGCCACCTACAGGCACGTCGCGCCCGCCTACAGGCACGTCGCGCCGACGTTGAAGGCCTTTGCAAAACGATGCCCAGGCACGTCGCGCCTACATCCAGGCACGTCGCGCCGCTTCTGAGAGCAAATTTTTGAATTTTCGCCCAACTCTCTTCCTTGTTTGATGCTGGATGCGGGTGGACTCCTCTTCAGATTTTTGAAAATGAAGACTTACACCATAATTACCTTTGCTACTATATCACCAAGACTCTTCAACGGTTACTTACCCTTTCGGATTTTGACATTACTTTTAAACTCTGTTTGTTTTTTCAAACAGTGGGTTCGTGATTTGCATATATATATCGCCCTTTAACCCCGAGCTCTGACCTTTGATCAATTTAATTCGACCAACACCACCACTTCTGCTACGGTGTTTCAATAACACAGGTGATTTGTCATTTTTGTTTTGACAACTCCTTCATTTTTTACTTACAGTGGGTTTTCAAATCTCTGTTTGCAGGAGTAGTATACAGTGCTCTTTTCCCTGAAAATAAAGGTGGTGCTTTCTTCCTTTTACACTATCCAACAATGTTCACAGGCTAAAAAATCTTTGGAACACAGTGAAAAATAACTTTAAAGGGGAAAACTTCTTGGTGACAAATTTTTTAGAAGGTCTTGTCTGCAGGTCCCTTTTCTACACAGTCCTGTGCTACATCTGCTCTCTGGAATGGTAACAAGTGGTTTGTTATAAGACATATAAACAGTGATAATTCATCACAACCAACTTCCTCTGCCTGTTTATTAGATTAAATACCACTCGCCTCCTCCATCTGAAAAGACAAGCCTGGGCAATATGAAAACAGGACTCTTTTGATACATAGTCATTATTTTGCTCTGATCATTGTGTTACCTCTTTTTGCACATAGAACCATTTCATAACTGAAATATGTTCACTGCTTCCCCTCTTGGTGATTGTTAGCAAGGAAGGGCTATTTCATAATGCACTAAAACATTTGAAAGCTGTGATTTGCTATTTGACATTGTCTTGTTGCTTGATCTTTCCTCAAGGAGACAGTTTTCTTTTTTGGTATCAGTGGCACACATATGTTCAATATTTCCCCTTTCCTACTGTAGGTATAGTCAGACAGAGAGTTCTTTGAAACAGGAGTACTAAAATCTTTGCATCACCAGTACTAGCATTCACCTGTGAAATGACTTTTATTCCTTTTTGGTAACCTTCCACTGCTCTTTCTATACTGTATCTTTGTGCTGAATCTGTCCTTTGGAATGATGACCATTGTGTCTTGGCGATTGTTGTGTTATTCAACATAAGATAGCCTGTGTTCTTTCAAAGTGTTTGATGATTGCTACTTCCAGGTGATTCACAAGCTTGCCTTGGGACTGTAAGTGTGCTCTCTTGATGGCTTGCTTTCATACTCTACTTCACTGTTTACTCAAAGGACCTTCTTTAGATTTCTGGGCAGGTGATCATGGAATGTTTTTAACCCCTTTTTAAATCAACTGCTCCTTTGGCACTAATAGCATACAATATGTTCAATATTTTCTCCTCTCTACTGGATGGACTGTTTACATATAGCTTTTTGAAGAGGGAGATCAATACATTTATATCATAAACAGTAGCACCTTCCTTTATTCAATTTCTTTGTATCTTCTTCCTGCACTTTTTGGACTCACCAGTTTTCAACAGCCTGCAATGATTTGGCCATCTGCTCGTATATGGAGGAGGCTCTTCATCAGGTAAAGTATCAGAAGGCCCCTTTTACCACTATGCTAGACACAGCCTTTCTCTGAATGTGGTGGTAAGTAAACCATTTGAACAACATCAATCTATGCATCACTATTTGCAAGCATCACTGTGTTTTTAGAAGGAAACCTAGCCACAGTGACACTGTTCTAAGGTTGCTGAGATATTTATCATTTGGCTTGTTCATCTCATGACCTGTTATTTTGACAAAAACTCTTTGTGACTATGAAGGTCAGTGTTTTCTTGAAAAACCAAGAACTTTCTCCTGCCTGTGTAATGGCATTGGTTAACATATGTTCTATTTGATTTTGAACCAAAACATGCCTCTTATGATTTGGATGTTTACTGATGACAGATCCTTCTAGAGTTCAACAATCCATATGGTTTGCAAGTTTGAAATGAGCTCTTTTATCAGGCCAAACTCCCCTTTCCTTTGAGCTTATCATATTTCCACTATATTCTTGTTATGGTCAACAATTACATTCATGAAACCTGAAGATTTGTTTCATTGTTTCAGTAAAGGCAAACCTGGGCTTCTGCAACCTTCTGAGTCAACACTGGCCTGCGCCCTCTGCTTATGTATGAAGGAGGCGCACTAACCCTCTGCTTGTAAATGAAGGAGGTTCTGGGCCTTGATGATTTACCATTTTTCTGAGACAGTGGCGACCCTTTCTTACTGTGATTTTCATGCTGGAAAGAGCTGTAAGGTCCTGATGAGTGACTTTTGTTTTGCAGCTTCATCTCAGGCTCACAATACATTTAGAAGCAGCTGTTCCTCTAACTGTAAACTCAAACATTTACTCCATGAGATTGAAATACATTTCCTGTCTTTGTAGAACCATAGAACATAGTGAAAAACCTACTAGTCAGCTTGAGAATAGGTTTCATGCAGTGTTGAGACCTAGGGAATATGAGTGGCGCGACTTAAGGCTGTTTGTCAACTTCATTTGTAAATTAAGGGATCAGTCATGGTAGGTCTGCTGCAGATGGAGGCTTTTTGGCTTTTTGATGATTGCCAAAGGTGAAAAGTCCTAAACGCCACTTCCTAACATAGGGTAGACTTCTGAAATAGATGTGGATTTGCCTTTTAAGGCTGATGAGCAGGTCAATAAGGCTGAAGTTAGATAGGATTGTTGACAAGGAGGTTGTGGTTTTGCTAGGGGTGGACTGAATAGGTAGAAAGGCGAAAAAAGTTTTGGGAGGGTTTTCTGGATGACATATTGACATAAGGAAATCAGTTTCTAGAAAACTCAGCTGAAGATATAGTCATCACTAACATGTAAAAAAAAAAAATACTGATGGCTAACAGTTGCTCCATTTGGGGAGGGCAGCTCCTCGTCAGGAGGTGTCCAGAATTCAGATTTTTGGATTATGAAGACCAGTGCCTTATCCATTGGCGCAAAATTTACCCTTCTCCTGATGTTATTTCTGAAAAGTGTCAGCATGTTTAACATCAATGATACTTCTACCTACCCCACTATCTTTCCTAACATTTTTTCTTCTGTTTGGCGCATTTGAACTAGCAGCCTTTTGACAATGCATATTTTTCTTTTTGCAAAATGAAACTATCTACTTCTACTCTTATATCTGCCGGGAGTTCAGATTAAGCTGATGAACTGCTTCATTTCTCTACCTAAAACTAGATCGACTGTCAAGATTAAGCAGTTTGACAGGATTTCATTCTCTAATCTACAACATAAAATTTAAAAATGATCAAATCAGGATTAAGCAGTCTGATTTGTCATGCATTTGCGGCATAAAAGACAAGCTGCACACAAATGTTATTCTGCAATAAAAGGAAACTAGACAAGCGGGGCTAAGATGTACAATGTGTTTTTCATCCCTCGCTTCTCTCTTTGGTTCTGTTTTAGGCATGTGGAACCAGAATCTCTCCCTAATCTAAGCTCCGTGATAAGTCAATCTTACACAATGTTGACTATCTTGACACTCACTAACTTATCAGCAATTAAATTTAAACATGCTCAGCTATGATTAGGCTAGATAGCTGAACAAGACATTGAAGTACTAGTAGCGGCATTTAGACTTGCTCGCTTTCCGAAAGACTATTTTTGGAACATGGGGCCTTTGTTCTATCTTCACTTGCCCTCTTTTCTGCTTTTTACTGTTTTTGACTTTCCTATCTTTTACTATTTTTGATTTTTCTATTTTTAAAATATTTCAAACAATGGTATGTACAATGACTGAAAATGTTTCAAACTCAAAAATCTTGGAAATGACGGAATTTCAGCATCTTATCCTCGTAAGGATCTCCTCTCACCCTTGGCCCACTTAACTCTTGAAAAGAAAAATTTGGGAAATTTTCTCTCTCTAACATGACATAAGGATTCATGCAAGAATCTCTAAACAGCCCAGTATCCTCCCTCTGTACCTCTCTGAATATCTGATTTCCACTCCTTTCCTTACTGTATGCTTTCTTCAGGTAATGTATGTACTCTTGATAATTTTTGAAATAGATAGTGACATCATCAAGGTATGCAAAAACACAGAAATTTAACACTGGGAACATGGTCTTTATGAACAGATCTCTGATATTGGGTGTTTTAGCAATTTTGAACTTGAAATCAGATTTACCTCCCGCAAACTGGAAAAAATCTTTAAGTTGTCTACTTTGTAAAGGAATTTGATTATTATGATCTGAAAGATGATCTTGCAAGAATACATCATTAGAAACATTTTCAATTGGTGAATCACGATCTTGAGTAGAACAAACATGATTTTTGTCATATGGAGATGCAGTATTATTTCTAAAATCAAAGCAGATTCTATGGCCATTATTTTTCTCCTTGATCATTTCAGTTTGTTTCAGTTTGCTGTGTTTGTTTCTGTTAAAGTTGTTCTTTGGGGAAAAGGTAGTGATACAATGTTTTCCCTTGTTTTTCCTGTAGAAACTAGTGTTTTTCATGAGATTCCTGATTTTAGCCTTTCTAAGTTCTTCATGAAAAGACAAAATATGAGCCAATTTCAGTAGTTCAGGTATGCCGGGATTATAACTGTCATCCTTGCTCATAAAAAGTTTATTTGGCATTTTCTCAAGATGTTGAGCTACTGAGGCTATAGTCAAAGTTTTATTTGCAGTAGGAGGGTCACATGATGGTAAATCTTTGAGGTATGGTAGAAACATCAAACTCCCTTTCTCCCGGGTTCCAAATAGGTTTATGATGTGAAGGTCTTCTAAAGCTTTTACCCGGAAGAAATTTCCACAAGTTACTGCTGGTGTTTGATTAAGGCTAGAGCAATTTGCTTGATAGTACATGAGAGTTTGTGCTTCTTGTTCTAATCCTACTTGGGAGGGGGGAAACTTACTTTCCTCAATACACAGTTGTTCATGATCATGGTAGTTTTGAGCGTCAAGCTCATCATAAGGTACCAAGGACAACTGATCTGGTGGATCTAAGTCTATATCAGCTTCCTCTGACTCTTCCTCCAAGTTTACATCAATATGCATAATGAAAGAGTTTAAGTCGGAGCGCAAAGAACACATTGGAATGTTATCGGGCCTATCTTGACTGCTAATCATGTATTTCATGTGTGATTCGCGGTAGATTATCCTGTTCTGACCAAACACAGGAATTGTGGCATATGACATGTCCAGTTGAATATTCCCTTGGAGTTTGGCTCCCCAAGATCTTGATAGAAGCATCCCATACTTGGGAGGAATGTCTGCCACTACTATATCCATGATTAGATGTTTCGCGGGTATTTGGGCTAGACTAAAGCAAAGGTCTTTGATTAAACCTAGGCATTGGACTCTGCTTGAATCAAATGAGTATAAGTCTTTGTATGGTCTTGTGATTTCCAAGCCTAATCTTTTTATAACTACCTTCGGCATAAGATTATGCGAGGCGCCGGAGTCCAGCATGGCATTGTGGAGGATTTGGTCGTGGATGTTTAGGCTAATGTAAAATGGAAGAGTAGCTCCTTCTTGGAATTTTCCCTCTACCTTTGGGCCAAACAATACTTCAGGAATGTCATCAGTGATATTAACAGTGTTTGCATCATTCCCTAGATTTAAGACTTTTAGTACTTGGGATTTATAAGAGTTTTGGGCAATGAGTTCAGTAAGAGGCATGGTGATTTTGATCTTAGCGATCTCGCCTTCGAAGCTAAAAGGTGCTTGAAGTTTAGATATGTTTGTTTCAGCTTTTTCAGCTAAGACCTTGTCTATGTTCTGAGCTTGTTGGCCTTGTTTAGGGATTTTGTTTGCCATAGTTGTTTTGGTGACCTTTGTAGAAGTATCGGGAGTATATGAGAGAGGACTAGTTTGGGTAACTTTAGCTCGGCTTTGATCAGCCTTTTCAACCTTGATTTTGTCACTGCTTGATGCTTTTTTGAGGATGGTATCTGGAGCTTTAGCAGTATCAGAGTTACCTTTCTTGACATTATCTTGGTTTCTTTTGCTTCTAAGGTCATATTGCCTGTGGGCTTCTTCAATAGCATTTTGAAACTCTATGGCAGGGTCATCAAGATCCTCATAATTGGTCTCATCTTGATCAGGCGAAAAGAAGGCTTGTTCTTCTTCGGTGAGGTACACCTCACCTTCATTGTCAGACCCTATGAGGTTTAGATGACTTTCATCAAGAGGTTCTATATCCCTATCATCTTCTTCTACATAGTTTTCATTGAATGGTGGCCTGATCTGTTGGTCATTATCCCTTGGTCTGTTTTGGGGCTGCTCCCTCCTAAAGTTTTGGTTTCGGTTTCTAATTGAGGGGTTTGGCTGGTTGTCCCTAACAGGAGATTTTTCATTGATCTTTTCCCACATTTTAGCCATGGATTTGACTAAGTCATCTATTCTGGGATCTAGGGAAGGTGATGAAGTGGAGACCTCATCTCTATATGTGACCTTTCTCTCTGATCTAGTTCGGGCTCTTTTTTCAGCTAAGTTGGCATCCGCTTTTATAGCTATTTGTTGCATTTCCTCCAAGGTAGGGGGATCTTTGTCTCTTAGATGATATGTCATGTCCGGATCAAAACCCTCAGGAAATTTTGCCAAAGCTAAACCAAGTGGAGGTTTGAAATGAGGTGGGAGGGAGTTATATACACTGTTGAACCTAGTACAGTAAGCTTGGACACTTTCCCCATTTTCCCGTTTTAGACTGTTATATTCTGACAGGATTTGAATGGGATTTCTTCGGATTTCCCACTGGTTTCTGAAAACTTGATGTAGTTCTGGGATATCATGGATACTGTTTGGAGCTAAGCTTTTGAACCATGCTTTCGATTCACCACCAAGACTTTGGGAAAATATTCTCATTCTGACAGTCTCGTCTTGTACCTCTAGGTATTCATAAGCATCAGTCATTCTACTTATATGCTGTTGAGGTGTGGTGGTGTCTTCTCCAGTAAAGTGTGGGATCTTGTCTTGATATTTGTTTGGGAGAGGAGCTAAAGGTGGTGGCAGCACCAAAAGTGCGTACCAGGCTGCCATGACTGGAGCTAATGGATGATATACAAGATGAGGACTAGTAGGCTGAAATGAAGTGGTTTGAACAGTGGTGGTTTGACCAGGTGTAGCGGATGAACTTAGACTAGTGATCTGGTTTTGAGCAGATCTGGGATGATAGGAGCCAAATTGATAAAGAAGCTGGAAATCAGGAGGAGTGGCTGGTGAAGCTTCTTTAATAGGACTCTGTGGTGGGTTTAGGGGTTCAAGATCGTCGAAGTTTATCTTACTATATGATTTGCTTCGGGGAAGAGCTTGTGATGACTCTAATTCCGAAGGTGAATCTAGAAGGATATTGCGAGTTTTAGGTACAGATCTTGTTTTACGGATGGATCTATTGGTAGCTAGATGATCAGTTTCAGAAGCTTGCCACAGAATCTTCTCTGGGTCATCTACTATGATAGGGGGATTTGGGTCTGGATGGGATCTGGTATTGATTTTTCGGGAAGCCAGATTTTAGATCCAGAGTTTTAGAGAGAATGGTATTGGTGAATGTTCTGGATGAGTGATTTTTCTAAAGTTATATTAAGGCGAAAGATGGTCAAATATAGAAGGGATGGATTAGTGGAATCGCCAGGTGGAAATGGATTGTTTTTGTGAAGATAGCTATGGTCCACCACCAAGACTAATCTGAGAATGTTTTTGGATTTTCTGAGTTTTATGTGCAGCCTATGGTTTGTTAAAGTATCCTAGATTTGTTTCAACACTTTGCTAGGGTGATGAGAACAAAAAGAGTTTACTCTAAAAAATGGGTCTAGGGACTGCTTGCTTGTTTATGGTACCTGAAGGACTAAAGAGTCTATAAGAGTTTGTTGGACTATTATGTACTCAGTGTCTTACCATCTCCCGCTATGTTAGTGAGTGATGGGAAAGGTCTATCGGATAGTAGCCTAGAGTTTGGTGAAATAGTAAGGCTTACTAGAAGTTAGTGGAGTCGCCAGGTGGAAAATCAGTTGTTTTGAGATATACTTGTATGGTCCACCACCAGCACTTGGCAAAAACCAATCTAAGGGAGTGTTTTGGGGTTTTTTGAGTTTTATGTGCCTACAAGGTTTGGAAGAGTTTTCTATGACTGACTCATCATTTTGCTAAGATGGTGAAAGAGCTATTTTCTACTCTTCAAACAATCTCTAAGTTTACTAAGCTTGATTGAGACTTCGGGAGTTACTAAGTTGTACTTAGATTGCCACTAACTCGGAAGGTCCTACTGTGAGTGTCACTATGTTAGTGAGCAGCGGGATAATTCAATCAGATAGTATTCTTAAATGCTTTTAAAGATGAGGGAAACTAAGTTTTTTAATCACTCAGGGTCCCACCGTGATCGCCATTATGTTAGGGTCCCGTGATTTGGCCGATTGGCTAGCCAAATGACGATGTAACATCAAACCAAGCTTTGGAGCCCAAGGACCTAGCCTTCCTGGACTCAGAGAGGGCTCTCTCTATAAGTGCAAAAGATGTCGGTGTGTTTACTTGCGGTGTTTTGATATTAGGCTAGTTATGAAGTATGTTTTTAGTTTTTTGGTTTTTTAAGTTTGTGAGGAATGAAACTGATCAAATACATAAATTGGATGACAAGATGTAGATAAATTGGGCTATGGGGTCAAACAGGTCAAGGAAGCTTATGAGGTGATGATGTGAAGCTGCTGTAGGGCCGATTTGATTCACAATAGAAGGGATCTCTGGGCAAAATGGATTAAATGAACAATAAGTTGGTGAAAGACAAGGGATTTCAAGTGAAAACTAGTTAATAACAGACATAAACATGTAATAGCGAGCCATTAATCATGCTAGGAATAACTATAAGCTAATCAATACATAGAAATCAAACATTCAAGCCATACATAGAGGTATATGACCCTCTAACTTCGGGAAAAGGCTATCAGACTTTGGGGAAAACACATGAGACAAACTAACAACTCATAAAATATGCCGGAACGCCTAAACATAGTCTCTAAGTCATTGGGCACTTGGACAAATAAGTTTTCATAGTTTTAGGCAAAGGGCTAGATCGGGACTAGGCCTCCTTGGTTCAACAAAATGATCAACAAATCAGTCAAAGAGAGAGTTTTATGGACAGAACTATGGGCAGCTGATAGGTAGGTAGGGAAAACCATACATCCTACTCAACATACATGGAACTGATGAATAAAACTTAGCAACAATACATTAGGTTACTAAAGAGCAGCTAAGAATTCTTTAGCATAACTAAGGGAGAAGAAAACATCAAGCTATGAAGATTCAGGGATTTTGAGGTGCCTCCATGGACATGTCTCAAAATCAATCTTTACTGATCTATAGCAGCAAGAAAAATGAAATATGAGTGAAAACTAGAAGACAAAACAACATTAAGAAGCACTATACCATTCTACCATGTCAAGGAATCCATCAACAAGCCTTCAACATTCCTCAAAAGCATCCAAGAGGCAGTCCAAACATCATAACTCAAGTGTATTCTTCAAAGCTCATATGACCAATGCATTAATTCTTCTCTCAAGTTCAGCCTCCGATTTACAATGAGAACCATGGGATAAATAGGCTTGAGGGAGGAAAACCTCATGGAGCAACTAGCTATCCCATTGGCCAAGTCAAAATATCTAAACTTGTCCTTGAGGCTTTGCAAAGCCCAAGGCACAAAATATCCTATAAAATATCTAAAAAACTGCTAAAAATGGAAATTATATTGACTTTACATGATTTTCCCATGATAAAAATAGCCTAACGCACATTTGGGAAAAGCAGATTTTTGGAGTTCAAAAATTGCAAAAATACTTCATATTTATGCCTGAAAAAGGTCCCCTGACTTGCTGGATGCAAATAGAAGCCTTCCCGATGTCGAAATGAGGCTCATGATGGCTCGTTGGAAAGATCTCTGTGTCTGCTTTCCAATGCAAGTAGAATCATCTCAATCTGATCTCTAAAAGTCCCTCAAAACTGTACCTGTGTGCAAAAACCCAGAAAATAGCAGGCTGCTGATATGGCGGGCAGAATGTGCAAAATGAGGCTGTTTTTCGCCAATTTGGAGGGGCGAATGATCTTCCAATGCCCTGAAAATCGCTGGAGAGCTGCTCATGAAATTATGGAATCCATTGGTATCACCCTCCTCCCTTGACGACTCATCAAACTGAAATGGCGCATTTATGAGTTTTTTGGCGAAAACCCCAAAAATGCCAAAAAACAAAAAGTTTTCGAAACAGGCCCAAAATTGGCATGCATGACCCTCAAGGGTCCATAGAAACATGCTCCGAAGCTGAAGCCAAAATATCGAGGGCTGATGTGTTTTTTGCTTCCTTCCGTGCTAGGCGCCTCTCCTTCAATTTCTTCAATTTTTCTTGTGCCACCTTCAATTTGCGCCTGGAAAATTGATTTAGCTTCTGAAAGTGAAGAGTTCTCTTTCTCTGTAGCTCAAGATCCCTGTTTGCCTTCTCAAGCTTTGTTTACAAATGCTGGTTGGCCCTCTCGAGCCATGCTTCCTTGTTTTCCTCAATTTCCTGTTCAAAGAGAGCAGTGAGAGGAAAGGCATCGAACTGAGCTTGTTCTTCTGCTCTCTGTTTCTCCAAGGCTTTTCTAAGCCCGATGGTCCTAGGCCTCTTTCGCCTAGGTTGGTCCTCTTCCTCTTCATCATCAAATTCACCAATGAGCTCTTCAATTCTTACTTGCGCCTTTTCTGCCTCCTTTTTATACTTGATCGCCCTTGCCTCATGAATGGCTGCATGAAACTTCATTTGTTTGTTCTCAACCTCCATGAAATGATTGAAATTTCTTGCCCTTTGAAGATCTTCTTGTAACACCTCAATTTGCCCTTCTTTGTGAATGAGGAGATTTTCAAGGAGGCGGGCCTCATTGTCACTGTCATCGCTTGGTATAGGGATGACAGCTGATTTCCCTCCATGCTTGGCACTTCCTCCAACTGCACTTTTGCCTTTGAAGGCCAATCTAGCGCTCTTTCTTCTTGGCAAGCTAGAAGTTGTCTTTTTGGGCAATTCCCTCTTTTTAGGAACAGTTTTGGTCACTGTCAAGGAGGCAGCTTCAACTTGCTGTCCTTCCTCAACATCTTGTCCAGCTTGTGGCTCAAAAGATGCTTCAATTGTGTGCTCAACCTGCTGCTCTTCAACCTCTGTCTGCTGCTGTTCTTCTTCCTGAATTTGATGCTGTTCATCAACCTCTAGCTGCTGTCCAATGATATCCAACTGCTGCTGTCCCTCAAAATCTGGCTGCTGCTGCTCATCATCCTCCTTTTCTCTCTGTGGCTCACTGCCCTCTCCTTCTCCTTGTTTACTTGGCTGCCCAGTGATCATCTTGAGTTTTTCAGGGGTAGGCCTACTAGATAAAGGCACTGGGCGATGGACAGGCTGAGTAGGAGACACATGAACAGGAGGGACAGTGGCGAAATCGGCATGGCTGATGAATGAATCCCATGAAACCCCTTTCTTCTCCAGCTGGTGTAAGAAGATGATTTTGATCAAGGAATGGTGAAAGAGAGAAGGGATTTGCTGAGGTGGAGCTTTCTTTTGGACAGTAGCTGCCATTGTCTCTATGCTTTTGGACAAAAAGTATGGAAGGTTTAATTGCCTGCTCCTGGTAAAATGCATCAACAAGCGAACATGATAGGCAAATATTTGGCTAAACCTCCCTTCACAAGTGAAGTATCTCATTATGGCCTTCATCAGTGGAGCATAACTGTCAAGAAGATAAGAGAAAGGAAAAATAGCAGTGATGGTCTCCCTATGTTCTGGCTTGATGAAAGGTTTATAATCCTCCAGATCAAGATGTGCTTGCTTAAACCACTTTTCACCATGATACGGGATCTTAGTAGCCTTGGATACATACCTTGGAGAGATTTTGAAGTCAAGACCTGCAAGCTGGAAGTGTTTGTTCTTGAATCTCAAGGCGCACAAATGTGTAAGCGGTGAGAAACTCTTGACTTCCTCTATCCTCTGACAGAAATCAAGACAGCCTACTTCATGGAAATTGAAAAGTACTGAGGGATGAGCATTGATTTCTTCTATGGAGATAGGCTCATATCTCTTATGTTGTCTGCCTTTGTGATCTCGTTTTGGAGGCATTCTGACTTGAAACAGGTTTTGGAAGAGGCACACTGCCTTCAATGTATGAAGAATGCTCTGCTGGATTGAAACTGGCCACTACACTGCTTGGATAGTTATGGACCCTGTGTTTTTGACTAAAATGCAACAATGCTTCCTTGAATAAGCCCCCTCTACACTTATCAACAACAGTTCTTCAAATCTGGATACACTTCAGTTATGTATCATTCTTAACAATGGTACTATGTGTAGAAAACTGCTTTGTAGATTCTCTGTGCACAGTCTTGAACAATCACCCCTCTTGTGACTTTGTTAGAGGCCTGCTTACACTTGTATTTGGGTCTTCAACATCAAACTTCAAAAATAATAACCCTGTTCTTCAGATCATTTATCTTGAAAAATACCTCTGTTAGCAGATTTCTGTAGAGACCACACAGTGGAAAAGAGAGGAGACCTTTTGGCTAGGTGAAAAATTAGCCCACAGTGTTAAGGAAAACACCTTCCACTCATGAAATTTGAGAAGTCAATCATCACCTTTATACCTCTGCCTTTGATGTCAAAATCCGACATTAACCACCTCTGTCCTTCACTATGCTGTTTACCTTTGAAAATCTCTGTCAACAATTCTTCAACATGACACAATATGGTTTCTAGGACAGGCAGATTCAAGTTAGATTGTAAAACCAATGCACAGTGGTTTTTAGAAAATATACTCTCTGTTTGTGAGTTTAAGAGATCAACACAACACCTACACCTCTGTTTTAATATCAAATGCAATCACCAAGCACTCTGCCCTTTAGACAGTGGCCATTTTCACTTGTGAAGTTTTGAGAAATACAACACCACTTTGGTACCCCTGCCTTTAATGTCAAAATCTAACCATCAATAATCTCTGCTCCTCAGTGTACTGTGTACTTCTGTCTTCAAATGTTAAACTTGATCATCGACAACCGTGCCTTCTAGAACATGGCCTTATTTCACCCTCAAAATTACTCTGTTCAACAATCTTCAGAATGATACAATGTAGTGTAATGACCAAGCAGACTTAGTTTAGGTGTAAAATAAGTGCAACAGTGGTTTAAAAAACACACTCTCTGCTTCAATCCAGGAACTATTTTCAAATTTGTGAGTTTAAATAGTCCATCAACACCTATATACCCACATTGTTTCCAATGTTAATTTCAAACATTAACAACTACTTCAGAAAAAGGCTTCTTTCTTTTGAAGTTTTTTGAGAGAACAAAAACTGCTTTTGTACTCCTTGTCTCAGGTTAGAAAAACATCAATTAAACTGCCCTTCAATGTAATATTTACCCTTAGAGCCTCTTTTTCAATCGGCTATTCAACATGATAATGAGGTGAAAGAAAGAGGGCAAACCTAGGTTAACCATACACGGTGCTTTTGAGGGACACTTCTTCTTGTGAAGTTTTTAAAGAAAGATCACTTGTATACCTCTTGCCTTCAAAGTTTAGTTTGACCACAACAAACTTTTAGCACGTTAGTTAAAAATAGCCTATCCACCCTTAGAAAACTCTCTGTCAACAATTCTCCACAATGATATAATACAGTGCAAGGGAGGAGCAGACTTAGCTTTGGTGAAAGAATCAGTGTAACAGTAGTTTAGACAATACACTTTTAGCTTGTGAGTTTTGAGATATGCACCAATACACTCTATAACCCTGCCTCCAAGGTTTAAACTCTCATTAACAACTTCGGCCCTTTTAAATTACCTCATCTCACTGTGTAGGAAAACTGCTTTTGTTTTTAGCAAAGATGGCAAGATCCGGGGTTTTCAGACATGTTTGTCACTTATCAACACTTTGCAATTGATGGGATTTCATAAAAATACCTCGAACTTGATGTATGCTCGCTTGAAAAGATGTAAGAAATCCTAGATAGCTTGAAAAAGTTGCACGACAATCTCTGGAGCAAACCCGTCGCACAGGAGAAAGGCTGTCGGGTCGACTTGTCGTGCGGTCGGGCGGCCACCTACAGGCATGTCGCGCCCACCTACAGGCACGTCGCGCCGACGAAGAAGGCCTTTGTAAAATGATGCCCAGGCACGTCGCGCCGCCTCTGAGAGAAAATTTTTGAATTTTCGCCCAACTTTCTTGCTTGTTTGATGCGCCGGATGCGGGTGGACTCCTCTTCAGATTTTTGAAAATGAAGACTTACACCATAATTACCTTTGCTACTATATCACCCCGACTCTCCAACGGTTACTTACCCTTTCGGATTTTGACATTACTTTTAAACTCTGTTTGTTTTTTCAAACGGTGGGTTACGTAATTTATATATATCGCCCTTTAACCCCGAGCCTCGACCTTTGATCAATTTAATTCGACCAACACCACCACTTCTGCTACGGTGTTTCATAATACAGGTGATTTGTCATTTTTGTTTTGACAACTCCTTCATTTTACCTACGGTGGGTTTTTAAATCTTGTTTTGCAGGAGTAGTATACGGTGCTCTTTTCCCGAAAATAAAGGTGGTGCTTTCAACAACACCTTACACTATCCAACAATGTTCACGGGCTAAAATCTTTGGAACACGGTGAAAAATAACTTTAAGGAAAACTTCTTGGTGACAAAGTTTTTCGAAGGTCTTGTCTGAGTCCCTTTTCTACACGAGTCTGTGCTACATCTGCTCTCGGAATGAAGTACTGAAGTGGTTTTGTTATAAGACATATAAACGATGATAATTCATCACAACCAACTTCCTCTGCCTGTTTATTAGATTAAATACCACTCGCCTCCTCCATCTGAAAAGACAAGCTTGGTCAATATGAAAACAGGACTCTTTTGATACATAGTCATTATTTTGCTTTGATCATTGTGTTACCTCTTTTTTGCACACAGAACCATTTCATAACTGAAATATGTTCACTGCTTCCCCTCTTGGTGATTGTTAGCAAGGAAGGGCTATTTCATAATGCACTAAAACATTTGAAAGAGCGCTGATTTGCTATTTGACATTGTCTTGTTGTGATCTAGAGTTTCGAGAGCAGGTTTTCTTTTGGTATCGATGGCACACATATATTCAATGGCTTCCCCTTTCCTACTGTAGGTATAGTCAGACAGAGAGTTTTTTGAAACAGGAGTACCAAAATATTTGCATCACCGACACTAGAATTTACCTGTGAAATGACTTTTATTCCTTTTTGGTAACCTTCCACTGCTCTTTCTATACTGTATCTTTGTGCTGAATCTGTCCTTTGGAATGATGACCATTGTGTCTTGGCGATTGTTGTGTTATTCAACATAAGATAGCCTGTGTTCTTTCAAAGTGTTTGATGATTCCTGCTTCCAGGTGATTCACAAGCTTGCCTTGGGACTGTAAGTGTGCTCTCTTGATGGCTTGCTTTCATACTCTACTTCACTGTTTACTCAAAGGACCTTCTTTAGATTTCTGGGCAGGTGATCATGGACTGTTTTTAACCCCTTTTTAAATCAACTGCTCCTTTGGCACTAATAGCATACAATATGTTCAATATTTTCTCCTCTCTACTGGATGGACTGTTGACAGATAGCTTTTTGAAGAGGGAGATCAATACATTTATATCATAAACAGTAGCACCTTCCTTTATTCAATTTCTTTGTATCTTCTTCCTGCACTTTTTGGACTCACTAGTTTTCAACAGCCTGCAATGATTTGGCCATCGGCTCGTATATGGAGGAGGCTCTTCATCAGGTAAAGTATCAGAAGGCCCCTTTTACCACTATGCTAGACACAGCCTTTCTCTGAATGTGGTGGTAAGTAAACCATTTGAACAACATCAATCTAGGCATCACTATTTGCAAGCATCACTGTGTTTTTAGAAGGAAACCTAGCCACAATGACACTGTTCTAAGGTTGCTGAGATATTTATCATTTGGCTTGTTCATCTCATGACCTGTTATTTTGACAAAAACTCTTTGTGACTATGAAGGTCAGTGTTTTCTTGAAAAACCAAGAACTTTCTCCTGCCTGTGTAATGGCATTGGTTAACATCTGTTCTATTTGATTTTGAACCAAAACAGGCCTCTTATGATTTGGATGTTTATTGATGACAGATCCTTCTAGAGTTCAACAATCCATATGGTTTGCAAGTTTGAAATGAGCTCTTTTATCAGGCCAAACTCCCCTTTCCTTTGAGCTTATCATATTTCCACTATATTCCTGTTATGGTCAACAATTACATTCATGAAACCTGAAGATTTGTTTCATTGTTTCAGTAAAGGCAAACCTGGGCTTCTGCAACCTTCTGAGTCAACACTGGCCTGCGCCCTCTGCTTATGTATGAAGGAGGCGCACTAACCCTCTTCTTGTAAATGAAGGAGGTTCTGGGCCTTGATGATTTACCATTTTGCTGAGACAGTGGCGACCCTTTCTTACTGTGATTTTCATGCTGGAAAGAGCTGTAAGGTCCTGATGAGTGACTTTTGTTTTGCAGCTTCATCTCAGGCTCACAATACATTTAGAAGCAGCTGTTCCTCTAACTGTAAACTCAAACATTTACTCCATGAGATTGAAATACATTTCTTGTCTTTGTAGAACCATAGAACATAGTGAAAAACCTACTAGTCAGCTTGAGAATAGGCCTCATGCAGTACTGAGACCTAGGGAATATGAGTGGCGCGACTTAAGGCTGTTTGTCAACTTCATTTGTAAATTAAGGGATCATTCATGGTAGGTATGCTGCAGATGGGGGATTTTTTGGCTTTTTGATGATTGCCAAAGGTGAAATGTCCTAAACGCCACTTCCTAACATAGGGGAGACCTTTGAAACAGATGTGGATTTGCCTTTTAAAGCTGATGGGCAGACCAATAAGGCTGAGGTTAGATAGGATTGTTGACAAGGAGGTTGTGGTTTTGCCAGGGGTGGAATGAATAGGTAGAAAGGCGAAAAAAGTTTTGGGAGGGTTTTCTGGATGACATATTGACATAAGGAAATCAGTTTCTAGAAAACTCAGCTGAAGATATAGTCATCACTAACATGTAAAAAAAAAAAAAATACTGATGGCTAACAGGTAATCAACAGAGACCCGTATAGTGCCCTGCTTCTTATCTACAGGGACAATATTTGAAACCCATTCTGTGAGGGGAATTGGATAGATAAAGCCCTCGTTAAGAAGTTTTTCAACTTCTGCCTTTATAGCTGTAGCTTTTTAGGGATGCACTGGGCGTAGGCGTTGATGCACGGGTTTTGCACTTGGATAGGTAGGAATCTCGTGCACGACTATGTAGGGATCAATCCCAGGCATCTCTTCAAAAGGTTCATATAAACTTGTATCTCTTCGGGAGAACAAGTCACTCCCACATGAATATTCTCAACTACCCCCGGTTTGATGGAGATGTCAATCGGCATGGTTTGAGTGATATTACTCAGGTTTCCCTCCGAAAGAACGTCATGGGTCAATATCGGTGTTTGAAGGGGTGGAGTGGGAACCTGAGATGCAAAGCGCTCTAGACAATCAGACATTGCCCCTAGGCCAGGCATGAATGAGGAATGATGATGTCCATCGCTCCACGACAGATCTTCAAGAGACATTGTTTCAGCAATAGCTTCGTCGGAAGGGAAAACTTCTCTTAAAGGGTCAGGCGAATATGAATCGCTGAGCCAAGGGGATTGAGAATATATATCCAGAGCCATGCTCGAAGGAGCATGTTCAGGAGGAGGAGGATCAGATGCAGCGATGATTTCGCAATAATTAATATCAACTGGAGTTAACGGCATTGATTCTCCGAAAGCGGTCACCTTTTCAGGCGAAGGGATGATATAAGGGTCATCTAACCTAGAGATCATGTTAACTTGAATGGTGTGCGATGGTGGTGCGGGAAAAATACCCATGAGGATGGGGTCCTTGAAGAGATCGGGTCCTACACTGTCGGGGGAATTGGGGATCTGATCCACGTAAGGAATGTTGTTCTCAGAGGATGAGGTGAAGAAATACAACTAATCCACAGTGATGATTTTTCCCTCATGAGGGAATTTCAGAAGCCGAAAGAGGGTGGATGGAACGCATAGCATGGCATGAGTCCAACTGCAGCCAAGAAGAATATTGTAGTTGAGCTTGGTGTCAACCACTTCTACTTCTACGTTGACTGTCTTCCCCTGTAACATGATTGGAAAACTCTCGAGAACACCCAGGGGTTTATATTCCTAACCATCAAATGCCTCTAGGGCATTGGGAGATGATGTAAGAGCTAGAGAGCCAATGGCCTTCCAGCAGGTGGATGACATAACATAGGTGGAAGCACCTTCGTCGACAACGGCCCTGTGGATGTTGAGGTCATTGATCCTGACTTGGATAACAAGAGCGATTTGATGTGGAATTCAAGGGACAAAATTTTCAAGGTCGAAGGTGAGAAGATTAGAATTGGTGGGATCGATTCCACTGATTGCAGACAACATAGCTTTCCGTTGCGATGGGAAACTTTGAATCACTTCCAATGCAGACATTGCAGAAGGCGCCTGTGCGAAATCCTCAACAATACTGTAGTGTTGAGCGGCACGGGCATTTGGGTTGTAGGAAGATTTTCGTAGAACACCTTTATAAGGTGGCCTCAAAACAGGTTCAGCGCTGGGCTTCTCAATTTATAAAGGACCAGAGAGAGGTGGGGGAGGTGGGCCATCCAAGACTTCCTTTCCAACTGTCTGGTGTGATCCAGCATAATACTTCGAATGCGTAGAAATTGAGACAGGTGCAGCACCATTCATCATAAAGACCTGGGACCCAAATGGTACAAATGGTGAAGGCTGCTCAACCATCTAGGTCTGCTGAGACGGGAACGGTTCTTTGAGAACTGCTGGAGTCCCTTTGGAGCCTTTCAAAAGTTCACTAACTTCAGATCGTCAAGGACAATCTTTGGTATAATGGTCTCCTTCATAGATAAAGCAGGGGTACTTTGGTTTACATTGGGAACCGTCATCAGCACGAGGTTTAGAAGACTCTGGTTTCATGGCATCGGGTTTGGATTTTCCTTTGCCCTTCTTCTTTCCTTTGGAGGCATTTTTCGTAGGATTAGCCTGAATGGCGTTGACCTCCACGGTTTTACCAGAATCTGGAGGGGCAGGAAGAGCAGAATTATTGGAATAATTTGACTTCTGCTTCCCATTAGAGGATTTTTGAGAATTTTGAGAAACGGAACCCATAACACCGTCCATCGCTGGGGTAGCTGGTGCTTTAGAGGTCCCTAGCCACGGAGCATCGGTCAAAATATCATAAAGCGTTCTGGATTGAGAGTACATGAAATTAAGGTACTGGGCATGCGCGATGGCTTGTTCTTCAGTCACACATGCCCCCATAGCAATATCTTGAGCGATCTTGTTAACGAAGGAGGTAGTGAACCAAAGAGTTAGTAGCTGATCAGGTATATCAAACTTGATCAATATATGATGACGTCGCAACTCATGAATATGATCAGATATGTGGGTGGCTTTATCCTGCTTCAAAGAAGTCAGGAGATGCATCCCGGCTTCGTAACGAACTGGTAACTGAAAGTGTGTCAGAAAAACCATAGCTAACGTATTGAAGTCTAGAAAGATGCCGCGGGGTAATTCTATATACCACTTAGCGGCAGCACCGGTAGGAGTGCACTAGAAGAGACGAAGACTAATTGAATCATCCACCCAAGATTTGGATGAACACCATAGATGGTAAGTAATTACATGAGCTTGGGGGTCCTCTCCGGCTTTACCTTCAAATTTAGGACAGTCGTCGGGCACCTTGGTTGGAACTGGAGGCCAATAAGGATTGGAAGAATCAGATCATTGGTCAATTTAGAAACGTTCGGCAATTCCAACATAGCAAGGAACGACAACTGAGGATTGAAAGGCATACCAAGCCCTCAATAAGGACCTATACCTATACTCCACCCTGGTTGAGCATAACCTTGCCCTCATTGGTTCTGTCCTGGGGGATTCTGACTGTAGGGGGTGTAAGCTGTATAGTTGGTCTGATACAGTTGCTGATAACCAGTGTATGGGGGTTGATAACCGGGGTATGGACCCTGATTATATGTCGGCCCCATTTGAGCAGTATATGGGTTTTACTACGGAGTATAGGTATAGCCTAGTTGTTGAAGGTAATAATTAGAACCTTGGGGCGGGTTGTAAACTAGTCGAGATTGACCTTGAAGATAATAACCGCCTTGGGTTTGACTGGGTTGTTGATAAGTGGGGCCCTGCTGGGCCTGATAAGTAGGGTGCACCAGCGGATTCAGTTGTGGCATCAAGTAAATCAGTTGTTGAGCAGGGTTGACAAGATGTGCAGGCTGGCCTGGTTGGACAAGTTGACCTGGCTGAATGGGCTACCCTAGTTGAACAGGTTGACCTGGCTGAAGAGGGACACCAGGCTGCCCCGGATGATCCGGTTGGCCTGGTGGTGGAATAGGGCCAGGTTGTGCCTGATAGCCAGTTTGACCTGTAAAAAGACCATAAGAGGGCCCTGGCTGTGAAACATTCGGACCGATAGGAAATTGAGGTTGCATAGGTTGCACCATAGGTTGAGAGGGTTGGATTTGCCCCCCAGGACCGTAAAACGGCCCTAGCTGGCACCCCGGTTGACCTGTGGGTCCTTGAGGTTGCCCTGGATGGACCACAGGGTGAGGCTGTATAGGTTGACCTTGAGGGTTGTAGGACTATCCTTGCGGACCGTATAACAACCCCTGCTGGCCTGAAGGTTGGCCCTGTAAGGGTTGTCCTTGTGGATCATAAAGATAGCCAGGATGGCCCGAAGGTTGGCCCTAGAAGGGTTGTCCTTGCGGGTTGGAAGGTTGCCTAGCCTAGGCATACAGAAAACCTTGAACATATTGATAACCCTTTGGAGCAGGAAAAAGTAGAGGGTTTCCCTGCTCATCGTACTGATATGAAAAATGTAGATGGGTGTACCATCCTGTGAATAATGCGAAAAATAAGGACGGTTGGGATCTTGGGAGGATTGACCAACCTCGGAGTTCGATTGCTGTAGCGACAACCAATACTCCCCGGGAGATATATTCTTCAGAATAACGGATGCTATGTAGACGTCTTCGGGAAGTGACACGGTCCTGATAGACTAAGTAGTAACAGTGGGTGTAGATGCGGCCACACAGACAGTAGGCCTGATAGGTACTAATGTGACCTGAGGAGATGACGTGAGGGGTGTCCTTGGGGACATCTGTAACGAAGGAATAATCAGCCTCAAAGAGGGAGTTGATACTCCCATAGAGGCGACAGTGGTCATAATCTGACTTAAGGATCTATATCCTGCTGGAAGCGAAGGACTAGGCGAAGAAATGACAGATAAATCGGGGTTGTCTAATGGGAACAACTGGTAATATTCACCAGATGTGGGGATTTCCTCACTAGGACAAGGACTGGGTGAGCCCATATCTGACCCTGTCGCTAGATCTTCTAGAAGACGGTGAGGACTAGGAGGAATAACAGCAGCTAAAAAGGGTGAACCCGATGTGAGAGGAGGGAAATATTCCCCTACTCCAAATCCAAACCAAGCGTTGGATAAGGACCAATTGAACTCAACTGGTCCTCCAAAGGGAAGTTCAGATAGAACCAGTCCCCCGTCAGGAAACTCGGAGACAATGGGTTGTTGAGGTTCAACAGAGGATTGAGAGGCCTCTGATGAATTGTTTGTGTAAGGACTACCAGTAGACGAAACTGAGGGTTCTGCCACTGTGACAGTAATGACAAGAAGAAGAGATAAAAAAAAATCACATGGTCTAAAAACCAAGGCACACAATCAAACGGCCAACAAGCAAAATCTAAAAGGGTGTGTGATCGCACGTGATTTATTTTACCACATTGAAACTTAGAAACTTCACCATTTCATGTTTTAAGAGTCGAGAAACTGATGAAAGGTGACTCTCTCTCTTTCAATTTTGAAACAAGCGTGAAAGGACAAGCGCTTGATGATCCTTTAAAATTTAATGAGTCAGAAAAGATCAAAATGACTACTCTGGTAATCTAGGCAAAGGGTGTACCAGATATTCGTGAACTTCAATATACACCTTGGTTTCAAAATGAAAGAGAAATCAACCAAGGACTTGACGTACGTGCAAGAAATCTCCCTGAATGCTGTGTGCGATGTATCACGGGTATAAGGCAGCAGACTCGGCTTCCTAGAGATAAAGGATAGCAACCTAGTGGGGTCTCCCTTTATATACGCGATGGTACGGGGACCACAAGTCCATACTAGTGCTGTCTAAAGCCAAGAGGCAAATGATAGCTACTAGGTTTAACAACGCCGGAACATGTCACTAGCGTAGACATCTAAATATTTCGTTAATGTTTCAATGCTGCCTTAAGGTAAATTGAATAAATTTTAGTCTTGATCTTCAATTATGTTTCAATTTCCAGGCCCTACCGAATTTTATGTCTCAAAATCCTCTAAATGCACACTACATGCCACAATGTATCACTTTCTTAGATGAATAGCTAACTACGGGAAGGTTGAGAGCTTTCACACAATAATAAAATGAGCACAAAACAACCACTAGTGTCTCTAATGCAGGCTAACGGAAACTAAAAGCTTTTCTTTCAGAGTTATAAATCACTAATAACACAAAAAAGTTCTCAATTTACATTAACTAATCAAAAGAAAAAGAGATTTGATTTTATTTATTTTTGTATTTTCAATGTTCAAGAGCAAAGTGCACTAAATGAGATGAAAACTAATGAAAAGGACAATCTGAGAAGTGATAGCAAAAGAACAAAGACGAGCAAGTTCACTCAATGCCAAACACACAATCAGACCTCAAATTGATGAAGAAATCCCTCAAATCAAAGAGGAATCCCAAAGACTCAAATGAACTGTGTAATCTAGGCCAAAAATGAGACAAAGAGAAATTCGAATGAGAAAGAGACCAGTCACTCAAATAACGCAATAAAACAATGGAAAACCACCAAATGAATGCAGAGAAGAACCAATGAAATTGAATGATCAAACGAGAACCAAAAACTCCCACAGGAGGCTCAACACACTATAGCACCTAGATGCCCTAGGGCTAGAATATAAAACTGATAGTAGAGGGAAAACAACCGGACGATGACGGTCACACACAGTCAACCAAGGCTCCAGAACACTCAGGAAGTTGAAAAAATGACACCAAAACCACAAATCAAGCTCAGAAAGCTCAGAAAGGAGCAAACCCTAGCACCACACAGGATTGGCATGACTGTCAGGTTGCAGCTAGCACCAGAACAAGATTCGCACGGGGGCTAAACTAGAAAAAAGTGCCACCTGGTGCGACTGTCAGGGAAAAAACCGCACCATTCGAGTTTACTAATGCAAAAAATAAAAAAGAGCAAACATGGAGCAGATCAGCGATGATGAGGCTAAACAGAGGTTTAACACTAGAAAATGCGAACCAAGAGAGCTGATCAAGCAGACAAAGACCAAAATCAACCGAAAATACAAGACAAACTCCAATCAATGTCTCCCAAGTGGAGTCGCCAGTATGCTGGAGATATAAATCCCCTCTGCAGACAAAGGCGATCCCTACTAGCCCAGATCGGGTCTAGCAACAACCGAGTCATGCTAAGACACAAGTTCCTAATTACCAAAGACCAAGATGTGACAAGAGGCTTACCTTAAGTCCTACGTTGCTGTTGCTTGCAGAGAAAGATGGTACTTCCGTCCTTCGTTGTGGCAGATCACAATTCTCCCACCTAGCACATTCGAACACCTGCATGTACACGAAGAAACAACAAACACACAAGCGTAAAACCTAATACATGCAACTATGTATCAGTCAGAGAAGATACAACTCATAACACAAGACATGAACATATGAGTGGAACCATAATTGAAGTCGTTTATTATTAATCAAAACAAAGAAAGATACAACCTGAGCTCTGATGTTGGATCTTCCTTCGGCGGGTTGACAGCGGAGTACATCTTGATAAAGCTCGTCGGGAATGGGACAAGTCTCTCTCTCTTCGGTTGTCTGACGATAATCTCCTTACTACTGATTCAGCTCTATTGAAACTAGCTTGCAAAGGGAAAATGACAAGCTTATATAGATGGTGGAAGGGGATTTTGGATCCCTACAATGGTGGGATTGGCCCTATCCTCAAGGAAGCTTCCATGATAGGTGGAAAACCACTTCCCCTACATGGAGATCCAGAGCCAAACCTCCCAACTCTTTTTAGAGACTCATTCAGGAGTTGGTTGGAATCAAAATTCCACCATTTTTTTTTTTTTTTAAATCCTTATTAAGCTTGGCGCGAGTAATACACTGGGACAGAGTGCCAGTTGGCATGCCCTCTTTGGTGGATTTCCCCCATTGGTGCGAGGGCTAAACTCGCTGGTCGTGCCCAGGCCAAAAGGTCTATTTTTAAGGCTTTTCACAAGAAATTGTCTTCAGAGTAATGATTGTCCTTATCAAGGGGGATGCCATGAAAGTGGTTTCAGGTCATGTCACTGATCATAGGTCATGGAATATGCCATCCAATGTGCGGGATGGGGGATTGCAGGGACGATGACAAATTACTGTGTAACAAGCTTCTTTTTATGTTTTTAGTTTTACTTTTTCAACAAAGCATACTTAAGTGTATTACTTCATTTTAAGTATTATACTTCTGAGCTCCCCCTAGATACTTCCTGTTACTTATGGTTTATAGAAAATACCACATTATCTAAATGTGTGTGATTTCGTACACCTGTGTGTAGAATCCACCACAATAGGATTGGTGACTCCACTGACGTGTTTCAAGTTTATGTGGTTGTGCCATTGTTTTCAGGAGACCCTTAGTCTATGCTGGAGTGGAGCTGACAGTCCTCTGACCCATATTTTAGTCCCAAGACTCACTCAAGTGATAGACTGAAGAAGGCAGCTCCTAATTTTTTACTTGCAGTAATTCTGCATGCTATTTTTACACACAGACGCACAGCGCGCATTCAGAAGCGACATGGAAGCAGGAAGGCGCACCTGTCAGAGGGTTTTGCGCGCAATTTGCAGAGAGATTTTTTCTCCTTATCTGCTACATTTTTTCTACTTTTAAGTGTGTTGGGCAGTCCCTAATGCATCTAAAAACACCTGTGTTGATACCCCACAGCTTCTGAAGACTGATTTTTGCTGCTTTTTGTAGGCATTTAGTTAGTTTTCATTTAAGTTGATTTTTTGCAAAAAGTACTCACATAGTTTAAGTAGGGGGCGAATTAACCATTGCTCTCCAAAAAAATTATGTTTTTGCAAATTATGGTGTGCACACTTAGTTTAACTAGTCCAAGTAAGTGGCTCATGACCACACATGCATAAGCTAGTGTAGAAATTGTTTAATTTAAAAAATTTCAATTTTTGCATTTAGGAAATTGCGGGACTAGGATTGAGTCACAAGTTAGAGTAAGTAATCTCTATTGTCTTTGCGCCATTGGGTGACCCTAGAAAATCATATGAAAACTCTATATTTTTGATTCACCATCTCCCTTTAGTCACTCACATAGGCTAATTAGGAGGTTTTGGAAGTGGCCCATTATCTACAAATGCTTTTTATTTTGAGCAAGGAACAATGTCACATAGTTTAACTAGGGGGACATTTGTAATGGATCATCGATATCCATATGTTCAAATTATGAGATTATTCACCATACGCTGACACACATTCACCCACTAAGAAAAGAAAGCCACCTAAAAAATAACTTAAACCAACTCACTAAACTCTCCCCACAGGGACCACAAGAGAAATTATAGTTTAAGTTAGGATCAAGGGGGTAGGCATCCAATAAGCCGCTTTGATCACGCTTCACATTTGAAACATAGAAGTTGCATTTTTAGGGAGCTTAAAATCCACCTATCAACCCATGTAAAAGAAAACCCGAGCATGGTAGAGACCCGATTTAGAGGGGGTTAGGCTTAGGCGCAGTGCGTGCAGTATCAGTTGGGGCTGCTTGACCCGTCTGATACTCGGTATTGTTAGCTGACTACCAAGAAGCCCAAGAATCAAACACTCACGTGGCATAGTGTTTCTTAGTGGCAAAAACTAGGGCATCCTTTACCTTATAGGTGATGGTGCAGGCAAGCGCTAGACCCTCTACCCTTACCTTGGTTGATTCTCTTCGGCTAACTGGGGGCGTCGCCAGTTTTTTTGGGATGTTGTGCCAGCACTCACAAGAAATCCTCTCAAGGCCCAGTTAATTTTGAGAGTGTGAGGATGCTATTAGGTCTTCTAGGTTGTTGAGTATCACGTGCAAACAAACAAAACCATTTTTTTCTTGATTGATCACCTAGATTAAATTAAAGGAAAAATCATTTCTTTTTCGCTTTGTTTTATGTATGTGGACATAAATTTGACGTGATCACAGGCTCAATACCCTCAAAAGGTTTTTCCAAAACCTAACTTGGACGACCCTCAAACAGTTCCAAAGGAACCTCGTCGGTCTAGGCGTCTTTTGGACCTCCCCCCATTAACGGGAGGTGTTCCAGGCCTTTTTCCATTTAGGCGTCAAAGACGGAACATTGCTATAGTGGTTGGTTCCTCCTTTCTTGGAGAAACCTTCGTTGGGAACCCTAACTGGTCTCCCAACACCACACCGCACGTCACTCCCCCCTCGTCCCCTAGGGGGAAGAAGAGTGCATCCCATAGGGAAGCCAGCTGAATTCACAACTGGGTACATCACAAACTAACCCTTGTTCTAACCATAATTTCGTGTCTTCACATGTTGCCATGGCGTCAACCTCTCAGTCACCCTTCTTAGCAGCATTAAATCTACTGGATTTAACCAAGCTCACCAATGACCCCATCGTACACGACCCCAATTGGCCTCCCATGCCCATGAAGCTCCCTTCAGACATACCAAAGTTTGAAGGCAGGCAGGTGGAAGAACCAGGGAATCATATAATGACCTTTCACCTGTGGTGCTCATCGAATAGGATCATTGACGATAATATTTGATTGAGGTTGTTTCAATGCACTCTCATGGGAGTGGCCACGAAATGGTAGGTCAAGAAACCCCCTGCTTCACATAGAACCTTTAGCACCCTCGCTACTGCGTTCCTCACTTACTTTCAATTACCCATTCACCATGATTCGGGGATGGAATTACTGACTCATTTCAGACAATCACCCTCTACCCACATTTCTGAACACCTCCACGAGTGGAGACTGTGTCGTAGCTTATGCAAAGCTCAACTCGAAGACTAAGTCCTTTTATATCTATTCTTGAAAACTATGATGGCAGAGATTTCAAAGGATGTGGCACAATTTAACCCCACATCCGAAGAGGACGCAATCAGTAAATCCCAGAAGCTTGAACTGGTTTATACGCAATCAGGATACATATACAATATCATGCCTAACGCCCCATGCCTGTAATATTATCAAGAATTTCTAGGCGCATTGAACTCTGCAGATAGACTTATTGGGTCAATGACCCAAGGTTACCTAGGCAGCAGTAGTCAGAATCTCGGTTATACACATGGGTCTACCCAGGACATGTCTCAACTCGGATTCCAAAGTCATCATATGCAGCAGCAAAATTTGACTAATGGGGCGCTCGCGTATCACCAAGGAGGACCTTACCCTCCGGCCGGGGGGACCCAATACGCAGGAAGAAAAAATGATGGAAGAACCCCCCCCAATGGCCAGGTGCAAATATGGGACAAAAGTATGATCAGTCCCTAGCACATAACCCACCAACGCAAAATAATGCATGGGTGAAATTTGTGCAGTCGTCCCAAGATCAACCACACTAGTATGATCAGGATAATTACCCTCCTAACGTGGTCAAATGAAAGGTAAAAAACAAACCCAAAGGGAACCTTTGACAGGGGAGCAGCAGTCAACATTTCCCACCACGACCCCGGCCTAGAGATAACTTAAACCAGAACCAGGAGCCAAGAAATGCTCAAAATAAAGGCAAAAGGCCACCTCTACGAACAAACCATTATGTTTCGATATGTGGGGAGTACGGGCACTATACTCACCATTGTCCTGAACTCCCTGAGCTTAAAAAGCTTTAGAGTAACCGAGGACAAGGAGGGTCTTCCCAGACAACTGTAGTTATGCAAGAACCCTTCCCCCATAAAGGAACGGTCAGTGCTCAGTAGCAAAACTCCAAAGATTCCAAGAAAAACAGCCATGAAATTTACATGGCCGACGAAGAAATGCTTTTGTAAACCCATAATCGCAGCTACGACACCCCACCAGACACTGGTATGTTAGGGGTTAGTACGTCCGCACCAACTGCACCTTTAAGCATTCCAAATATTCCTTTGGAACCATTGCCAAAAATGGTTATAGGGATTAATATGCAAGCAGGTAACTACTCCAAAGTAGCCCACAATTACAACATAGTAGACGATTTAGCCTAGTCACCTGCTGCTATGTCCGCTTTGGAGGTGTTGTGGTCCTGTGTTTTGATAGATTGGCTTACCAAAAGACAAGGCAACATCAGAACCAATCTTTAGAGTTCCAGGATCTAGTCCTCCTGTTCTCAGAGAGGGTTCTCTCAAATTATTTTTTTGCAAAGGTATATCTTGTTTGCTTTTAAGTATTGATTTTATACTAGTTATTAAGTGCAAGTGTTTTTTTTGTTTGTTTGGTTGAATTGGCACAACAGTACATGAAAGGTCTAGGTAGTATAGATAGAAAGAGGAAGTGTTAGATTCATTGGGCAATGGAGTCAAGAAGAGGCTTATGAAAAACTCAGCAATGGATATGCGATATCAAAGGACAAATCTAACTTGGCCACAAGATCCTTTAGTTTTTGTGAATGAGATGGACATTAATGATTTGAAAAGAGATTTTAAATTATCAACAAAGGGAACTTTAAAACATAACTTGAACAATAAAGAGGTATTTGATAGACAGGGCTAACCATGAATTCTACAAACCACACTTTAAGCAAATGATGACTTCAAGACAACTTTTAATGTTAGTATGAATCCTTTGTCGAAGTGTACGAAAAAGGACCACTTTAGCTACGCATAACTAATAGCCCTAACAACAAAAGTGGCTGCCAATATCTTCAGATCTACGGTTAGTTGAACATAAAAGAGGTGCAAAAACCAGATCTATGCATGGAAAGACATTAAGCAGAAAAAACAAGGGTTTGCTCCATATACCAATAGACAAGACAAGAACAATTTTTGAAAGAATTTTTATATTAATTGGGCACCTGGGAGGAAAACAAGAAGGCGTATCCAATTCTCCTCAGTGTGATGGGTTCTTGGAAGTCCTCAGCACTTCAGATCTAAGATTTCTCTCTCTTGTTGGTGTAGAAAACCCACACAAAGAATGGAACTCAAAGGGAGCTCACACAGCAAATGGTAGAAAAGAGTGACCAAGTGTATAGATCCAGAGTGATCTAATAGGCAACAAAAGGTGAAGAATGGTAGGAAAAACCCTCCTATTTGTTAGCCACCCATATTTTTCAATCATATCAGTTGGTGGCTAAATTTTCTTTGCAGCCTTCAAGAAACAAATTCAGGCCTAAAATTGTTGGTACTTGAAGTCTGTTGGTAAGGTTCTAAACTACTGGTTGGTTCTGCATACTCCTCATCTTCTCTGCCTCTGATGTTCCATGAAAATCTGAATCAAATCTTGCTGCATCCTTCCCCTTTTTCCTCCCCCCTTCTTCCATCTTCCCTTCATTTCTTCAAGTCTCCTTTCATCCATAAAAAACCCCATCAAACCCTTTTATATCCCTTATTCCTCCATTGATCTCATTTCCTAAGGTCAAAAACCCACTTTTTAACCTATCGGAACCTTTCTCCTCTCGCAAAAATCATTCAAAAACCATAGAAAAACATGTGTTTCTATGCGTTAGGTTTCAGCCCCTCAGGCTAAGCCCCTTTCCGTTTTTCCTCCATATGCCCCGACGCTGAAACCGCGAGCTAAGTCCGCGGGGCGCTTAAATTCTTGGAATAATTTATCACCCGAAAAACATTGAAAACCTTTGTAAAACGCAAAGTCGGGTTTATTTTATTTTTCCACCAAAGAAATTATATTAAAACTCGACCGTCGATCTGTCCCTCGGATCGACGGCGCGGAGTGTATCCCGCCATCTGGTGGACCCCCCCCTTTTCGCCGCGCTGTTTTTCTTTTCCGCCTGTTTCATGCCCGCACCACCTTTCGTCCGGAAGCGGTTTTAGACCGTCGGCCAGCGATTCCACGCGCTGGCCGACACATGTTCTCCACCTCACCCCCAAAACCGTCGTGCCATGTCTTTCTCCCGCGCGTTAAACCTCGTCTTATGGCCCCGCAGCGGGATTCATCCTCGCCGTCGGATCTGGGCCCTCCCATCCGACGGTCCCCGATCACCTTTCCCGCTCGACCTTTAACGAATTCGCTCGCCCGTTAAATTTTCCCCAGCGCATTCAAGAGCCGATCCCCACCGTCGATCTCCGCAGATCGACGGCTCCTATTTATTCTCCCGATTCCGTTGTACATCCCACCTTCCTCCCCGTTGACTGTTCGATTTGTTCCCAACCGTCGATCGCGATGCGATCAACGGTCCCGATCTTTCCATTCTCCCGCACGCCCTCCGATGCAGTCTATCCCTATAACGCAGGACTTCCTCATTTTTCTTGTTTTTTGCAGGTTTTTAAGGTTTTTTCTTCGTATTCTATGAAAATCTAAGAGATGAGGGTGACGACTCCAATCCTCCTGATTTGTCCAGGGAATCGATCATACGAAGAAGAACAAAGATATCTACAAAGTTTCATGAGCTTTGGTTGCCGCACGTCCATGTAAAGCTTGAAGAATGCCGCTGATTTCAGAGCAGAGAAAGAGTATCGGATTGAAGATAGAATGAACCAGAGCAGTGGTTTTGTGAGAAGATTGGCGGGGATTACGGCTAAGACGGTTATCAAAAGCCTAATCCCCGGCTCAGAACATGGATTAAAGCAAAACCTAAAAGTGTTCATCAGACAGATCGCCTCCACCACCATACTTTGAGGCGAATTGATTCCTCAACCACCACAGTGCCACCTATTGCCTCAGAAAGCTCAATCAGAGGATGAATTTATTGAACAAGATCAGATATTATGCCTCGAACAACCAAAGAAGTTATTACTGCACCAGATTTCAATGCCAGAATGTTTGCAGAGTAACCCTCACAGTACGCAGAGCCTCAAAGGTCAACATAAGCTCTCTTCGGGCTTACTTCTTAAGTATAAACACATTAATGCAATGTAACACCTGTAGAAACTCTTCATCGAACCTCACGGGGTCAGGAAGACATTAATTCTGCATTGATTATGTTTGAGATATTTTCATCAGATCTCACCTCCTCATCCTTCTATAAATACTTCAATAGAAGATGAGTGAAGGGTTGGTTTTTTATTAGTTGGTTGTCAATGTAATTGCTGAAGCGCTGTAGCTATTTCTGAGTGGAAAAATGTTGACTGTAAATAGTGGTTTCATGGGCTCTTGGAGCTCTGCTTGTAACCAATAGGTTAGGTTGTGAAGAGAGATGTATTAAAACATTGGACTTGAAGATTGTAACCGGTTTGAAGCAATCAATACAAGCTGATTTATGGGATCCTGGTCTATGCTGATGGTGATGTTATTCTCACTGTAACCTGTCATTTTATTTCAGTTTTCAATTCGTTTCATTTTCCACTATAAAGAACAGTTTAAACAGTGTTAGAATTTGCTGTATACCAGTAATATTCTCTGGCTGAAAAATCTTTATCCCAATGTTTTCTTCTTATTGTATTATTTAGGAATGATTTAATTCAGTCTTAGCACAGAGATGCTGGCGTTCCCTCATCTTTTCGTCACTGCTGAATGTTGTTTTTAAATGTTACTTTCATATATGTTGTGTAAGGAATGAATTGAGGAAATCAAAGGTTAGCCCTGAGTCCCTTTCTTGTTTGCTCAACTATTTGTCTATTTCCCTTAGGATGTGTCAAAAGCTGACTAGTTTCAAAGTACTTATCAGATCTTAGGCCATTCTGTGTTGTCTTGGTGATTGTCTTGGAAGTAACTAAGTAAAGAAGAACTAAGATGAGGAGAAAGGTGAGCCCTGCCCGCTAGTTTCTACTCCAAAGGTTGCTTTCAAGTTTCCCTTTGTTTTTGATTTGTGTTCTATCAGAAGTGTATCAAAGGCTGGATAGTTTCAAAGTACTTACCAGATCCTAGTTTTCTTCTGTGTTTTTCTTAAGTGCCTGGTCAAAGGCTGGCTAGTTTCAAAGTACTTACCAGATCCTGGGCTGCTCTTTGTTCTGCATCTGTTAATTCCCTTTCTTTTTGTAATCACCCCATTCCATAAATCAAACTTCAAAGAGATCCTTAGGCCTAGATGACTTGCCCCATAGATTACTCTTGAACCTGGATGTTTCAATTAAATTCTTTTACGACTCCATAGCCCAATGGATTGAAAACTTGCCATCATCTTTCTTTAGAATCAAAGCCTATTCTGTATGCTTGCAACTTCTCACCTTTGAACCTATTTGCATATAGATCTTTCCACCTCAGACAGCAACTATGTTCCACCATCTGGGAAAAACCAAACAAAACATTCGGCCTTCATAACTAGCCTAATATCATTATCCTAAACTTCAAAGACAATATCCATCTTTGTACATATTGGAGAGATCCCTCTCCGGATTCAGGAGGGCTAGATCCTAGAATCCCAAAGTTGGTTGAAATGATGTTAACTCTGTGATCGGACTTTGCCAATCTTGCTTGTTCTGAGAGACCTAACACTATTTATAACAAAATATTGGGTCATTCTAGATCTTGGTGCATGGGTTAACCAGATCTAGATCCACTTTTTATGGAATATTTTATTATATTTGTTGGAGGGAAAAGGTATTTGACTTGGGTCAAATCCCTTAATTTGTCAAAAATAAATAAATAAATGATTTATTTATCTTTTTAAGGAAGCGGTTAGAAGATAATCAAATAAATAATGATTTATTTAATTATTTAAGGAAGTGGTTGAAAGATAATTAAATGAATAATGATTTATTTAATTATTTGTGGGTGATTTGGTCATATTTAACAAGGAATATTATCTAAATAAGATTTAAATAATTATTCCTAGAAAATAATAAGATAAATAAAGGTTTATCTAATTAATTTCTTTATTTTTGGGTTAAACATGACTAGGAATAATAATTAAATTATGGTTTAATTAATTATTCCATGAGGAAAATTAAACAAAATGGGTTTGTTTAATATTTCCTTTTGGGGTTTCCTGTTTAGACCATAAACAACCTAATAAATGTGGTTTATTAAGTTATTTTACATAGTGAAAGCAATTTTACTTAGGGTAAAATTGGTCTTACATGGTGTACTTCGGTCCATCTAATGATAATAGGTTAGATGACCAAAAAATGGTGTAACAGATTGCCCCCCAGCGTGCGAGTGTCAGGAGCAAATCGTATGACCGAAGTACGTTGTAAGAACTCAATCACTAGACAACAAAAGGGAAGTCAGAGAGAGAAATGAAAGGTAGATAGTGTGTTGAAGAACTAGACCCTGAGGAGACGAGACTCGCAGGTGCAACAAGTCTCTTTTTATGAGAGGGTACCTGTGCTGAAGGCGGCGGGGGAGGCATACCTATGCCCGCCGTGACAAAGTAAAAAAGAATAGTGTGTCCAGTAAACAAGGGACCGAACCATAGAGTACAGCTGGCATAATCAAGGGCCAGATAAAAATACAATGAAGAGTCTCACATACATGCTGTGCCTGGGATAACATCCAGGACTAGTACAATAATATCTGAGTACATGAGATAAATACAACCCAAATGCCCCCTGTAAATGGGGAAGGGCTCACAAAATCTGACTGATACATGCAAATCAAAGAGGTGTTGCAAGTGGCTAAGGCCAACATCATCAAAATCTGGGCCCCGCGAAGAGACACGGAGGAGGTCATCAGGGCACGGAGGCCTTCACATGAGGCCACCCCCTCATGGGGGCCAGAGACATCTCTTTACCGGGAATCATCGGCCCGGCCCGATGTATCCTTGAACCATCGAGTATATGGATCTCGATCATGTTGAAAGGAGGCACGGGTGGAGAAATAATCAGGCTGAGGGAAATGAGGGAATCCCACTTTGCACAGTCCAGAGCCTTGGTAAGAGTGGAAGCTGGAACCAAGGTACACCGCCCTCTAGACCTGGCTTCTGGAATGAATGAGCTGATGTCGACAGAAGGAGGTCCACCATAGGTGAGGCAATAAGAGATCCTCAACTAAGGCACGAGAGAAAATAGTAGAGCGACAGACAGACTGACACTAATGATGATATTGAAATGGAAGGGACTGAGTGGTGAATGGATGACTTCCCTTGTTAGAGCATGAAGGGCATGAATGACATGGCAGCGACTGACACGATAACATAAGGGATAGGGGACAGTGGGACTGAAGGTCATAATGTGCGACACGAGAGAGAGACCAAGCAATGAAGGATGGAGGGCTATAGCGGGGTACAAAGGGACTCGGGATAGACTCCATGAATGCGATGATGACTCAACTTGGATGCTCTAAACAAGGGCGACTCGATGGTGCTCCCACACAGTAAAGGCCCAATGGGGGACCATGAAAACATGAGTACAAGATGGTAAATCATGACGAAAATCGACACAAACAAAGACAAGTAAGGAGGCAAAATGGTGCCCCAAGTACAAGTGTCGTAAGTGAGGAAATTCGATTTTAGGGAGAGGTGAAGTGACCCTTCTTGGACAAAATGTGTCCTGGTGAAGTATCAAATCACAAAAAACTAACAGATACCCATTTTAGGGCTCGGTGAGAGCTTTCCAACGGTGCAGACGGTTTGTCAAACGGGGCTACGGTATGGTCGCAACAGTCGAAAGAAGAAACAGGGGTTCTCTTTTAATAAGGCAGTTTTCCCTCCAAATTCACTCATTTGCTATTGTTGCTGTGGTGAATGTAGAGAGGAGAGAAGGCCCTAAATCTTGTGGCGAGCATAGCGGACAAACCGACCGTTGGAATCGAGATCCGTCAGTTGCAGGTAAGAGGCCTAACCTTACTCTTTCATTTTGATGGATTGAAAGTTCATTTTAGGGCCCAAAATCTCAGAAACAGACCCTCCTTCATCTCTACAGCCGGGTCGCACTTTTTGGGCCAAAAAGTGCGACCTGGGATGCAGGTTTCAGGGCAAAAACTGCTACCTGGTCCAAGATTGGGCAGAAAAATGTGACCTGGGAGATGAGGGGGTTTTGGTGCTGTTTTATGGCTGAGAGTTGGGTTTTTGTGTTTGGTTATGGTATTCCCGATCTGTATGCTGACAAAGATGATGTTTTTGTGCAGGTATGGCAGATTTACGGGTTAACTGGAGAGAGAGAGACTTGGGTACATTACGGGCAGAGATCTAGGCGGATCAGGGTGTCCGTCGTGTGTTGGCCAGGTTTGGGGTTCTAAAGTTTTTGGAGAACCCTTTGATGAGAGCAGGAGAGCCTTTTTTGGCCCAGATTATCAGTTACTAGGATCCAGAGCATGAGGTCTTTGTAGTGCAGGGGCACAGGATCGAACTGACAGTCCAGGATGTGTATTTCCTAACGGGTCTCCCGCCACTGGGGATGGTGGGAAACACACAGCCAGTATTACCGCGGGGGCGGCATATCATGGAGTTTGTGGAGCGACATTGTCGACCGGGTCTCCAAGTCAAGGGGACTCGGATACCGATCGGGGAC
This sequence comes from Pinus albicaulis, assembly GCA_034641835.2. NCBI lineage: Eukaryota > Viridiplantae > Streptophyta > Pinopsida > Pinales > Pinaceae > Pinus > Pinus albicaulis. The sequence continues at coordinate 1,435,699,693 of CM076570.1, forward strand.
CTAGAGAGATTAGAGACCCGTGCAGTGGCCGCAGCAGTGTTGCGTATCCTGGGCAACTAGGCGCTCCATCACATCACTGGGGGGCAGATGATGAATGTGGAGAGTGCGTTGAGTAGGACCTACTATGGGTGGGCCCAAATGATGCTGGTGTCGCTAAAGCGACAGTTGTCGCTCTGCAAGTGGCAAGTGAACCACGATTGCTCGTATGGGACTTTATTGTGCGCCTTCTTCTTTGAGAAGATCCCGACCTTGCGGCCTCGTATACAACTCCCAGATGGGGGCCCGAGAGAGCCCAGGATGCGCTGGTGGGGGCGGCTACTGTGCAGAGGAGGAGGAGGGGCGGTCGGGCGAGTGTTTCGACCTGAGTTCTTTGCCCATTGGGATCAGATGCCATTATACATAGACGACTATCCCTATAGTGGGATGAGTTATTGTGGCGATCCGGACCTACCACTTCCGCCTGGTCGAGTATGGGGGCCCGATGGTAAGTGATAAGTAACTATTCTTGTATGGGCATGTTAAAGTTATTGAATAGTAGATATGGTACTGATTCATGTACTTTTGGTATGCAGATATAGCTCCGGTAAAACCGGTCGGATACATGGGACGCCCGGCAGCCTCTGGAGTTGCAGGGCCGAGTGGGTCGAGAGCAGCGCGCAATGAGGATGCGGCCGCCCTCCTGGAGGACATCCGCCATAGATGTGAGACGTTGCTGATCGGAGTTTCAGAGCGTGGGTGGTAATACTTAGACGACCAGTACGTGGAGGCATGCATTGGTCTTCCCTCAGAATGGCGAGGTGTCATGCGGCGCATGGCGATGGCCGGTCAAGGCATACGTGATCTACGGGCTGCAGGGGCAGAGCCATCGGCTCAGGATCCTCCAGATAGTGAGTAGGTGTGGGGCATGTGGTGCCCCCTAGTGTGTATGGAGGGGCAAGTGGTGCCCCCAGTTTTGAGTTTTTTGTAACATGCGATGGGCATGCCATATGTATCAGAGTAAATGGACTCTAAACACATGTTTTGCGACACATATTATGGATATGCATCATTTGTTAATGATTATAAATGTTATTGTCTTGTATGAAATGCGTGTGATAAATGCCAATCTAGAACATGGTTTGCAATACTATCTACATAATGATTCTGTTCTCGAGGTACATGGTTGAAATTTATGGTTTCAAATGCACGTATCAAGAGTTTCACTTGTAAATAGCGTCTAAACAGCACAGGGTTATGAACACGATAAACACTATTTAGTTGCATGACAAGAACTAGGGAATCAGCTTGAGCGTGTGAGGATGGAGATCAGATGGAAGAGGGCAGCAGGCTAAGGACACGCATGTTGCATCATATTGTTTTAGTTGTTGGTGGCGGGGCCAATACGGTCCCATTGGAAGACAAGGGCATGCGGGGGTGAAGGTGGCAACCCTGAGGCTAGATTAGGAGTAACGACTTGCTGTCGGCATCGCCGTCTGGGGGTGTGGACGGGGGTCTGCGGAATGGTCTTCCATGACAACAAATGGGGAGGAGAAACGATGACGGCGTGGTGGACAGAGGCAGCGAGCGGCAAGCTACAGGAAGTGGGAAACGGGGGAATAGCTATGACTCATATACGAACTAGAGGGTGGTATATGAGGGTTATCGGAAGTATGGCGAGGACTCGGGCTGCAGAGGTCAACAGAGATACGGGTGGAGTGATCTCGGGTATGGGTAGAAAAGAGGGGGTCAGGCGAAACAACAGGGGAGGATGCAGGAGGACTGGGCTCCAAGTGTCTCGCAGAGGAGGATAGGTAAAGAATGGTCGTAGTGGACTCCGCCATCTGAACATCAAGGGGGGGAATGTAGATGGGAGCAGGGGGATCCTCATCTTTGGCCGAAACACTCTTCCCGCACGCCGTGTGGGAGAGGCGGATTGATTCTATTCAACCTCATACTCTCGGACTACCTCTAAAGAGGCGCGGTAATGCGTCAGGTGAGGACAATGGTGGGAGTAATGGCCATGAACACCGCACAAAGCACAGGGTTTGTTGGTGCGGAGAGTCTTGGGGTTCTTGGTTACGGACGAAGAAGGAATGGAGGCTTCAGGGACCGTAGATTCAGGGAACGCGACTTTAACCATGGGCTGAATATGGGGCAACTCGGGACAAGCATGGGTGGCATGACCGGTGACATCACACAAGGCGCAAGGCTTTACGAGCGGAGGAGGGGCCGGGTCAGTCGTGGTGGTCTTGTCTTTGGGTGCCCCCTTGCGAGCTTTGCCTTATTCCCGGGAGCCGTCACGACAGGAGAAGGGTCCTGTGGAGGTGCTGGGGGCACAGTGGCAATGGAGGAAGCGAGGGGGACCGATTGAACCGATGTCAAAGCTATATAGGGTTTGGGGTGACCGGGAGGGGTAGCTGCCGGAGGATCAAGGTACCAGACTGGTATACTCAAGGTCAGGTTAGGGAGAGAGAGGGTGGCCATGACGGGGACAGAATATACTCCGGGAGAGGGAGCCAGGAAAGGTATCTGCCCAGCAGGGTAATGACCAGGAGGGACGACTCCGAGATGGTTAAGGCCTGGGGGAACCGATCCAGGAGGATAAAGGGGTTCAGGGATACCAGTTGTAGGGGGAGGGACAGAAGGAGAAGGTTCGGCTAGCTGAGATGAATGGCTAGGAGCGGGTTGTGGAGGGCGAGGGGGAGGTTGCTGACTAGCCGAGGCAGGCCGCTTAAGGGTAGCCTGAGACGATTGCATCATGCAAACATTCGATAAGCTGGGATTAGTGATAGGAGGAGGGGGAAGGTTAGGGAAAGTTCCAATCAAGGAGGAATCTTTGTAAATGCCGGGGGAGAAACTGGTCAAGGAATCGAAGGTTTGCTTGTTGGCTACAGAAGAGATGGTCGTCTCAGGTGAGGTCTGAGATTTTGGCTCATGATATGTCAACTGGTCAATGGTGACTATCTTTCCATTATGGGGGAAAGACATCTTGCGGAAAACCGCGGATGGGACAGCATACATAGCATAGGTGTAGCTTCGCCCCAATAGAATGTTGTAGTCTAGCGGGGCGTCTATGACTTCGACGTCAACGCAAACAGTCTTACCGGCGAGGGTGATAGGACAATTACGAAACAGGCCAATGGGCTGGGAGGCATGGCCGTCCCACGCTCGAAGGGTGATCGTGGAAGGGGCCAACTCAGGGGATCCGAGTTTCTTCCAAACCGAAGCAGACATCACGCAGGTGGATGCCCCCTCATCAATTATACACCGGGAAACGTTGGCGTTCGGGATTTTGACTGGGATTTGGAAGGCGACGGAAGGAGGGAGAGGAGGATGGTCCTATTGAGTGGCGTCGAAAACAATCATTTGGTCATCAGCAGGATCTACAGTGCCCACGGCAGATAGTAGAGCCTTGTTTTGGGAAGGGCACGACTGGAGGAGTTCCAGTGTGGAAATGGCAGCAGGAGATTGCGCCAAATCATCTACTATACTATACGAATGAGCAGCTCAACCAGAAGCAGCGTTTCGACGTAGGGGTCCCTTAGGAATCTTGGTATGAACCTCAACTTTGGGTTGAGGGATATGTAAGGGGCCACTGGATGTCGAAAGAGGCTCTCTAGAACCTGAAGAAGGAGGCTCGGGGGCAGACTGAGCAGGAGGCTTTGGGTACTGGCAAGACCGAGTTTGAAGGTGAAGGTCGACGGTCGGGGAAGGATCGAAGTGCATCATAAGGATCTGGTAATCATAGGAAATAGAAAGGGAAGGAGGAGTGGCGACCTGGCTGTCAGGCGGTTGGGTAGCCACGAATCCTTGCTGAGGGAAAGGATTAGTAAAAATAGCTAGTTGGGTAGTGGCCACATTAGGAGGAGCATGAGGGGAGGTGTGTTGTCCGCACAATGTGGCTTGAGACTCCCACATCTGCCGCATCTGGGGTAAGAGGGGACAATCGTGGGTGTAATGACCATAAACACCGCAACACGAACAAGGCTTATTTGTGGCGAAGCGGCTGTCCGGCTTGGGGCTGAGTGCCTGTTCTTTGGTTGGCGTGTTAGGGTCAACACCGGGATTAGGTCCACAGGTACCGGGGAGCAGATTGGTTTGGATTGCCTCTGCGCCTTCTTTGAGAAAGGGGGATTAGTCGCGCTACTGTTGTGCAAATACTTGCCCTGGAGGGGCATGAAAGAGATCTTTTGTTGCGGGTTTGGAGGAGGCAAGGGAGATGGAAGCGCATATGCTGGAGGAGCTGGCGCACCAGGCTGCGGATAAAGGTAATGGTTAGGTTGGGAAACATTGAGGTAAGCAGGAGGTTGGGCAAAAGGAGGAGGCATGCCGTATCCTGGATACATGCTACCGGGAGGGGGAAGAGTGTTGGAGGTGTTGGCCCCTCCTTGAGGGAGGCCATAGCCCATAGGAGGTTGAGCGTACGGATGGGAAAGGGCTCCAACGATACCGTCGGCGGAATGAGATGCCCCCGGGGCGTTAGCGCCACCGGGCCTGGGGAGGTCAGGAAGAACGGTATAAACATAACCAGATTGAGCGTAGATCAGGTCATATTTCAAGGCTGTTTGGAGGGCGGCTTCTTCTGTTTGAGGAAAATGGGAGGCGACATCCTTGCCGATGGGAGCTGGAAGGGTACGAAGGAACCAGTCCATATAAACTTGATCTTCGAAGGGAGGGGCTCGACATAAGCTCCATCTTCTTCGCCATTCCTGAACATGGGCGGAAAGGCGGGTTGAAGAGGATTTCTTGAAGGAAGTCAAGAGCTCCGTGCCAGTGTCGTATCGGAGAGGGAGCTGGAAATAAGACAAAAAGGCTTGGGCAAGGGTCGCAAAGGTGGTATGGGAAGAGGTGGCTTGTTCAACATACCATTTAGAAGCTTCGCCGGTAAGCGTGCATTGGAACAAACGAAGACGAATGGAGTCATCGGTAATGGAATTGGAGGAACACCACATGTGGAAAGATCGGACATGATTGGTTGGATCTTCTCCAGCAAGGCCTTCGAACTTAGGGATGTCGGAGGGGAGCTTGGTTGGCATAGCAGGCCAACCAACATCATGGTGGATAGGGCCATTGATAAACTGATTGAAATCGGGGAAGCTGAGGCTTGCAATGTACGAAAGCAAGGGTATGGCCGAGGTAGTTCCTGTGGCGGTTCCGCTAGTAGTGGTTCCAGCATTAGGGCCTGGAGAACCGCTAACATTAGGCCCTGGACCAGACATAGTGAAGGTGACAGGGGGAGAACCAGGAGGAGAGGGAGAACCCAATGAATCAGAAGAGGAGTCGGAGTGCAGACTCGGAGGAGGAATGGCTCGACGACGGCGGGACGGAGCAGTTCGATCAACCGGAAACTGAGGGTGAAGGCCAAGAAGTCTCCGGGAAAGGCGCCTTGGGGGCGCAATGATGACGGGAAGAAGGAAACCGACAAGGGCAAACAGGGACAGAATCAAGTGAGGTCAAGGGCAGAAAATGTGCAGTGACAATTGATTTTAGAGTCTTTGCCAGGTGGTGTTAACCAGGCGCTTCTTCACTTAGGGTCAGTGTGTGGCGTGCGTTAATTTTAATTTTTAAACCCTTTCCGTTTTGAGAGAAATAAAATATGTGCTGCGTAACTGAAAATAAATCTGCAGAGAACAGTATATAATGCTGAAATAATAGAAAAATAACAGCTACTAATGCATTGCTTCAACCCAAGAAGGCGGGCCGCTCAAAACTAATCTAAAAAAGGGAAAAAATCTAGTCAAAACACACTGAAAAAGAGGCCAGTAGATCTAGGGTCAAAAGGGATAGGGATCTAAAGGATAAAGCTGCTGAAAAGAGGTGCATATCACAGCCAAGAGACAGAGGCAAGGTGGCTGGAAAAAGGGAAGAAATCAGCAAAAAGCGGAAAGGACAGGGAGGAGGTCCTAAAGAGAGATCCAAACAAAACGACAAGAGGTGATTTGAAAGGAAGGAAGGCTGATTTAAAGGGATCTGAGGAGGAGGTTCCAGATTTGAAAAAAGGAAGGCTGAAACTCTGAAAAACAGACGGCTGAAACAGCTAAAACTCTTCCACAAAAAGTGGAGGGTACTAAAGCCCTAGGGGGCTAGGTTCCCACTTAGATGAGTAAAAACAAATCAGAACAAGGTCAAAGCAGGCTGAGACAGAGGCTGGAAAACCCTGACAGAAGCTTCAGCAAAACCCAGAAAAATTGCAGAAAAACCACTGAAAAATTGGCAGGTCGCAGGTTCTGACCTGTTTTCAGTGCAGGTCGCAGAAAAGGGGCTGAAAAGTGCGACCTGGAGGTCCAGGTCGCAGGTTATGGGCCAAAAAGTGCGACCCCCCCATTCCGGTTGTCTCGGCGGCAGATTTTCAGAAAATTTGTCGTCTCAGTTGCGGCTGGTGTCGCTTACCTGCACAATAGGGCCAGAAACACATGGAAGTTAGAAATTTTGATGTTTTAGGGTTTTATGTGAGAAAAACAACATAAAAATAGGAAAAATAAACAGCTGAAAAGAAACCCTAGGGTTTGAAGTAGCTGGATATGCAGGAATATGAAAAACGACAGCGGTCGTAATTTAAAACCCATGTGGAGTCACCATTTGTTAGTATGAATCCTCTGTCAAAGTGTACGAAAAAGGACCACTTTAGCTACGCATAACTAATAGCCCTAACAACAAAAGTGGCTACCAATATCTTCAGATCTACGGTTAGTTGAACATAAAAGAGCTGCAAAAACCAGATCTATGCATGGAAAGACATTAAGCAGAAAAAATAAGGGTTTGCTCCATATACCAATAGACAAGACAAGAACAATTTTTGAAAGAATTTTTATATTAATTGGGCACCTGGGAGGAAAACAAGAAGGCGTATCAAATTCTCCTCAGTGGGATGGGTTCTTGGAAGTCCTCAGCACTTCAGATCTAAGATTTCTCTCTCTTGTTGGTGTAGAAAACCCACACAAAGAATGGAACTCAAAGGGAGCTCACACAGCAAATGGCAGAAAATGGTGACCAAGTGTATAGATCCAGAATGATCTAATAGGCAACAAAAGGTGAAGAATGGTAGGAAAAAACCTCCTATTTATAACAAAATATTGGGTCATTCTAGATCTTGGTGTATGGGTTAACCATATCTAGATCCACTTTTTATGGAATATTTTATTATATTTGTTGGAGGGAAAAGGTATTTGACTTGGGCCAAATCCCTTAATTTGTCAAAAATAAATAAACAAATGATTTATTTATCTTTTTAAGGAAACAGTTAGAAGATAATCAAATAAATAATGATTTATTTAATTATTTAAGGAAGTGGTTGAAAGATAATTAAATAAATAATGATTTATTTAATTATTTGTGGGTGATTTGGTCATATTTAGCAAGGAATATTATCTAAATAAGATTTAAATAATTATTCCTAGAAAATAATAAGATAAATAAAGGTTTATCTAATTAATTTCTTTGTTTTTGGGTTAAACATGACTAGGAATAATAATTAAATTATGGTTTAATTAATTATTCCATGAGGAAAATTAAACAAAATGGGTTTGTTTAATATTTCCTTTTGGGTTTTTTGTTTTGACCATAAACAACCTAATAAATGTGGTTTATTAAGTTATTTTACATAGTGAAAGCAATTTTACTTAGGGTAAAATTGGTCTTACATGGTGTACTTGGGTCCATCTAATGATAATAGGTTAGATGACCAAAAAATGGTGTAACATTTAAAATAAAATCTAAGATTTGGGAGCACATCCTATTTCCTCAAATATTTTATTTCAAAGGACTTAGAAAACATAAAAGATTCAGTGATAATTACAATCATAGAAGAGGGAACACCTAAAAAATCTATGATCACAACTATAAAGACCTTTAAAACAACTGTTCAAGCAAGGACAAAGGGTATGATAAAAAACGACCTCCTTGACTAAATATAAACATTGATACTTCAAAGGGAGACTTCAAAAACAGTTTTCAAGTGGTAGCAGACAAGCAGGGAAAACCATAAATCATGCTGAAACCAAATATTTGAACTATTAGAGAAATAAACAAGCATGAGGACTAAAGAGAAATATTAAAGACTCTAAAATACCTCAGCAGAAGAAAACATAAAACGGTGAAGGATAAACAGGTCTAAGGTGCTTCCAGGAGTCATTTCTTAGCCTAAACTTTTCATCCTACTGTAGTAAGAATTTATGAAACATAATGAAAATAGGAAAAAAAGCAAACAGTTCAGAATACATCACCAATAGCCAATCTCAGGGATCCAATGATAGAGCCTTTTCAAGAACAAGCAAGTCAAAACATAATCCAGCTTCCAAGACTTCAATTTCTTCTTCAAATTCAAACAGACTATGTATTATTTCAGAGAGTTTCAGTGTTACAACTAGTGACCAACCAACCCTTTACAATGTGCTCCTCAAGGATATTTTATAAGAAAATGAGGAGGTGGAACAGTTCTGGGACTTGAATATCATTAATGCTATGTTAAATGCAACTCCTAGCCTTGAAAACCATGCAAGGCCTAAGGCAAGAAATAATTTATTTACAACTCTATTTCATTAACTATGTTTTTTCTTTTTAGGCTTAGTGGGTAAAAATATTGACTTTAAGGATCTTTTAATCTTTTAAAATAACTTCACTGACAGTTTAAAATATGTTCTTTAGTTTGAAATAAATGTTCAGCTGCTTTAGGCAAATATCTTCTGACTGGGCAACAACTATGCCTTATTTTCATTTATTGAGGCTGCAGATGGCACTTTGGTAGCTGAAAGGATATTTTAGCCTCTGATGTGGTAGTAGAGGCCTCCTTTACTGATATTTTTCTTTGTTTTTCCTTAAAACACCTTTAATCTACTTTTGGTCTGTGTTTTGGGCTTAATTAACCTTGATCTTAATATTCGGGTCTTCATTCTTTAGCACTGTCTTTATCTCTTTAAACCTGAGGATTAAAACTCTAATCTTCAAGCTTTTGGCTTTAATCACCCTTTTAACATTGATTCTTCACTGATACACTTTGTTTGTTTATTTATACAGGTTGCTTTCTGGTATTGGATGGCTTCTGCTAAACCCTGGATCATGATCCAGATGATTTAAACTTGGATTTCAAAATCCACAGCTCCTTTTCTTTGATTTTAAGCCACAAAATCGTCATTATAGGCCAAAAATGTCACCTGACTGTGTCTATGGAAATACACAGAGCAACCACCATTAAATCCTGAAAAACACAATCAAATTGTTAAGAAAACCTACGGATGATGGTTTAACTGTGTTCAAAGGTTTGGTGGAGGAGGTTTGGAGCTGTGCGAAATGGGCAAATGCAGCGATAGGAGGAAAAAACCCTGGAAGAATAGCTAACCAGGTGCAGATGTAGTTTTGGGCGTGACGACGAACAAGATTCGTTGGATTAGAATAATGAACGCTCGATATTGCTCGCTGAAATATTTTGGGAGAAAATTAGGTGAAAAGTGAATGGGGGTGAGATTAAGTCAGGACTGTCTGATCTCAGAGATCGACGGCTAGGATCGAATCAGGAACAATGTTGCAGGGGCAATGGTATAGCAGAAAACCGGGAGCGGTTTTCGCATTGCGTTTGGGGGGTAAGAGGTATTGAACGGATGGAGTGCGATACGATACATTGGCCGACACCTTTCGCCTTCAATAACGCCTATTTCGTAAAAAATTTGGGCGTTAAATTTTAGACGCAAAATTTTTGCGAAATGAAATATCAGCCATCGGATCATCGAAAGGTAGATCGGATGGTGGGAAAAAAGGTAAGTGGGTTCTAGGGTGACGTGGGATACTTTGTCGTGGAGCGGTTCGAATGGGTGAGATCGGGTTAAGTCTCGACCGTTAGATCTTAAGAACGAACGACCAGGATTGATAGAAGGGGCGAAAAGTTTGAATGGAGGGAAAGGTAAGAGAGGATAGATGGGTAGAAGGGTGGAGCCCAATGGCCGTTGATCTAGATAGATCAACGGTCCAGATCTATTTTTAAAATTGAACCGTCGGGGTGGAAAATCGAGTTTTATCGGGTTTAATTATGATCGTTATATCTTTATGATGGACGGTCAGGATTTAAAGAAAACATAGAGTGTTTTGAAAATGATAAAGGGAAAGGCAGGTGAATGGGCAGAGGAAAGGAGGCCCGATGGCTGTTGATATTTTTGGATCGACGATCCACATTCATTTGAAATCGAAATGTCGGGGATGGGAAAATAATGAAGAATAAAGGTTTGGAAAAGGGTTTTTAGGCACTTAAGCGCCTGATTGCGGGGCTTCGGCCATATGAGGTGGAGGGGCTAAAGGAAAATAATCCCTCAGGGGCTTAGTGCCTTTATAATGTAAAAGAATGTTTTTAAGGAAAAAAAATAGGGTTTTTGAGTTTAAATGGGGGTTCCGATAGATGAAAGGAGGGGTTTTAAAAACCAAAATAAGGGAAAATATAAGGTTTTAAAAGGGTTAGGATGATTTAGGTTAAAATGAAGGTTAATGGAGGGATTTTATGAAGGGAATAATGAGTGAAAAAGGAATTGTTTATGAGTGAAAGGAGGAGTGAAAATGATGGAAAATGGGCTTTTATAAGCAGTTTTTCTCTTGGTGAACAGTAGGTTCTTTAGGACCAATAGTGAAACAACAGTGAAGATTAACTCAAAGGGTAGCAATCATCATAAAACTTCTAAAGATGATAGGTTTTAAAAGGGAACTATCTCTTGAAGGTTTAAAAGACAAATTTAGCCACCACATGGTATAAAAATTTTTATAGGTGGCTAACAGTGGCTCCACTTGGGGAGGACAGCTTCTTTTTTAGGTGTCCAGAACCTCAGCTATTGATCTCTGACTTTTCAGTAAACCAGCGCCTTCATCCATTGGGAAACAACTTTCCTTTTAACTAATTCTTGTTTGATCTGATAATATCAGCAGCAATCTAAAACAATGGAATTCTATCAAAACAACATCTCTACTCCTATGATTCTAACATTTTTCCTTCTTTAAGAGTGCATTTGGACTAGAAAACTCTCTTTATCAACATTTTATTCTTTTATTGAAAACATAAAACTAGTCTAGGTCTACTCTTATTTCTCCATGAACTCAGATTAAACAGTTGAGTTCATAAATTCTCTACCTAACTACTATCTGTCAGGATTATACTGTCTGACAGACCTTTATTCTCTAATTTCTAAAACAGGAAATTTAAAAGAAGCCAAGCCAGGATTAAGTAGTTTGACTTGCTGCAGATCTATGGCAAAAAAACAAGCTGCACATAGACTAAAATTTGCAAAAAATTAAAACAAAATTGTGAAGGATTAAGATCTGAAAACTAAAGCATCCTTCATTATTTCTTCAGCTCTGATTTTGATTTTACTTGAGCTGTCTTTTCTCTTTTCCTTTCTAGTTCAAGTTTTGAGCTTTTTAGAACCTTCTTTCTTCTATCCTAATCTACCTTGCTGATAAGCCAAGATTGTTCTATTTGGCTGATCTAATTCACTAACCTATCAGCAGTAAATTGAAAAGTTAATTAGTCATGATTAGGCTATATGACTAACTAGAAGTGTGTTTTTAGGAGTGGCATTTAAGCTTGCACACTTTCAGATTTTGTCTCTCTTTTTTGGTATAGGGTTGTACCTTTCTTGTTTTACAATCTGCCCTCTTTTTCTCTTTTCTATTGTTTTTTGTATTTTTTTCTTTTTCAAACTTTGAATGCAATGTTCAAACAATGATATTTACAATGGAAAGGAAAAATCTTTGAAACTCATGACTCTTGACAGAAGTAATGCTTGAGCATCCTGCCATTGACAAGACCTCCATATAGATCTTCTCCATTCAATTCTTTTAGAAGAAAGCATTGTGACCCCTCTCAGCATGAATAATATAGGGTCCTTTCCATAGGTTCTCAAACTTGCCATGTTTTCCCTTCTCTTCCCTTCTTGAATTACATTTAAGAACTATATTTCCAACTTGGAAATTGTTTGCCTTAGTCCTTTCATCAAATAGTTTCTTGATATTCTCTTGGACTAGTTGTGTTATTTCATAGACTTCTTCTCTGGACTGCTGTAAATGAATTGTTTGGTTGATTCTTCTTTACATATCATTTTCCTCAGTTTGCACTTCTTGGAGGAGTTTCGTGACTGGAACTCCTAATGAGGTTGGGAAGACTGCATTCATGCCATAGACCAGCTGATAGGGGGAAATATTTATTGACTTCTTTGTAGTTAATCTATCAGCCCATAAGGCATGAACCAGCTTACTATGCCATGACTTCTGATTTGCTCCAACAACTTTTTGATGATATTGATGAGGCTTTTATTGGAGGATTCAGCTAATCCATTCCCTTGGGGATAATCGGTAGTAGAATGGCCCAAGGTGATGTGGTATTTGTAACAGAAATCAACCATTCTTTTAGACTTGAAGGCAGCAGCATTGTCTATTATGATTTTTCTAGGACAACCAAATCTGGATAGGATGTTTGTTTCTAGGAACTTGATAATGAAAAAGTCAGTAGCATTCCTAGATGGTATGGCTTCTATCCACTTGGTAAAATAATCAGTGGCAGTGAGGATCCACTTATGCTGGGCTGATGAGGATGGGTGGATTTCCCCAATGAAATCCAAGCCCCATTGTTGGAAGGGTGCTTCAACACTGATAGGATGCAAAGCTAAGGGAATGAGTTTTATTTTTCCATCAAAAATTTGACACTTATGGAAAGACATGACTAACTTCTGAGTATCTGGGAAAAGGGTGGGCCAATAGTGACCAGATCTGAGGATTTTGTTTTCTGTGGTTTTCCAGTAGAGGTGTCCTGCACATTCTCCTTCATGTAGCTCATGCATGATTCTTCTTGCATCATCCTCAAGTAAACATTTATGAAAAATTCCAACATCATTTTTCCAATATAATACCCCATCTAATATGCAATAATTCAAAGCCTTCTGTTTCAAAAATCTAGCTTTATTTTTAGATAAAGAAGGAGGGGAATTTAGATATAAAAGCACATAAATGATGTGAGCATACCAAGGAGAATTCAAAAATGTTTCTTCAGTGAAAGGAGAAATGAATTCTTCTATTTCTTCCAACACATCTACCATATTCATATCTAGTGCTTGGAAGTTTGACTCAGCCATGAGTTTTTGTAATCCTTGCCCTTTAATCAGTTTGGTGGGCCTGATTTCTAAGTCATATTCAAGAATAGTATCAATCCATTTTCCCCTTTTACCATCAGGGTCTTGACTTAGAATATCGTTGACAACAATATGTGGAACAAAAGAAATTATGTGAGAGTGTAAAATGTAGACTCTAAAGTCCTTTAATGCTTTCATTAATGCTAAGGCTTGCTTCTCCATGATGCTATATTTGAGAGGAGAATCTCTTAAGGCCCTACTAAAAAAGGATATTGGTTGTTCTTGCCCCAAGTCGTTCTTTTGAAGTAATACTGCAGCTATTGTATGTTCAGATGTAAAAGAAAAGATATAAAAGTCTTTGGTGAAATCTGGACTAATCAAGATTGGTGTTTGAGTGAGAGCTTGTTTAACCAATTCAAATGATTGTTTAGCTTGTGTAGTCCATTTCACACCTACCTCTTTCTCAAGCATGTTTGTAATGTTTCTTAGTAGCTCAACAAGGTTGGGGATAAACATTATCTTCCCAATGAAAGATTGCAATTCTTTGAGGCTTCTTGGATGGCTGATTTTCAATATGCCATCAATCCTTTTAGGGTCTTCTTTGATTCCCTCTTCTGAAATTATGTGACAAAGAATTTTACCTTCTTGGAGACCAAAGAGTGTCTTTTTGGGGTTCAAAGATAAGACAAATCTCCTACATTTCTCAAAAACTTTTCTTAAGTGAATCAAATGTTCTTCGTCAGTTTTAGAGAAAACAGTTATGTCATCAAGGTAAATGATTATAAAATATCCAATATCTTCTGAGAAGGCTATTTCCATGGCCCTTTGGAAGGTGGCCCCTGCATTCGTCAAACCAAATGGAATTTTGACATGCATAAAGATGCCCCAAGGTGTAATAAAAGAAATTTGTGTTGATCACTTGGGAGCACTAACACCTGATTATAACCTGAGAACCCATCCAATAGTGATATTTTTTTTTACCCAACTACCCTTTCAAGTATATGGTCAATATTTGGCAAGGGGTAGTTGTCTTTTATGGAGGTTCTATTTAAATTTCTAATGTCGGTGCAGAGCCTGATTTCCCCTGTCTTCTTCCTAATATAAACTAAGTTTGACACTCACTCTGAATATATAATGGGTACTATAATCCCAGCATCATACATCTTTTCAATTTCTTTCTTGACTAAAGGAAATAGAACAGGGTTTATCCTTCTTAGTTTTTGTTTGAAATGTTTATGATTTTCCTTAAGAGGAATTTGTGTTGAATGATGCTAGTGTCATAAGATTTCAGATCTTTGTATCCCCAAGCAAACACATCTCTAAACTCTTTGAAAAACTCTATGTATTGTAATTTTATGTGAGCTGGGAGAGTGTTGGACAGTTTGATCATCTTGGGTTCTGCTAGGTGGCCTATGTTATGTTCTTCTACATCTGTTTCCATGGGCTCCATTCTTGGTTCTTTGGCTACATCATTAAAGTCAAAAAGGTGTTCTAAAGGTGTGAGACCTCATGGAATTGTATCATTCTTGCATTTTAAAACTTCCAAGTCTTTCTAGTCTACGTTGTCAATTAATTATGCTTAAAAAATATTCTCATACTGATTTATATTAGCAAAATATGTCATTTCTATTTCTGGGATTTGTTCATTATCCAAACAGTTTTCTTCATGGCTAGTTTATAATGCTGGTATAGCAAAATCATTTTCTGATTTTAGGAAATCATCTATGTGTTTGTCACTGTCAAACACTTGCCAGTGGTCCTCATTGTCAGGCACTGTAGGCCTGTTTTTGACCTTTATGTTAAGATTTTCATTTTTCTGAGGTATTTGACAATTGCTGGTAGAGAAGGCAAGTTCATTTGCTAGATGATTTTGTGCTCTTGGCATGAAAATGAGTTCATATTTTTCAAAGGTCTTTAATAAATCAAGAGCAGCATTTCGATATTCTCTAAGTTTTAGGTTTTTATCTGAATATTCTCCTTTGATTTGTCTTATGATAAGTTCAGAATCTCCTAGGATTGATATTTTTTGGGCTTCTAATTGTTTAAGAAAATGTAAGCCAAGGAGAAGTGCTTCATATTCAGCGATGTTATTTGTGCATGGAAAATCTAGTTTATATGAATAACCTTGATTTGTATTTTGAATCCATGCACCTATCCCTGCACTTGTTTGATTACAAGACCCATAAAATTTTATTGTCCAAAGTATCTCTACCTCATTTTCATTTTCTTGTTGTTGTTATTTGATAATGTTTTGTATTTGATTTAAGGGAAATTTTGATTGTTCTGGTAAACTGATTTCCTCTTTGTTTTCCTTTTCATGTTGAGTGATTT
Source organism: Pinus albicaulis (assembly GCA_034641835.2). Taxonomy (NCBI): domain Eukaryota; kingdom Viridiplantae; phylum Streptophyta; class Pinopsida; order Pinales; family Pinaceae; genus Pinus; species Pinus albicaulis. The sequence goes on from CM076570.1 coordinate 1,435,715,097, forward strand.
GGTCTTCATTGTACAAGATAAATGAATCTAAACTTGATTTAATGGAATAGATTGGATAGTTGTTTGGTTTTTCTATGTTTCTCACCATGTATTTCATGTGAGATTCCCTGTATAATCTTCTTTTTTGGTTAAAAACTGGGATGGTGGCATAAGACATGTCCATTTGAAGGCTCTCCTGAAGTTTGGCTCCCCATGATCTTGATAAAAGCATGCCATACTTTGGGGGAATTTCAGCTACTACTATGTCCATAACTAGACTCTTGGCAGGGATCTGAGATAAGTTTACACTTAAATCTTTGATTAAACCCAAGAATTTGACTCTGCTTGAATCAAATGAATACATATCCTTATATGGTTTAGTAATTTCTAAGCCTAAGCTTTCCATTACTACTTTGGGCATAATATTATATGAAGCTCCAGAGTCTAACATGGCATTGTGTAATATTTTCTCATGTATATTCAAACTGACATAGAAGGGAGGGATAGATCCTTCTTGGCTTTTTCCTTCAACTTCCGGACCAAAAAAAAACTCAGGTTTGTCATCTGTCAAGTTCAAAGTATCAGTGTCACTTCCTAAGTTCAAAGCCTTCAAAACTTGGTTTTTGTACACTTCTTGGGTTACTAGTTTAGCTAGAGGTATGTTAATCTTTATTTTGGCAATCTCTGCCTCAAGGCTGAAAGGAACTATTGATTTTGTCATATTTACGTCTGCTTTTTCAATTGAATTTCTTTCAGCAATTTTGATTTGCTTAACTTTGTTTGGACTGCTATTTGGGACAATTTTGTTAGGGCCACTAGCTGAAGTGCTAGGGCTACTTTGTTCAACATTTGGCTGGCTGCTTTTCTCTTTGTTTAAATTTGTCTTTTTAGCCAAAATGTTGGGTTTCTCTGTTGTTTTCATAGGTTGATTTTCTACATTTTTCCTAACAGTAGTGCTAGTGTTTTTGTCATTTGATTTATCTACGTTCCCTTTGCTTCTAAGTTCATACTGTTTGTGTACCTCCATGATTGCATTTTCAAACCCCAACCTATAATCTTCAGAATCCTCATAAGTGTTTTCATTTTGTTCTGAGGAGAAGAAACCTTTTTCTTCTTCAGTGAGGAAGACATCATCCTCACTATCTGATCCAATCAAGTTTACATTATTTTCTCCCAATATTTCAATCTCCCTCTCTTCCTCGTCTTGAACTACATAGTTTTGTTGGAAGGGAGGTCTAATCTCTTGGTCATTGTCATTTTGTCTATCTTGATTGTTTTCTCTTCTATAATCCTGGTTCCTATTTCTGTTTTGGGGGTTGTTCTGATTGTCTCTTGGTTGTGTCTTTTCAAGTATGCTCATCTTTTTCATCATTTCTTCCATCATCCTTTCCATTTTTGAGCTAGATGTGGAGGGTGTAGATTCCTCCCTAAATGATACTCTCCTTTCATTCCTCATTCTAGCTCTTTTCTCAATCAGATTCACTTCCACTGCTAGAGCCCCTTTCTACATGTCTTCTAAAGTCGAGGGGTCTCTTTCTCTTAACTGATAGGCCATTTCCAGATCAAATCCTTTAGGAAATTTTGCCAAAGATGAGCCCTGTGGAGGTTTCAAGTCCGGGGGTAATGAATTATAAACACTATTGAACCTAGTGCAATAACTTTGAACACTTTCCCCACTATTTCTTTTGAGGTTGTTGTAGTTTGAAAGTATTTGGAGAGGGTTTTTCTTAATTTCCCATTTGTTTAAGAATAATTGATGAAGAGCTTGGAGGTCATTGATACTATTAGGGGTTAAGCTTTTAAACCATTTTCTTGCTTCTCCCCCTAGACTTTGAGCAAATAATCTGAGTTTGATAGTTTCATCATCGATCTCATTTCTGTCAAAATAGTCATTCATCTTGTCCACATGTTGTGAAGCAGTAGTAGCACCACTGGCATCATACAATGGTATCTTGGACTAATAGTCCTGTGGCAGATTGACTAGGGGTAAAGGAAGGACTAGAGGGGCATACCATGCTGCCATGATAGGAGGTTGTGGAAAAAATGGGGGGTTTACAGGTGGAGGATGTAAGAGGAGAGGGGGTTGGTAGAATGGTGTAGTTTTAACAGTGGGTGTATGGATAACAAAAGTGGATGGACCAGCAAGAGATTTTTGAGCAGATCTAGGATGAGAGAAACCAAAATTATGTAAGAAATGTAAATCAGGTGGAGTAGCTTCTCTATTACCAAGATTTTCACCTCTATCTTGGGATGAAGGTGGAGAATCAAAATCTATCTGATCTATATCATCAAGTGACCTAGTTCTGAATGGGTTTCTTAAGTCAACTTGTGAATATTGTGGAGTTGTAAGGTTTTTAGGAACAGAATTAGCTCTTTGGACTGGTCTGACAATAGTTGAAGCTTGAGCCTTAGGAGACTTCCTAAGTATGCTTTCAGGATTATCAACTATCTCAGGAGGGTTTGGGTCAGGATATGCTCTAGTATGAATTCTTCTAGAAGCCACTGTGCTATGTTTTCAGACCCAACAATAAGAAAATTTTAACCAAATATGACAATCTTCAATAGGCTAACTGATCTTTAGCAAGAAAAATTTAATTCTCAAAGTCTTCTTAACTGAGTTTGTATGATGTTATGATAATAATGGGTTTCCCAGTGGAGTCTTTAGGTCTATTTAGGATTGTGGAGTCACTAGGTGGAAATTTTTTAGCTTTTTGTGAAGGTAAAATGTTTTATGGTTCCACCACCATGTTTATTATGAATCCAATCTGAAACATCTTTGGATTTTCTAAGTTTTTACAGTCTTATGGGTTATGACAGTGTCCTAAATCTGTTTCAACACTTAGCTACATTGATGAGACAAACAGAGTTTACTCTTATGACTTAGCTAGATGATTCCTTAAAGGTTTGATAAGGCTTCTATGAGAATCCTAAGGGTTACTTATTCTATCACTGATTCAAATAACTCCTATCATAATTACCATTATGCTTGGTAGTGCTAGAAGAAAACTACTTATACTATACTAGACAGTGAGTGTTTTGTTTTAAGGATTTTACTCAGTGTCCCACCGTGATCGCCATTATGTTGTGGTCCTGTGTTTTGATAGATAGGCTTACCAAAAGACAAGGCAACATCAGAACCAATCTTTAGAGTTCCAGGATCTAGTCCTCCTGTTCTCAGAGAGGGATCTCTCAAATTATTTGTTTGCAAAGGTATATCTTGTTTGCTTTTAAGTATTGATTTTAGACTAGTTATTAAGTGCAAGTGTTTTGTTTATTTGTTTGGTTGAATTGGCACATCAGTACATGAAAGGTCTAGTTAGTATAGATAGAAATAGGAAGTGTTAGATTCATTGGGCAATGGATTCAAGAAGAGGCTTATGAAAAACTCATCAATGGATATGGGATATCAAAGGGAAAATCTAACTTGGCCACAGAATCCTTTATTTTTTGTGAATGAGATGGACATTAATGATTTGAAAAGAGAGTTTAAATTCTCAACAAAGGGAACTTAAAAACATAACTTGAACAATAAAGAGGTATTTGATAGACAGGGCTAACCATGAATTCTACAAACCACACTTTAAGCAAATGATGACTTCAAGACAAATTTTAAAATGAAATCTAATATTCGGGAGCACATCCTATTTCCTCAAAGATTTTATTTCAAGGGACTTAGAAAACATAAAAAATTCACTAATAATTGCAATCATAGAAGAGGGAACACCTAACACATCTATGATCACAACTATAAAGACCTTTAAAACAATTGTTCAAGCAGGGACAAAGGGTATGATCGAAACCGACCTCCTTGGCTAACTATAAACAATGATAATTCAAAGGGAGACTTCAAAAACAGTTTTCAAGTGGCAGCAGATAAGAAGGGAAAACCATAAATCATGTTGAAACCAACTATTTGAACTATTAGATAAATAAACAAGCATGAGGACTAAAGCAAAGGTTAAAGACTCTAAAATACCTTAACAGAAGAAAACATAAAACAATGAAGGATAAACAGGTCTAAGGTGCTTCCAGGAGTCATTTCTTAGCCTAAACTTGTCATCCTATTGTAGTAATAATTTATGAAACATAATGAAAAAAGGAAAAGCAACAGACAGTTCGGAATACATCACCAACAACCAAGCTCAGGGATCCAATGATAGAGCCTTCTCAAGAAAAAGAAATTCAAAACATAATCCAGCTTCCAAGACTTCAATTTCTTCTTCAAGTTCAAATAGACTATGTATTATTTCAGAGAGATTCAATGTTACAACTAGTGACCAACTGACCCTTTACAATGTGCTCCTCAAGGAGATTTTATAAGAAATTGAGGAGGTGGAAGAGTTCTGGGACTTGAATATCATTAATGCTATGTTAAATGCAACTCCTAGCCTTGAAAACCATGCAAGGCCTAAGGCAGGAAAGCATTTTATTTACAACTCTATTTCATTAACTCTGTTTCTGCTTTTTAGGCTTAGTGGGTAAAAAGATTGACTTTAAGGCTCTTTTTATCTTTTAAAATAACTTCACTGACAGTTTAAAATATGTTCTTTAGTTTGAAATAACTGTTCACCTGTTTTAGGAAAATATCTTCTGATTGGGCAATCACTATGCCTTCTTTTGATTTATTGAGGCTGCAGATGCCAATTTGGTAGCTGAAAGGATATTTTAGCCTCTGATGTGGTAGTGGAGGCTTCCTTTACTGATATTTTTCTTTTTTTTTCCTTAAAACACCTTTAATCTACTTTTGGTCTGTGTTTTGGGCTTAATTAACCTTGGTCTTCATCTTCGGGTCTTCATTCTTTAACACTTTCTTTATCTCTTTAAACCTAAGGATTAAAACTCTAATCTTCAAGATTTTGGCTTTAATCACCCTTTTAACATTGATTCTTCACTGATACACTTTGTTTGTTTGTTTATACAGGTGGCTTTCTACTATTGGAGGGCTTCTGCTAAACCCTGGATCATGATCCAGATGATTTAAACTTGGATTTCAAAATCTGCAGCTCCTTTTCTTTGATTTTAAGCCACAAAATCGTCATTATGGGCTGAAAATGTCACCTGAATGTGACAGTGGAAATACACAGAGCAACCACCATTAAATCCTCCAAAAAGAAAATCAAATTGTTAAGAAAACCTATGGATGATGGTTTAACTGTGTTTAGAGGTTTGGTGGAGGAGGTTTGGAGCTGTGCGAAATGGGAAAATGCAGCAATAGGAGGAAAAAACCCTGGCAGAATATCTAACCAGGTGCAGATGGAGTTTTTGGCATGACGGCAAACAGGAGCCGTTGGATTAGAATAATGAACACTCGAGATTTCTCGGTGAAATATTTTGGGAGAAAATTAGGTGAAAAGTCAATGGGGGCGATATTAAGTTAGGACCGTCTGATCTCAGAGATCGATGGCTAGGATCAAATCAGGAACAATGTTGCAGGGGCTGTGGTATAGTGGAAAACCGGAAGCGGTTTTCGCATTGCGTTTGGGGGGTAAGCGGTATTGCGTGGATTGAGTGCGATACGATACATTGGTCGACACCTGTCCCCTTCAATAATGCCTATTTTGCAAAAAATTTGGGTGTTAAAGTTTAGGCGCAAAAATTTTGCGAAATGCAATATCAGTCATCAGATCATCGAAGGTAGATCAGATGGTGTGGAATGGATGCAATGGGGAAAGTTACATGGGAAAAAAGGTAAGCGGGGTCCACGGTGACGTGGGATACTTTGTCGTGGAACAATTCGAATGGGTGAGATCGGGTTAAGTCTCGATCATTAGATCTTAAGAACGAATGGCCAGGATTGAAATAAGGGGCGAAAAGTTTGAATGGAAGGAAAGGTAAGAGAGGATAGACGGGCAGAAGGGTGGAGCCTGATGGCTGTTGATCTAGATAGATCAACGGTCCAGATCTATTTTTAAAATTGAACCGTTGGGGTGGAAAATCGAGTTTTATCAGGTTTAATTCTGATCATTAGATCTTTCGGATGGACGGTCAGGATTCAAATAAAACACTGAGTGTTTTGAAAATGATAAAGGGATAATGGGAGGATCTCCTAGGAAGGATCCTAGGACCAACGATGGTTTGAATTGGCCAGGGCCATATTCTTGATACCGTGAAAGACCATTAGTGGTTGTGTCTACATAAGGTAGAACCATATCTGTATTGGTCAAGGGATGCTTTTCAGTGTGTGTCAGCTAGACTATTGTAACGATTCGATCCTCATGGGGGAACATCATGATGTGGAAAATAGAGGATATAATGGCAGACATGGAATACATGTAACTCCACCCAAGGAGTATATTGTAATCCAAGTGAGCATCCAAGACTTCGATGTCTATGTGGACCGTTTTTCCGGCTAAGCAGACCGGTACGTTTTGGAAGAGGCTGACAAGGGTGGATGGCCGACCATGGACTCAAGCAGTAATGAGTCGAGGTTAGTCAAGACATGGACTCAAGCAGTAATGACACTGAGGCATCAGCTACTGCAGCCTCTTTATTCTATGCCGCCTCCCAAACTCCTTTCCTATACCCACCTCCTGGCTTCACCTCCTAGTAGGTCTTGGAAACACTGGTACTACCCAACATATCATTGGCATTCCCAGTGTGGTACCTTGTTCCCCCTCCAGGAACACTAGCTACCAATGTTACTGTGTTTGGATTAAAGCCTCCTGGTCCCGAGAAGCCCCAACCTACCCAAGCAGCAGTCGAAACCGCTCCCGCAAGGGAAACCCTCGCTGCGAAACCGACAACCACAATAAAGAAAATCGCCAAGAAAGGAAAAAAAGTGGTGACCCCTACCATACACAGGGAGTCATTAGCCTGCGTTATATGTGATGTCATAGGACACCCTACTCACATATGCCTGGAGTTGGATGAATTAACACCACTCCTCGGCTGCGAGGCAGGCACCCCAAAACGGCATTCCGATAAAAAGGAACTTGCCACCAAAAATTCAGGCAAACTACTGCGTACCAATCATGCATGCGCCCTTTGTGACACTTATGGGCACTATACCCACCATTTTCTAGAAATACCACGGTATCGGGACACCTTACACATGATCGAGCGATCCTATCAAGAGGATCCCTCCATCCAGTCTATCAAAGACAAGCCGTGCTCCATCTTGTACTTACAAGAGGAGCACCGATATGTAGAGCGCCCCCCAGTATTGCGCATTATACGTTGCACACTATGCGATGAATGTGGCCACTACCTCGAAGAGTGCACCACATTGGAACTCATCCACAGATGGTATCCAATCAAGAGGGTCTACTACGTGGGGCTACGGGCAACACAACTCACATGCCTGTTATGCGCTGACAATCACTTATTGGAGGATTGTCACTACATACCTTACTTCTGACTAGCCCTTGATAGTCTCTGCTCAGACATAGTTCATCTTTCCCGAGAAGATGATATGGATGCCGAATCCATTGGCAGCTCCATGACCCAAGTAGAGGAGATGAGAGAGTCAATCATGTTCTTGTCAGTCAAAGAACGGCCTAGAAAACAACCCATAATTATCGTCACATACACGTCACGAAAGCCACCCACATGCACATTATGCAAGAAGACGGACCATATAGTAGTCCACTTCCCTGACTTAGCAGCATTACGACAATGGTACCCCGCCTGACCTCAGACCATGCACAATGGGAGACCCATATCATGGACTTTTTGCTTGATATGTCAGGGTGACCATTATGAACGACATTGTACTAATGTCTCATGACTCCTTTAAGGCCGTACAAACCTAATTTGTACAGGCCCCGGCGTCACCAAACTGGAAAAATAAAAATGCAGGATGTCATGAGAGTTACCTCGGCATAGTATCGCTAATCCCCAGTACACAGGCTAAATGTAACGGCAAGAAAGGCTCTGCTACCACCTCTGATCTCCCAAACTCAGCAAGTACAAATGAACAGGATGAGGGCCATAATCCCTTATTTATCACCCTTTTCCAGAACTTCGAAGATCAATAATAGGAGATAAAAAGTTCCATTCTGCAAACCGTAAGTTTCACCATAATCAGTATACCATGACGAACGAAAGCGATGCCCCACATTCGCTTTCCAAAGAAATATTTTTTCAAGCACCGGCAGGTATGCACCCTCCCATATTCCTTTCCAAAATTCATATTTGTCAATAATATTGAATGAAAATAAGATGCTTTCACTTGAGGTAGTTTTTTTTGTAGGAAGAACCCGTAAACCATTCACAACAATTACCACTGAAAGTTCCGGAGCAGGTATCATTCTACCCTCAGCATGATAGAGTACCAAAAAATTTGCATATCCTAACATCATTTCTCCATCAAAAATAAACCCTAGAGTCCTCATACTCAACCACATTTATCATCACCTCACCCTACATATGATAAACGTCCTTGATGGTCGGTAGAGCCTCCCCTCCATGGCGATCGTCATCACAAGTAGATCATACATCACTCCACAAAGTGATGCCACGGCCATACCATTTTAGTCCAAGAAGCACCTCATGCCCATCCATATATCATGAAGGGGGACCCCTCCCCATGTACAAGGGTATCCTCGGGTGGCACTATGGGAGACATCATTGTCCATAGATGTCATCGATCCTCTTGACATTCGACTACAGCAAAAGCTTTCATGTCATGATGGTATCGTACCTTACAACCATTACACTTTGATCAAGATCTGTTGAAGACCCGTGTCTTCATAAGAATCTCTGACAACAATGCTTGCAGGGGAAGGTCCCAGCCAGTACATATGCGTACATTGCGCAGTGATCTACCATACCAAGATTATGCATATGGGTACCACATTCCACCTATCGTCAAAGAAAAATTCCCCTGAGGGCGTCAGCAGTCGTCGTCAACAACCACCAACATCAATACCACAGTAGTGACACAGAAAACACATGTATCTGTCAATTTTTTTTAACTAGCCATAGCATCACGAGTATGGGACATGCCTGCCTCGTTGAAATTTTGCAAATATGTTGTATATTTTGTCTACTTGCAGGGGGTCCCCTAGGCAACGGTTATCTCGGAACCGGTGCAAGATTTTGTCCTTCTACACATAAGCCTCGCTCTCTCTCTCTCTCTCTCTCTCTCTCTCTCTCTCTCTCTCTCTCTCTCTCTCTCTCTCTCTCTCTGCGTATGATACAAAAATAAACTATAATGTATTTCGGCTATACAATTATTCCTAGACCTCGCACATTAGGGGGCATCTGTTAACACTAGAAAATCGTATAGCAGAAAACGACATCAAATAATGTCGAGCCCAAGGATTTACAAGACAAGGATACATTATGGAATCAAAAATATTGAGAGTCTCTAAGGTTTTGAGAAATTCAAGATTGAACTAGTCATAACTGCCCGAATGCGTGTTTTTTCCTTCGAGAAGAGTGCCTTCTATGTGCACTGGAGCCCGATAAGCGTGCATTTCTGGAAATGGAAAAAGTCCCTTTCTGGGACCACAAGTAAGAAAATGATAGTTTCTCCTTATGTGAAAGCCACCTAAGGATAGCACCAGCGCCTCCTTAGGCCTTGTGTGAGCACACAAAAGCATATTTCAGCCCAAAATGGAATATTTCCACTCCCTTGGGTCACTATCCACCATGTACCAAGGGAGGGAAGGAGGTTTGAATGCTCACCTATACAAACCCTCAAAGAGATGAACAATTTGTGAGCACAAGGTTATGTTGGCCAAAGTTTCCCAAGCAACACCAATTGTTTGTGTGAACCAAGGAGTAGGAGCTGAAGAAGGGGACTCAATTTTTTACCACTCAACAATTTCAGTCCATTGCAACAAAGAGAGAGAGTTGAACTATGTTAGAAGGCATAACTTGAAGGACAAACATCCTTGTGTCAGGTCCTAAAGCCTCTGCCTAGGCCCTTCAGCAAGTGGGTAAGATTTTTAATCATTCCAAGCATTCAATGAGAAGAAGGCCATCGAGTCGTTGTTTACCTCATTATAGTTTGAAACTGTCTATTTAGATTCCTTTTATGTTTTTCGTTTTACTTTTTCAACAGAGCATACTTAAGTGTATTACTTAATTTTAAGTATTATACTTCTGAGCTCCCCCCAGATACTGCATGTTACTTATGGTTTAGAGAAAAGACCACATTCTCTAAATGTGTGTGATTTTATACACCTGTGTTTCGAATCCACCACAACAGCAACCATGCTTGAGTATGATTTGGAGATTAAGCCGACGGAGATGATCAAGCGGCGGGGTTTGGAAAAGATGATTGCAGGATCAAATCTACATGTGTTGGATATAAATATGATTTCTACACTTTCTGATGAAGAAGGTTGTGAATCAATGACACAGGTATCTCAATTTTTTGTCTCATCACCTTCGTATGTTGATATAGTTTATGTTCTGCAACATTTAAATCCTTCGATGAGTGTGTATAAAATTAGAGGTAGATAATTGAAATTAAAATCTTCAAAGTATTGTATTTTAGACAATGTGTTATATTGGAAAGACCCGGGAGGTGTCTTGCTGAATTGTCTCATCAAAAGTGAAGTGAAGGAAGTGATGAGTGATTTCCACAAGGGTGATTGTGGCGGTCATTTATATTGGAAGACCACATCAAAAAAAATATTAAGGGCTATTTTCTATTGGCCCACTCTTTTTACTGATGTGTATAAGACTGTGATAATCTGTCATGAATGTCAAGTTTTCCAAGAAGAGAGGAAGTTGCTCCCATTGCCTTTGTAGCCCATATTAGTCTAGGCACCATGTCAACAATGGGGTATTGATTTCATCGGTGAGATAAAGCCTTCATCATCCACCCAGCACAAGTGGATTCTAACAGTTACATATTATTTTATGAAGTGGATTGAAGAAATCCCAACCAGGCAAGCAACTGATTTGGTTATTATTCAATTTTTGGAATCTAATATCTTGTCTAGATTTGGTTGTCCATATAAGATCATCATGGATAACACAGATGCATTCAAATACCAAAATATGGTGGATTTTTGTGATAAGTACAATATCATTTTGGGAGATTCGGTGGCATACTACCTGTTGACCATGTCAAACTCCTATTAAATTTTTGGCAGGCCATTCCATTTGAACCCTTCAAAATTATTTTGATAACCTAAGTAATCCTTTTTTGCTGCCTATATTTAGCCTCTCCTAGCCCCTTTCAGTTTTAGCCCCTATATCTTATTATCCACATGACCGAAAGCTGAAACCGGGTGCTAGCCTTATAAGCGCTTATCAACTATGGATATCGGGCATGTTCGCAACCGTCAATCTGTACAGATCGGACGGTATCCGCAAGGCTCCAGCGCGCCTGTAGCCTGCCTATTCATCGCATCTCTGCCATCCATTTAAAATTTCATCCGACGGCTCACAGTTCACCCGTCCCAGTGATCCCCGCCACGCCCTATTCCAAAACCCGGTGGTTTACATCGCACCGCCTTTCGGAGGCGGGCGATATTTCTCAAAACGGGGAGATTCCATATAGTGTTTGCCACGCGTCCCAGCGTACGGCTCCAAAACCACCCTCCATCAAGCGTTATTGTTTGGTAGAAGACGCAGTGCGATATGTATTATAGCCGTCCGATCCGGGCGACTCCATCTAACGGTCATCGCGCAGCAGAGATGCAAATATGTTAATACAAGCCAACAGTGCCCATGGCCAACCACCTCATCGCCTTCGACGCCGTTTCAACCGTCGACCTCCTCTTGAGATCGGACGGTCCAGATCATTTGCATGCCACACTTTTGACCCAGTCTCCTCCACGTCATCATCCCACGTGTTTATCGCATTTTTCCCTCCGTTATTCATATATTCCATTCATAGGTTATATTTTTATGTTTCGCATTATAGTTTTGGCCAGCTCGTCCGCCATCGCTCCACTACATTTTTCATCATCACCTATCATCCTTCCTCCATCTTGTCATGTCGTGTTGCTACACAGTCGTCCCCACCGCATCTCCATATCCATGCATGGCTTTTCTTAACATGTTTTCGGGTTTTGCAGGGTGTGGACAAAGGTAAGCTTCCATTACTCATAGCCTCCATTACAGAAGCCAAGTACGCGTCAAAGGATCGAGTTTCAGAGGCTATATTAATGAAGAAAGGCCTAGGAGGTTGTTACGACACGACCTCCATTAAAGAAGCAGGATTGAAATCTGTCAAACCCTCCAGAATCATTCAAGGGGCATATTTCGCAAATAGAGATATTAATGTTGCGGCAGAGAGTACCAGTGGGAGATCAGAGGAATTCAACGATCAGCATTGAATATTTTAAGCCCAAATTCAAAGTTATAAGGCGGAGGGTACCATGCACAAGAAACAATACCCTCCAGGTTTCATTTTAGCCGGGTTTTCTTTCAGGAAAGGACGGAATGTACATGTGATTTTAATTCTATACCTTGTTCCTGAAGATATTTTTACCAAGTGCATTTACTTCAGAAAGCCGGCGGTAGAGTACATACAGCACAACATAGTCATTCAGCAGTATGGGCATGAATGTTTCCACCATTTTGTCTTAACGAGGAAAATTAAATGTTTTTTGCCTACTTCTTTTATTAGGGTTCTTCTTCTTCTATAAAGGGCCCTAAGAACAGGTTATTAGGGGTTCAAGATTTTATCAGAAAACTATGCAGTGAAAGGCTTTTTGTATACATCTTGTAAAGCTCTTGTATGAAGGCTCAGAGCCCATAGGGTCTCAGTGAGGAGGAGTTCCATCTGTTAAAGAGGATTCTAGTCTTTGGTATTTCACAGTCTGTAACTTTCTCTTATGTGTTATTTTAATACATCATTTCATTTCATCCATATTCCTGTATCATGTTTTAGAATGCAAGTGGCTCATTGATTTCTGATATGGATTCATCCTAGTTGATGCCCATGCTCGGATCAGTCAAGCGCTTTAAATATGGCTCATGCATGATATTCTGTTCCATTATTCATCTAAACCGTATTTCTGCTATATTAGTTTCATTGGGAGGGTGTTTTTAAAACGCTATCATTGTGTATGGATTCCTAGATTGGTAAACCCATGCATGGTGGTATTATGTATCTGGATATTAGCTCAATGTTGACTAATATCTTCTCAATATTTCTTTCACTACATACACCTTCTGATAATTTATTTTTGTGACATACTACTTGAACTGGCCCGCTTTGCAGTGAACTGTCTCTGAATTGTCTGGTGCTTTCATATTAGATTTATGCACTTTGCCTCTGCAGTACCCTTTCTCTATATCAATTTCTGAGAGTTTGGTCCCATTCTATTTTATTTCCTTGTTCACAGGAGATAGCATGTGAGATGAAGTTGACAACTTCATAAGTTATATTATATGCTCCTTGCTATGCTAAGATGTTCTAGGCACTGGTCTATCACAACTCTAGGCTATCTCTAGGAGCGACAACATCTTTCTGGCGTCGTTGCCGGGGATCGAATTTAAGAAAATCAGAATCCCTAGGCCTCGACAAAATTTTATTCACTCTCTAAATAGGTGAGCATGGAGAGTTGAAGAGTTGTAAATCCCTCACCTTGTCGACTCAACATTTGTTATTTTGATAAAATCGTTCGCAGTCCTGGCTCCTCGTAAGCCACACCTGAGGTCAGATACATCACAGCCAAAGACACCTTCAGTGTCTGACCTAGAGAAGATCATACATAGGAGAATTTGGAAAGAAAAGCGATTAGTACATACCGAAATCCCTAGTTTTTCTGCAGAATACTATCCATCCTCTTCCTCTCAAGAAGTCCCAGTAGAAAATCCCTACTCCACTGAGGAAAATACCGAATACTACTCAGATAGTCCTCCTAGGGGAGGTAGCAGAACTAAAGACAACCTTCATCCTACTCCTGAGGCAAAAGAGGTTAAGGAAGTCACTAAAATATCTGATGTTAACAGACCATTATTCCCCTCAATGCCTCAAGCAGCAGTTGAGTATATTCCTATTATTATTCATACTCCACTTCCACCTCCTCCTCCACCTCTTACTCATCAAACTATTGCACTACCTCCACCTCCTCCAATGGATAATGTTCCAGCCTTCTTGATGAATAAATATGCTCCCCTGGAATTACCTCAAGTGTTGAATGATATGCCCCAAGATTATCTGAAGATTTTGCCCAGATTCAATGGGGAAAATGAGATTGATGCTCAAAAACATCTTGAGGTATTTTTCTCCTTTGCAGAGAATTTAAATGTGGAACACCTAGATGTATTCCTGAGGCTGTTTTTCCAGTCTCTTGATGGTGAAGCTCGAAAATGGTTCAAGACATTGGCAAGCCGTTCTATTACCACTTGGGAAAATATGGAAGAAACTTTTCTCAGAAAATGGGGAGAAAAGAAAGATCATGGGAAATGTCTTACTGAATTCAATACACTCAAGAAAAAAAATAATGAAGGGGTGTCAGAGTTTATCAAAATATTTAATAAGTTGTATCTAAGCCTTCCAGCTGATATGAAACCTTATCAGAACGCTACTAAAGTTGTTTTCATAGTAGCCTTTGACTTAGAATTTGGTTTCTCTCTGAGAGAAAGAAAGCCTGCCACCCTAGATGATGCTTAGATAGATGCTCTAGAGCTAGAAGCAAATTTTTCCTCCACTGGTAAATCCAAAGGAAAATCTGAATAGGATACTAGAAGAAGGGGCAAAGAGGAGGTATCCACTTCTAGTCAGGACAGAGGCTAGCCAAAATCTTATCAAAATCAAACTGTCAGGCTCTGGGGATAAATCTGTCTATGATAGCCAATGGAGAATCTGAGAAGGAAAAAGAGCAGCAAGGAGTGGAGAAAGCTACTCAGAAAGCACATATAAAGTATCTCACCAGTCCATGGTACAAAGAGATAGTGGAATATCTTCTAACACTCGGCTGCCCTCCTAGCTGTGATAAAGAAAAGTACAGAGCGCTAAGGTTAAAATCATTGAAATACATGGTCGCTAATGGGCAGCTATATTGGCGAGATCCTTCAGGCATCTTACTCCTGTGTCTCACAGAAGATGAGGTAGAGAGAATAATGGCATAATTTCATGAAGGAATTTGTGAGGGACATTACAGCTGGAGGGCCACCTCTCATAAAATCCTGAAGGCTAGCTTTTACTGGCCTAAACTATTTGGAGATGTTTTTACTTGGGTCAGAGATTGTGAGAAGTGCCAAAAATTTACTGAAAGAAAAAAGCTGGCAGCGCTGCCCCTAATCCCTGTTCATGTGAATGAACCATTTCAGCAGTGGGGAATAGATTTTATAGGTGAAATACATCCCCCATCAAGTGGTCAGCATAAATGGATTTTAACTGCCACCGATTATTTCACAAAATGGGTGGAAGCCATACCTGCAAGGAATGCTATAGATGCAGTAATAATAAAATTCATGGAAGAAAATATCATATCCAGGCTTGGTTGTCCTACCAGAATAGTGACTGATAATGCATAGGCCTTCAAGTCTACAAAATTTATAAACTTCTGCCAGCAGTATAATATTACGCTAAGTCACTCTACAGCTTACTATCCACAAGGAAATGGCTTGGCAGAGTCTTCAAATAAAACTCTGGTAAGGGCACTGAAGAAGGCTATAAATGAAAATCAGAAAAATTGGGATTCCCAGTTGAAGTTTTCTCTATGGTCTAATAGAATTACCAGTAAGAGAGCAACTGGGAAGTCCCCATATGAATTGGTATATGGGCGAGCAGCATTATTCCCTATACAATTAGCCTTACCAGTAGCCAGATTCATGCAAGAAACTCAGGAAGAGCCCGATGATATGATCAGGAGAATAAACCAGCTGGTGGAATTGGAAGAAACACGTAATCAGGTAAATCAAAGGCTAACGGAGTATCAGGAGAAGATGAAATACCTGTTTGATCAGCATGCAAATGACAGGAAGTTGCAGATTGGTGATCTGGTGCTCAGGTGGGATATCAGGAGAGCTGAAAAGGGAAAACATGGTAAATTCGATCCTCTCTGGTTCGGTCCTTTCAGAATTGTGGATAAAGGGGACAACAATACTTTCAGATTGGAGAATTTACAGGGATATTTTCTTGATGCCCCTGTAAATGGTCAATTTCTCAAGCCCTACTTTCAGTTCTGACTCAGGCCGAGAAATCCTGGTGCACTATATTGTATAGAATTTTCCTGTTTCGTTTTTGTTTAAATAATGTGGGCGTCGTGATAAATCGTGAAGCACATGACAGAGGTGCTGAAGAGCCGAGTTTGCACAGAAGATGATTAGATGGTCTACGAGTTCTCGACATGTCCAGGGCTGAACGTGTTGTCCCCAGATGGAGCCGATGTTGACCATGTCAAACTCCTATTAAATTTTTGGCAGGCCATTCCATTTGAACCCTTCAAAATTCTTTTGATAACCTAAGTAATCCTTTTTTTCCGCCTATCATTAGCCTCTCCTAGCCCCTTTCGGTTTTAGC
This sequence comes from Pinus albicaulis, assembly GCA_034641835.2. Taxonomy (NCBI): domain Eukaryota; kingdom Viridiplantae; phylum Streptophyta; class Pinopsida; order Pinales; family Pinaceae; genus Pinus; species Pinus albicaulis. Next base: position 1,435,731,460 of record CM076570.1, read on the forward strand.
CCCTATATCTTATTATCCACATGACCGAAAGCTGAAACCAGGTGCTAGCCTTATAAGTGCTTATCAACTATGGATATCGGGCACGTTCGAAACCGTCGATCTGTACAGATTGGATGGTATCCGCAAGGCTCTAGCGCGCCTGTAGCCCGCCCATTCATCACATCTCCGCCATCCATTTAAACTTTCATCTGACGGCTCACAGTTCACCCATCCTAGTGGTCCCTGTCGCGCCCTATTCCAAAACTCGGTGGTTTACATCGCACTGCCTTTCGGAGGCGGGAAGTATTTCTAAAAAGGGGGCGATTCCATACAGTGTTTGCCACGCATCCCAGCGTACGGCTCTAAAACCACCCTCCATCGCGTGTTATTGTTCGGTAGAAGACGCAGCGCAATATGTATTATAGCCGTCCGATCTGGGGGACTCCATCTAACGGTCATCGCGCAGCAGAGATGCACATATGTTAATACAAGCCAATAGTACCCATGGCCCACCACCTCATCACCTTCGACGCCGTTTCAACCGTCAACCTCCTCTTGAGATTGGACGGTCCAGATCATTTGCATGCCACGCCGTTGACCTAGTCTCCTCCACGTCATCATCCCACGTGTTTATCACATTTTTCCCTCCGTTATTCATATATTCCATTCATAGGTTATATTTTTATGTTTCGCATTATAGTTTTTGCAAACCTGTCCGCCATCGCTCCACTGCATTCTCCATTGTCACCTATCATCCTTCCGTCATCTCGTCATGTCGTGTTGCTACACAGTCGTCCCCACCACATCTCCATATCCATGCATGGCTTTTCTTAACATGTTTTCGGGTTTTGCAGGGTGCGGACAAAGGTAAGCTGCCATTACTCACATCCTCCATTATAGAAGCTGAGTACACATCAAAGGACCGAGTTTCAGAGGCTATATTAATGAAGAAAGGCCTAGGAGGCTGTTACGACACGACCTCCATTAAAGAAGCAGGATTGAAATCTGTCAAACCCTCCAGAATAATTCAAGGGGCAGATTTCGCAGACAGAGATATTAATGTTGCGGCAGAGAGTACCAGTGGGAGATCAGAGGAATTCAACGATCAACATTAAATATTTTAGGCCCAAATTCAAAGTTAGAAGGTGGAAGGTACCATGCACAAGAAACAATACCCTCCAGGTTTCATTTCAGCCGGGTTTTCTTTCAAGAAAGGACAGAATGTCCATGTGATTTTAATTCTATACCTTGTTCCTGAAGATATTTTTACCAAGTGCATTTACTTCAGAAAGCCGGTGGCAGAGTACATACATCACAACATAGTCATTCAGCAGTATGGGCATGAATGTTTCTGCCATTTTGTCTTAACGAGGAAAATTAAATGTTTTTCGCCTACTTCTTTTATTAGGGTTCTTCTTCTTCTATAAAGGGCCCTAAGAACAGGTTATTTGGGGATCCAGATTTTATCAGAAAACTATGCAGTGAAAGGATTTTTGCATACATCTTGTAAAGCTCTTGTATGAAGGCTCAGAGCCCATAGGGTCTCAGTGAGGAGGAGTTCCATCTGTTAAAGAGGATTCTGGTCTTTGGAATTTCACAGTCTGTAACTTTCTCTTATGTGTTATTTTAATACATATTTTGATTTCATCCATCTTCCTGTATCATGTTTTGGAATGCAAGTGGCTCACTGATTTCTGATATGGATTCATCCTAGTTGATGCCCATGCTCGGATCAGTCAAGCGCTTTAAATATGGCTCATGCATGATATTCTGTTCCATTATTCATCTAAACCGTATTTCTGCTATATTAGTTTCATTGGGAGGGTGTTTTTAAAATGCTATCATTGTGTATGGATTCTTAGATTGGTAAGCCCATGCATGGTGGTATTATGTATCTGGATATCAACTCAATGTTTACTAATATCTTCTCAATATTTCTTTCACTACATACACCTTTTGATCATTTATTTCTGTGACATACTACTTGAACTGGCCTGCTTTGCAGTGAACTGTCTCTGAATTGTCTAGTGCTTTCATATTAGATTTATGCACTTTGCCTCTGCAGTGCCCTTTCTCTGTATCAGTTTCTGAGAGTTTGGTCCCATTCTAGTTTATTTCCTTGTTCACAGGAGATAGCATGCGAGCTGAAGTTGACAATTTCATAAGTTATATTATATGCTCCTTGCTATGTTAAGATGTCCTAGGCACTGGTCTATCACAACTCTAGGCTGTCTCTAGAAGCGACAACACTACCCTCAAGGTAATGGTTTAATTGAGTCTTCAAATAAAAAAAAATTCAACATTATAAAGAAGATGCTGGAAGTAAACAAGAAAAATTGGCATAAGAAGCTCATCAATTTCTTATCGGCAGACAAAGTAAGCAGTAAGAATTCCATAGGTATGTTACCTTTTGAGTTAGTCTGTTGGTGTCCCGTGTTTTGATAGTTTGGAAAATCAAAAGACAAGGAAACATCAGAACCAATCTTTAGAGTTACAGGATCTAGTCCTCCTGCTCTTAGAGAGGAATCTCTCAAATTGTTTGTTATTGCAAAGGTTTATCTTGTGTGCTTTGAATATTGGTTTTAGACTAGTTATTAAGTGCAAGGGTTTGTTTTTTTGATTGATTGGAATTGATACAACAGAACCTAAAAGGTCTAGGAAAGATATATAGAAAGAGGAAATGTCAGATTCATTGGGCACTGGAGTCAAAAAGAGGTCATGAAAAACTTATCAATGGATATGGGATATCAAAGGGAAAATCTAACTTGGCCGCAGGATCCTTTAGTTTTGGAATGAGATGGACATCAATGATTTGGAAACAGAAGTTTAATTCTCAACAAAGGGAATTTGAAAGCACAACTTGAACAATAAAGAACTATTTGATAGATAGGGCTAACCATGAATTCTACAAATCACACCTTAAGCAAATAATGACTTCAAAACATCTTTTGAAATGAAATCTAAGATTCGGGGAACACCCTATTTCCTCAAAGATTTTATTTCAAATGAATTAGAAAACATAAAAGATTCACTGATAATTACGGTCATAGAAGAGGGAACACCTAAATACATCTATGATCACAACTATAAAGACCTTTAAGCCAACTGTTCAAGCAAGGACAAGGGGCATGATCATAACAGACCTCCTTGGCTGACTCAAAAAAAAGATACTTCAAAGGGAGACTTCAATAACAGCCTTTAAGTGGTAGCAGACAAGCAGGGAAAACCATAAATCATGCGGAAACCAATTATTTGAACTATTAGAGAAATAAACAAGCATGAAGATTAAAGAGAGAGATTAAAGACTCTATAATACTTCAGTAGAAGAAAACATAAAACAGTGAAGGATAAACAGGTCTAAGGTGCTTCCAAGAGTCATTTCTTAGCCTAAAATTTTCATCCTACTGTAGTAAGAGTTTATGGAACAAAATGAAAACAGGGGAAAACATTAAACAGTTTATAATACTTCACCAATAGCCAAGCTCATGGATCCAATGATAGAGCCTTCTCAAGAACAAGCATGTAACAACATCATCAGGGCTTCCAAGACTTCAGTTTCTTCTTCAACTTCAACAGACTATGTATTATTTCAGAGTGTTTCAGTATTACAACTAGTGATCCACCAGCCAACCAACATCTATAATGGATTCCTCAAAAAAAAATTATAGAGGGATGAGGAGATCGGAAGAGAGAAAAGATCTTCTGAGTTCAATTAATACAGTTAATGCTTCTCGGCCTTTGAGGGGCTCAAGGCAGAAGTTTACATATATTTTCCTGTATTAATTGGTTTTCATTAAGTAATTTAAGCTTGCTGGAAGCTTATGTTGACTTTAAGGTTCTGTGTCATCTTTTGCAATAACTCTGCTGATATTTTATATTAGCTTCTTTGATTCGAAATAACTATTCAGTTGTAAGGGGCAGATATGCTCTGTTCTGGTCATTACATGGCCTTTGTTGAATGCTGTGAAGACACAGGTGGCAATCTGGTAGCTGAGAGGAATCAATTCGCCTCTGATGTGGCAGTGGAGGCATCTGATGTCTGATAAATATCCTTGATTTTCCTTTAACTGTGTTTAATTCAATGCATCAGGCCTTTGATAATTGAATTTTAGCCGTAATCCATTAAACTGTATAACTAATGTTTAATCTGTCATTTCTGCTGTGTCTGGGTCTTCAAAATTGATACTCTTTGATTTGATTTAATTCTTTGTGTCTTGTTGATGTGCAGGTATTTATGAGGTCCAGATGGCATCAATGCCCATGAGTCATTGATGAAACATGAAATTGAACCCTGTATATGGCTTTCCTTTTTTATGGATGAAAGTCTGGAGGATCGTCATCCTCGGCTTTCATTTTATTTTTAAAACATTTGAAATCCCTTTAAATCTTGCACAATACAAAAATAATTAAGAAATCCTGCATATTTGGTAAAAACTGCTTTGGAGGTTTCGGGTGGGAGCATGGTCGTCGGATGACAGCATCCAACGGCGGAGATCTGCACACACTGGTCAAAAGGAGAGTGGTGGGAAGAAATAAGTCATATCCGTCGATCTGCAGAGATCGACGGTCAGGATTAATCGGGAGAAAACATAACACAAATGGTCACATTATGGAAATTCGGAAGAAGAACAAAGGAAATATGCACAATTTCCTTTGGCGGAGGTAAAATGCACAAAAAATTAAGTTGGGGTTTTGGGATGATCATGGGCCATCGGATGAGATCGACCCACGAGATCAATAGCGGATATTTCACGTTAAAAGCCCTTTGGAAGAGGTTGAGGGCGATAGTGTAAAGCCAGATTAGATCTAAGCCGTTGATCTGCAGAGATCAACGGTGGGAGGCGCGCATGATGAAACACAATGGAAAAGAGGGAAAGTGGTTTCAGGGATGAAAACCATGGGTTTCACGCAGTGAAAAGGTGGGGAGGTAGTTTTGCCTTTTTTAATGCGATATGTGTTCCCGCTTGACCTGTGGCTTCTTGAAACCACTTATATCGCGCGGCCCTCAAGAAATTAACCCTCACGCTTAAAGTTACGCGATTTAGAATGTCGGCCATTAGATCTGGGGCCTCAGATCTAATGGGGGGGAGCGAGTGCGATATATGCAAGATGCACGAGAGGAAGGGAGATGGGCGGTTTCAATCTGGGCCGTTGGATCAAGGATGAATGGCTGGGATCAGAAACTGAGGAAGACAGGACCCATAGGAGGCAAGCCTGTCGGGATTAATAAGAACCGTTAGATGGAACAGATCAATGGTTAAGATTTGATCTGGGGTATAAACGAATTAATACACAGGCAGAGAGAGGGGTAAATATGGACCGTTGATCTGCAGAGATAAATGATTGATATTGGTTGGAAAACATTATAGAGCGGGGCCGTATTTTTTTAACCAAAGTGGAGGGCTGCATTCTGGATCGTTCGATCTAGACACGTGGATGATCCAGATGCAATCAAAGGCATGCAATCGGCAGGGGGAAGAACTTGTATGGCGCTGATGCGATTGAGCACTGACCGTCAATCTAAGGATCAGATCGACGGTGGGGAGTGAATCGGAGGGGTTCAAAAGGTGGAGGAAGGATTTGTGATCAGAGAAAATGAGGGTCGTCGGATCTGGGAAGGCGGGGAGGAGATCAACAGCTCATGATTGATCAGAGGAATTCAATCAGGAAGGGGAATAAAATGCACCCGAAAAAAACTTGCAATGCGATATTGCGCGGGCCATTTGATCAGCTCAAGATCAACAGCGGAGATTATCTCAAATATGGAATCGGCGGAAACTCTTTAATATTTATGAAAACCCAAAATTTTATGAAATGAAAAGGTTTTTATGGTTCGGGGCGGGTTATATATATATGAAATGGCGCCCGATTGCGGGGCCTGTTTTATATGAAATGCGATAGGCCCAGGGCTTATATATATAAGGGCCAACCGCATCGGAACTTCGGAGCTGGTCTTTCAATCTACCCATTTTAATTATCTGATGCGATTAGCGCCTCAAGACTTTAACTCTTGGTCCCAGGCATAGGTTTATATGGAGAAACATGGAGGGCGGGGGATTTATATAATGTGGCTCAATCGCATCGGAAAAATGATGTGGGGCTTTTCAATCTATCCATTTACATTAAAAAACATTGTTTTGGCGGGTTTAGGCCAAAACTTAGGAAAGTGGGTTTTTTGAATTAACAAAAGGAAAAATGCATCGGAGATGGTTTATTACAATTTCTTAAGTTCCGGATGCGGGCTTGAGGGTTATATAAGACAGTAATATGATTGGGAGTTTATAATCAAAGGGCCTAATCGCATCGGAAGTTTTTACCATAAAAATAACTTGCGCGCTTTGTTTTCTCCGATGCGATAAGTGCTGAAAAATTTTAGCACTTGGTTCTAGTGATAGTGCGCATGTGGGGAAGTCGTTTAGGATTTAGCCCAAGGGGGCTTAAACCTGCAGCTTTAGAAAACTTATTTTTTATGAAATTTTTCACAATTTTTGATGGATTTGGGAGTTTCGGTAAAGTCTAAAAATGAATTTTAGACTTTGTAAAAGGGATTTTTATGAAGGAAAGAAGGGAAATCATGAAAAATAGAGGAATTTCATGGGGGAATAAAGGGGTAAAAAATGAAGGTTAGTTTTCAATGAAGGAGAGGAAAAATGGGATTTTGCAGCAGTCTTTTCTTCATGGAAAAACAACAGAATTTCTGATTTTAAAATGGGAACAACAGTGATGATTAACTAAAGGATATAATATCTTCAAAAGATTTTAAGCACCAAAAATTTTGTTAATAAAATTGTTTCTTGAAGGCTGTCCAAAATGATTTAGCCACCACTTGATATGACAAAATTTTATAGGTGGCTAACATTGGCTCCACTTGGGGATGGTGCCTTCTTGAAGGCATCAAGAATTTCAGACTTGCATTCTCTGGAGGCTAATCAGTGCCTTATCCATTGGGCTACCTTTATTGATTTGAATGGTCTTATTTTTCTCTGAAAAATATTAGCAGGGATGCAAAATAATGGATTGTCATCAACACAAGCTTTCTACCTACCCAATCCTGCTGATCTAACATTTTTTCTTCTTTAGAGTGCATTTGATTGGCAAAATCTCTTACAACATTTTATTCTTTTGAAAGCAAAAAATCTAATCTATTTCTACTCCTTATTTCTCCATGAACTCAGATTAAACAATTGAGTTCATATGCTTCTCTATATAGTCTACTAATCTGTTAGGATTAAATAGTCTAACATATCCTTTATTCACTAATTTCTAAAACAGAAATTTAAAGCATCCAAGTCAGGATTGAACAGTCTAATTTGTTGCTGATATATGGCATAAAACAACAAGTTGCACATAGATATTATTTTGCAGAAAATTAAATCAAAATGGAAGGCTTAAGATCTAAAAGTTCAAGCACTTCCTTCATCTTTTTTCAGCTCTGTCTTTACTTGTATTTGAGTTGTTCTTTTCTTGTTTTCTGGTTCAAATTTTGAGCTAATTAGAACCAGTTGTAACTCTGTTTTGACTCAGAATTTGAAACAGATTGGAGTCATTATTGTTTGAAAACTTAGGTTCAGATTTTGAGCATGTTTAAACTTTTAATTTCTAAACTAATATACCTACTGAGAAGCCAAGATTAAGATGTTTGGAAAATCGAATTCACTAACCTATCAACAGTCAATTTAAAACTAATTAGCCATTATTAGGTTGTATGACTAACTAGAAGTGTGTTTTAGTAGTGGCATTTGAGCTTGCACAGTTTTAGATTTTGCTTCTCTTTTTTGGTATGGGGCTGTACCTTTATTGTTTTTACAATCTGCTCTCTTTTCTTTCTTTTACTGTTTTTGTATTTTTATTTTTCTAACTTTGAATGCAACGTTTAGACTATGATAATTACAATGAAAAATAAAATGCTTTGAAACTCATGACTCCTGGCAGAAGTAATGCTTTAGCATCCTGCCATTGACAGGACCTCCAAACAGATCTTCTCCATTCAATTCTTTCAATAAAAATGCATTGTGACCCCTTTCAGCATGAACAATATAGGGACCTTTCTACAAGTTTTCAAACTTGCCATGTTTTCCCTTTTCTTCTCTTCTTGAATCCCACTTAAGAGCAACATTTCCAACTTGGAAATTGTTTTCCTTAGTCCTCTTATCAAATAATTTCTTTACACTTTCTTGGACTAAATGCGTCCTTTCATAGACTTCTTCTCTGGTCTGTTGTAAATGGATGGTTTGGTTGATTCTACTCTGCATATCATTCTCTTCGACCTGCACTTCTTGAAGGATTTTCATGACTGGAACTCCTAATGAGGTGGGGAAGACTGCATCCATGCCATAGACCAGCTGATAGGGGGACATATTTATTGACTTCTTTGTAGTTAACCTATCAGCCCATAAGGCATGAACAAGTTTTTTGTGCCATGATTTTTTATTCTGCTCCAACAACCTTTTGATGATATTGATGAGGCTCTTGTTGGAAGATTCAGCTAATCCATTTCCTTGGGGATATTAGGTAGTAGAATGGCCCAAGGTTATGTGGTATTTGTAACAAAAATCAACCATTTTCTTAGATTTAAAAGAAGCAGCATTATCTGTTATGATTTTTCTGGGACAACCAAATCTAGATAGGATATTTGTTTCAAGGAACTTGATAATGACAGAATCATTAGCATTTATAGAGGGTATAGCTTCTATCCACTTGGTAAAGAAGTCAGTGGCTGTGAGGATCCACTTATGTTGAGCTGAGGAAGATGGGTGAATTTCTCCAATGAAGTCTAAACCCCATAATTGAAAAGGTGCCTCAACTCTGATAGGATGTAATGGTAAGGGAAGGAGTTTTCTTTTGCCATAAAAAATTTGACACTTTTGGCAAGACATGACCAAATTCTAAGTATCTAGGAAAAGGGTATGCCAATAGTGACTAGATCTAAGAATTATGTTTGTTGTGGCCTTCCAGTAGAGGTGTCCTCCACATTCTCCTTCATGCAACTCATGCATGATTTTTCCTGCATCATCTTCAAGTAAACATTTAAGAAAAATTCCAACAAATTTTTTCCAATATAATACCCCATCTAAGATGCAAAAACTCAAATCTTTTTGTTTCAAAAATCTAGCTTTAGTTTTAGACAAAGAAGGAGGGGCATTCAAATATAAGAGCACATAAATAATTCCAGCATACCAAGGAGAATTTAGAAATGTTTCTTCAATGAAAGGAGCAGTAGATTCTTCTATTTCTTCCAACACATCTACCATATTCATGTCAAGTGCTTGGAAGTTAGACTCAGCCATAAGTTTTGCTAATCCTTGCCCTTTAACTAATTTGGTGGGCCTGATTTCTAAGTCATATTCAAGAATAGTTGCAATCCATTTTCCCCTTTTACCATCAAGGTCTTGACTTAGAATGTCCTTGACAACAGTATGTGGTACAAAAGAAATTATGTGAGAGTGTAAAATATAGACTCTAAAGTCCTTTAAAACTTTCACTAATGCTAAGGCTTGCTTCTCCATGATGCTATATTTGAGAGGAGTATCTCTTAAAGCCCTAATAAAGAAGGATATTGGTTGTTCTTTCCCCAAGTCATTCTTTTGAAGTAACACTGCAGCTATTGTATGCTCAGATGCAAAAGATAAGATATAAAAGTCTTTGGTAAAATATGGACTAATCAGGACTGGTGTTTGAGTAAGAGCTTGTTTGACCAGTTCAAATGATTGTTTAGCTGGTAAAGTCCATTTTACACCTACATATTTCTTGATCATGTTTGTAATGTTTTTTAATAGCTCAACAAGGTTGGGGATAAATCTCCTCAAAAAATTAATCTTTCCAATGAAAGATTGCAACTCTTTGAGGCTTCTTGGATGGCTGATTTTCAATATGCCATCTATCCTTGTGGGGTCTATTTTGATTCCATCTTCTGAAATTATATGGCCAAGAATTTTACCTTCTTGGAGACCAAAGAGTGTCTTCTTGGGATTCAATGACAAGCCAAATTTCCTACACGTCTCAAAAAATTTCCTTAAGTGAATCAAATGTTCTTCATCAGTTTTTAAGAAAATGGTTATGTCATCAAGGTAAATGATTATGAAATAGCCAATATATTTAGAGAAGGCTATGTCCATGGCCCTTTGGAAGGTGGCCCCTGCATTCATCAATACGAAAGGCATTTTGACATACATAAAGGTGCCCCAAGGTGTGGTAAAAGAAGTTTTGATTTGATCACTTAGGAGCACTAACACTTGGTTGTAACCTGAGAACCCATGTAAGAGGGATATCCTTTTTGACCCAACTACCCTTTGAAGTATATGGTCCATCTTGGGTAAGGGGTAGTTGTCTTTTAAAGAGGCTCTATTTAAATTTCTGAAGTCAATACAGAGCCTAATTTCCCCTGTTTTCTTTCTAGCAGAAACTAAGTTTGATACCCATTCTAAAAATCTAATGGGTACTATGATCCCAGCATCATGCATCTTTTCAATCTCTGCCTCAACTAAAGGGAGTAAAATGGGGTTTATTCTCCTTAGCTTTTGTTTGAAAGGCATTTGTTTTTCTTTAAGAGAGATTTTGTGCTGAATGATGCTGGTATCATACGATTTCAGGTCTTTGTATCCCCAAGAAAAAACATCTTTAAACTCTTTGAACAGCTCTATGTATTGCAATTTTATGTGAGCTGGGAGAGTGCTGGACAGTTTAATCATCTTGGGTTCTGCTAGACTTCCTATGTTATGCTCTTCTACATTTTTTTCCATAGGCTCCATTCTCGGTTCTTTGGCTACATCTTTAAAATCAAAAAGGTGTTCTAAAGGTGCGAGACCTCTTGGAATTGTATCGTTCTTGCATTGTAAAGCTTCCAAGTCTTCTTGGTCTGCGTTTTCAATTATATCTACTTCAAAAGGATTCTCATAATGATTTATATCAGCAAAATATGTCATTTCAACTTCTGGGATTTGTGCCTGGGTAAAACACAGGCACAACAGGCCTGTGTTTTACCTTTACGCTAAGCTGTTCATTTATCTCAGGTACTTGGCAGTTGCTGGCATTGAAAGTGAGTTCATTAGCTAGATGATTTAGTGCTCTAGGAATGAAAATAAGTTCATAATTTTCAAAAGTTTTCAATAAATCAAGGGCAGCGTTTCGATATTCCCTAAGCCTTGGATTTCTAGCTGAGTGTTCTCCTTTGATTTTTCTTATGATCAGTTCGGAATCTCCTAAGATTGATATCTTTTGGGCTTCTAATTGCTTAAGCAATTTTAAGCCTAGGAGAAGTGCTTCATACTCAGAAATATTATTAGTGCATGGGAAATCTAATTTATTTGAAAAATTCTGATTCGTATTTTGAATCCAAACACCTGCCCCTTCACTTGTTTTATTACAGCATCCATCAAAGTTTATTGTCCAAAGTATGTTTGCCTCATTTTCATTTTCTTGTTGCTGTTGATTGCCAATGTTTTGTATCTGATTTGAGGGAAGTTTAGATTGTTCTGGTAAACTGGTTGGGTCTACGTTTTCCTTTTCTTGTTGAGTAATTTCATCTTCGTTATACAAGATAAAGGAATATAAACTTGATTGAATGGAATAGATTGGAGAATTTTTTGGTTTATCTATGTTGCTCACCATGTACTTCATGTGAGATTCCCTATATAGTCTTCTGTTTTGGTTAAAATAGGGTGGTGGCATAAGACATGTCCATTTGAAGGGTTCCCTGAAGTTTGGCTCCCCATGATCTTGATAAGAGCATTACATACTTAGGGGGAATGTCAGCTACAACTATGTCCATTACTAGACTCTTAGCAGGGATTTGAGCTAAGTTAACACATAAATATTTGATTGAACCCAAACATTTGACTCTGCTTGAGTCAAAGGAATACAAATATTTGTATGGTTTAGTAATTTCTAAGCCTAAGCTTTCCATTACTACCTTGGGCATTAGATTGTGTGAAGCTCCATAATCTAGCATGGCATTGTGTAATATTTTCTCATGTATGTTCAAACTAACATAGAAGGGAGGGACAACCCCTTCTTGGTATTTTCCTTCAACTTCTGGACCAAACAACAACTTAGGTTTTTCAGATGTCAAGTTTAAAGTGTTAGTATCACTTCCTAGGTTCAAAGCTTTTAAAACTTGGTTTTTGTACACTTCTTGGGTTACTAGTTCAACTAGGGGGATGGTAATTTTTATCTTGGCAATCTCTCCCTCAAGGCTGAAAGGAACAATTGATTTATTCATATTTACATTTGTCTTTCCAATTGAATTCCTTTCAGCAGTTTTAATTTGCTGAACTTTGTTTGGACTGGTAATTGGGATAGTTTTGTTAGGACCACTAGCTGAAGTGCTAGGGGTACTTTGCAGGGAAAATTTTAAGAACCCCCCTAAATTTATATATATAATAAATAGGCGAATCCCCATGATACATAGGAAAAATGGAAGGCAATTTTATTAATAATATAATATGTATATATAATTTTTTGGCGAATCTCTCACGAGATTATATTATCTTGTAAAAACATGGCGAATCACCAGTACAAATGGCGAATCACTACTACAAAATGGTGAATCGTTTTCTAGTGGAGTTCGGGGTGTTGGTTCCAATGAAGATATGGTAGTTGAACTAGGAGTAGAAGGAAGAGAACCACCGAGACCAAGAATGGCACATGGTGACTCATGAGGGAAGTAGTAATGTTGCAGCTTTATTTGTGACAGCAATATCTGTAAAGCTGTCTATTGGTACAGGAAAGTCCCTGGAAGAGTTTTCAGTCACTCTGAAATCAATGTTTCCTGTGTGTTTATTTGACATTGTCTTGTGCTCTTCAGTATTCAATATTGAAATATTTCGTTTTATAAGGGAAGGGGCATTACTAACTTGCAATGGACCTACAATGTTAGCCTGCTCTTCTGACAAGACTACTGCATCAACAGGATCCACAGGTTCTTTTGAGACATGCATTGAATTAATGCCATAAGTAAGCTCTTCTGGAGAAACTATGGTATTAAGATTTGATTCTTCTGAGAAGCCTCTCGGATCATGATCATCCACCAGTTCTGGGTCAGTGACACCATCTTCAGGTTCTACTGAAAATGCCCTAGTATTAACATCATCCAAAGGATGTTCCGAACAACCTTTGGAAATTGGTATTGCATCCTAGTGTCAAATAATTCGCATCCTTTACATTCACTCATTGGTTCTTTCATTATCAAAAATTGGGTTGTTTTGACTTGAACCGATACTATTCATTTTGCATCATCTTGAAGAACCATATAAGTGGTTTTGAAGAAATCACCCTTTCAAGAACTGATATATGGTGTCACTGTGCGAGTGATTAGTTTCTTTTTGTGATTGTCACATTCAGAACATTTCCTAAAAATGCTCTACTTTGGTATTAATTTATGTGCTTAATATGAATTTTTCCGTATTTGTAAGGTAAAAATGTAACCGTTGAATATTGCCATAGGTGATGAATTTTACTTAATAAGACCAAAATCTCAAATGCATAACAGTGATATATTTCCCTATTGCTACATTGGAGTACTTCTAATGTAAGGCACTGGATATTGAACTTGAAAGCTAAATTTGTCATGCATTCCTTCATGTCAGCGTATTTATCATCTAGGAGGGATATATGCAAAGTTTGGAAGGCAATATGGTAATACAAATATATAGGATATCCTGTAAATTAACAATGGGTGTATAAATCCAAACTGAATTCTGGTTATCCATGATCTATTATACACTAGTATGATTATGATCCATGCTTACAATGACTGCTCACCTCAAAACCTAATTGACAAAATAAATTTATCATCCCCATTAAAGAACCTCTCATTGCTTACTCCTCTTACCCACTTAATTTATTCACACCTCCATTCATATATATGAATGGGATCCTGCCCACGTTGAGCCAGCATTACTGGTTAAACAAGCAAGGAAGTAGTTACTGGACAAAGCTTTACCCCTTATTATCACTTTGCAGTTCTATGACAATTTTCCCTAGACAAAGCTTTACCCCTTATTATCACTTTTCAGTTCTATGACAATTTTCCCTGTATCAAAAATAAGAACCTAACTCTTTCTTGCGTACATAAAAAGATATCAATTGATTGTTAGGCATTGATTGATATCCAAATCAATCAATGTTCAAGCAATCCAATACAATATGATAAAAATTATTTTTGTAGTCATATGTGTAACCGTTTGTGCAAAAGCAACAATACATTTACTTGAGATGAAATATGGGACTTATTCCCATAATGTTGCCGAAATAATCCCTCAACAATATGGAGAATATTTGTCTGTATCAGCTTAAGTCGAATAAGAGAGTTCAATACCGTAACAACAACTTCAATACCCAATTTCAAATGAAGATAGGCACCAACCACATTATATAGCATACTCGTGACCATTGCAAGTTGATTTTCTACAACCACATTTATGAGTAATAAATGGTGATGGAGGGATGAGCACTGTGAATATCTTTAGTTCTCCTTATGCATGTCAAAAGTCCAATGTTCCAAACTTTGGTGGAAAAAGGTTTGAATCCAATTTGGATAACTGTAAGAAATTTTTTGGAGAAAGTACAGGGTGCTTTAGGACGACTCCTCTATATACTTCACATGATTTTGTTGACAATAAAAGCAACTTTTTACATCAACCAGTCAAGGGAGGAACCCATAATGTCCAATATAGCATTCAATGCATTAAATAAGATTATAAGAAAATGGGATATCTAAAATAGAAAAACACATTTTAGTTTATGAAGGTCTCTTAAAACAACTATTTTGGACTATAATATGTGTATTGTCCTCTCTGAAACAATTCATTTTGATTCAAATTTAGCACATTACAAGACAAAGCATGGAGTATACAGAGATCCATCGAGAAATGGGTGTTTTGTGTCATCACCTTAGATATGGGTAGAAGCTCTTTACCTCATACTGAACAAATTGAAGAAGGAGAATTTAAAGTTTGATAAAATCTGGGCTAAATCTGGAAGTGGGCAGTATCCCGGGAGTGTTTATTGGAGAAATGGTTCCCTGGAATCCATTCTAAAAGGAGTGAATCCAAAATATCCTTTTGTTTTCTAGCTTCAGGTTGATTTCTCCACAAATGAATCATCTATTTGTATGGACAATAGTACAACAGCACAGTGCAGAGAAATTGAGAAGGTTTTTGATGCAATACTTGAATTGGATTTTATTACTGGGTCTTGTGCACATGAAAGATACACAGGACCTCAGATACGGAAATTATATCAGAAAAACAAGGATATCTATGATAACACTGAAAAAATTTCTCTTGTAATTTCTTTCATGACATCCCTTTTTATTGGTGGCTATGCCAATATTGATGAAACCGATGGAACAGGGATGAATTTGATGGATCTAAGAGAAATAAATTGGCCTAAGGAAGCCTTAGAGGCCACTGCTCCAAACTTGGAAAAGAAACTGGGACCATTGGCTCCATCATATGCTATTGCTGGTAATTTAAGGTCATATTTTGTAGACAAATTCATGTTTGACAAAAATTGTTTGGTTATCCAGTGGTTTGGAGACAATCCAAATAGATTGGCAAGTTTAGCTTTGAATCATCCTAGAGACCTTGCAATCAATTTGGGTACAAGTGATGTGGTTTTTTGAATTAGACCTGAACCAAACCTTGGCCTAAAAGGACATGTTTTACCCAATCCCGTTGATCCAAATTTATATATGGTGATGCTGGTTGAAAAAAATGGGTCACTAACATGAGAAGAGGTTCGAAACCGATGTGACAATGAATCATGGGACATGTTCAAGAAATTTTTATATCAAAATCCTCCTCTGAATGGACACTCCACCTCCAGACATGATGACCATTATAACTGGTCCTTTGGAAGCACTGGCCACTGAAGTTACAAGTTCCATTTGATATCTAGGTAACAATAGAATCTGTCTATCATGTGATTCTGCCTCTCGATTTAGATCTAACCCCACAACCAGAATAGTTACATCAGCTTCTTTGGCTACCTTTACTGCTGCAGGTATAAAAAATGCTGCAGCTTTATTTGTGACAGCAATATCTGTACAGCTGTCTATTGGTACAGGAAAGTCCCTAGAAGAGTTTTCAGTCACTCTGAAATCAATGTTTCCTGTGTGTTTATTTGACATTGTCCTGTCTTTATGATTGTATTGATTGCTTCTGGCCAATGGCAGAGTTTTTGCTATGCAATTCTGCTTAAGAGTTCTGTGGAAAAATTCTGATGTCTTAGGTGGGTTGAAGATGTGAAATTTGTTTGAACTTTAAGTATCTGTTTTCTTCTTTATACCTTTGATTTAGTAATCTCTCATGACAATCATATTGGTTCTAAGTATGAGTGACTCTTGAAATTGCGCTTATTGTGAATCCTTTTTGGAGACGAGGAAAAAGATACTTGAAACACCTGTTCTATTACTTTCATCTTCTCAAATCACTTTGTTACAACCGAAAATATAGGTTATCTTGACATGGCATGCATTCTGTCCTTTGTCTTGTTGTGTATCCTCTTTTAATATGAAGAAAGAGAGACTTGAAACATCTGTTCTATTGTCTTCATCATCTTAAATCGTTTTGTTACAACTGAAAATATAGGTTCTCTTGACATGACATATATGTTGCCCTTTGCATTGTTGTTGCTAAAAAATTCCCATCCCTGGATTGGGTAACTTTATTTCTTGTTGAACTCTTTATTCTGACAAAAGTGTTTTATGAATTTAGTGTACTGTGTGACCTATTGCGGATGTGAGGTCTAGGGAACCTTAGTTTCTCTGCCTGAGGGAACCTTAGTTTCCTCTATTCTCCCTGTGCCATTCAGTGATCTATAACTTATAGGTAACACAAGTGCATGTTTGCTAGCTCTGAAAATAACTCATACTGTAGCTTTATTTGTGACAGCAATATCTGTACAGTTGTCTATTGGTACAGGAAAGTCCCTGGAAGAGTTTTCAGTCACTCTAAAATCAATGTTTCCTGTGTGTTTATTTGACATTGTCTTGTGCTCTTCAGTATTCAATATTGAAATATTTCGTTTTATAAGGGAAGGGGCATTATTAACTTGCAATGGACCTACAATGTTAGCCTGCTCTTCTGACAAGACTACTGCATCAACAGGATCCACAGGTGCTTTTGAGACATGCATTGAATTAATGCCATAAGTAAGCTCTTCTGGAGAAACTATGGTATTAAGATTTGATTCTTCTGAGAAGCCTCTCAGATCATGATCATCCACCAGTTTTGGGTCAGTGACACCATCTTCAGGTTCTACTGAAAACACCCTAGTATTAACATCATCCAAAGGATGTTCTGAACAACCTTTGGAATTGGTATTGCATCCCAATACCAAATAATCTGCATCCTTTACATTCACCATTGGTTCTTTCACATCAAAAATTGGGTTGTTTTGACTTGAACTGATAGAGTTATTCATTTTTGCATCATCTTGAAGAACCATATAAGGGTTTTGAAGAACAATTCCTTTGAAGAACCATATAAGGAAAGCTCATCAAGAAGGAAGGATGGCTTTCTTTTTCAAGATCGGTCTACATTATAGGCTTTCTTTTTCAATATTGGTCACATTCAGAAACATTTCTCCTAAAAATTCTCTACTTTCTTGGTATTAATTGTAGGCTTAATATGAATTTTTTTGTATTTGTAAGGTAAAAATGTAACTGTTGAATATCAAGCATAGGTGATGAATTTTACGACAAGACCAAAATATCAAATGCATAACAGTGATATATTTCCCCATTGCTACATTGGATTACTTATAATGTAAGGCACTGGATATTGAACTTGAAAGCTAAATTTGTCATACATTCCATCATGTCAGCGTATTTATCATCTAGGAGGGATATATGCAAAGTTTGGAAGGCAATATGGTAATACAAATATATAGGATATCCTGTAAATTAACAATGGGTGTAGAAATCCAAAATAAATTCTGGTTATCCATGATCTGTTATACACTAGTATGATTATGATCCATGCTTACAATGACTGCTCACCTCAAAACCTAATTGACAAAAATACATTTATCATCCCCATTAAAGAACCTCATTTCTTACTCCTCTTACCCATTTATCTCACACCTCCATTCATCTATATGAATGGGATCTAGCCACGTTGAGCCAGCATTACTGGTTAAACAAGCAAGGAAGTAGTTACTGGACAAAGCTTTACCCCTTATTATCACTTTGCAGTTCTATGACAATTTTCCCTGGACAAAGCTTTACCCCTTATTATCACTTTTCAGTTCTATGACAATTTTCCCTGTATCAAAAAGAAGAACCTAACTCTTTCTTGCATACATAAAAAGATATCAATTTATTGTTAGGCATTGATTGATATCCAAATCAATCAATGTTCAAGCAATCCAATACAATATGATAAAAATTATTTTTGTAGTCATGGTGTGCAGGTAACTGTTTGTGCAGAAGCAAAATTACATTTACGGGAGATGAAATATGGACTTATCTCATAATGTTGCTGAAATAATCCCTCAACGATATGAAAATATTTGTCTAGAATAGTTACAAATGAATAAGAGAGTTCAATACCTAGAACAACAACTTCAATACCCAATTTCAAATGAAGATAGGCACTGTTGTACATACCCCTTTTCCTTATTTAAATTTCGTTTTCCTCCTTCTCCAAAATCCATTTCTAACGTTTTGATAGTAAGAACCCCCTGGGCCCCGTTCAAATCCATCATCTCCGCCCGAAAATCAGCGTTATAACGTCTAAAATACATATTATATATGTATCGGGCCGAAGTCCCTTAGGCTTTAGCCCCCCCCCGCCTTGATTTTCATAAGACCCGAGTCCAGGACCACAGGCTAGAAGATAAAGGGGGTTGTCATTTAAGTCCCGGGCGCTGTTATAACCGTCTGATTCAATTTAATCAACGGCGCGGCATCAAACTTATAAGGAGGGCCCCGCATCGTACCCCGCGCCCAAGAAACCATTGGTATCTTCCCCGCACCACTTTTATTGACAGGGCGGTATTGCCCACGAGAGCAGCGATCCCACACGGGAGGTGCCACGTGTTCCTGGTACGAACAGGAAACCGCCGATCCCCCGCGCGTTAAACTTCAACCGAGGGCCGGGCAGCGGGATTCACAGAGACCGTCAGATATCCAGATCTCCATCCGACGGCGGAGATGCAACAAAATCGTTCGTCCTTTGCCACGTACCTGCCAGGTCCCACAGCCCGCCACCGTGTCGCTTCCACCAACCTTCGCCCGTAGAGTCCTCCGCCACGTCATCCCTTCACTGGTCCCCTGTTAACCTACGTGTCTTCCCCCCATATACCCCTCCGTACCTATATATATATATGCGTATATTCATGTGTTTTATTCACCTTTGTCGCTAGTTTTCCTTCCTGCCCCCACGGTGCGACACTGTGTTCTGTTAACGAAAACCTTCATTGTTCGCTCCCGACACCCCGTATGTCACCATTTTCGGTCTGTGTCCCCATCATCTCCTCCATTCACACCTCCGTCACCTCCGCCCTCGTCTGAGTCAGTTCTTTTAACATTTTCAGGGTTTTTGCAGGTTTTCAAATCAAGCATAAGGGGGCATATCAATCTGTCGCCTCCATTTCAGAGAATTAAGAGCATATCAGAAGATGATCTCCTGTGAAGCGAAATTAAATAAAAGAGATGAAGCCGGTACATGAAATGAATGTTATTAAAGAAAACACAGGCAGAGAGCTACAGAACCCTCCAGAGAATTTCGCCACGCATTTAAGGTTCAGACTTCAAATTCAGAATTCAAAGGCCAAGAGTACAGTACCAGAGTTGCAGGCCAGCTCAGGCCCCTCACGGCATCAGATTTTTCTTCAGCTAAAAGCATCCCGATGTACATATGTTATTATTTTCTGTCTTGTACATAAAGAGATTTTTATCTCCCGGCATTAATTTCTGTATACAGGTTGTTAGGTATATTCATTTATAGCTAGTCATTCATGAAGAAGGCGTAGGGTTTCCCCGCCTTTCTTTTCCGATTTAGAATAATAAGTGTAGACACCTACCTCTCCCTCCAGAAGTTTCTCTCCTCTCTATAAATATCAAAAAAGAAGACATTGTTAGGGTTCCAGATTTCTGTAAGCAAGTTGTGCAGCTAGAAGACTATTGTATCCATCTTGTGACATTTCTGTATGAAGTTTCAGAGCCCGTTGGGTCTCAGTGAGGAGGGGTTATGACTGTATTGAGGATTCTGGACTTTGGTATATTGCAGTATGTAATTTCTCTCATGTGTTAATATATCATCCTTTATTGCAAACTTTCTTCTTATATCATGTTCTAGAATGCGAGTGGCTCACTAATTTGCAGTAAGGATTCATCTTAAGTGGTGCCCTTTCTGGAATTAGTCAAGCGCTTTAAATAGGCCTAGAAGTGATATACTGTTCCATGTTCACTCATTTCATAATCTCTGCTATATTAATGGATTAAGGATTCGTAAATTGATGCACCCTTTTGTCAGTAATATCTTCTCATGTTTCTTTCTTGCCCGCACTCCTTGATATCTGATTTCTGTAATATATTATTTGAATCGGCCCTCTTTACAGTAAAACGGTCTCTTAGCTGTCTGATGCTATCATACTGAAGTTTTACCTGATGTCTGTACTTTATTCCTATCTGTGTATCAGCCACTGAAGGAGAATTGGGACCTACTCAAGCTATTTTCAATTTCCTTGTTAAAAACAAGAGATAGTAAGTGAGCCCCTTGGACTGACAACCCAAACTATAATGGACTCCTTGCTATATTAAGATGTCTTAGGCACTGGTCTATGGCAACTCTAGACTGTCTCTAGGAGGGTGACAAAATCATCCACAACAGGCACCAACCACATTATATAGCATCTGTGACCCCTGCAAGTTGCTTTTCTAAAACCACATTTATGAGGCAGACAAATGGTGATGGAGGGATGAGCACTGTGAATATCTTTAGTTCTCCTTATGCATGTCAAAAGTCCAATGTTCCAAACTTTGGTGGAAAAAGGTTTGAATCCAATTTGAATAACTGTAAGAAAATTTTTGGAGAAAGTACAGGGTGCTTTAGGACGACTCCTCTATATACTTCTCATGATTTTGTTGACAATAAAAGCAACTGTTTACATCAATCAGTCAAGGGAGGAGCCCATAATGTCCAATATAGCATTCAATGCATTAAATAAGATTATAAGAAAATTGGATATCTAAAATAGAAAAACACATTTTAGTTTATGAAGGTCTCTTAAAACAACTATTTTGGACTATAATATGTGTATTGTCCTCTCTGAAACAATTCATTTTGATTCAAATTTACCACATTAAAATACAAAGCATGGAGTATACAGAGATCCATCGGGAAATGGGTGTGTTGTGTCATCACCTTAGATATGGGTAGAAGCTCTTTACCTCATACTGAACAAATTGAAGAAGGAGAATTTAAAGTTTGATAAAATCTAGGCTAAATCTGGAAGTGGGCAGTATCCCGGGAGTGTTTATTGGAGAAATGGTTCCCGGGAATCCATTCTAAAAGGAGTGAATCCAAAAGATCCTTTTGTTTTATAGCTTCAGGTTGATTTCTCCACAAATGAATCATCTATTTGTATGGACAATAGTACAACACCACAGTGCAGAGAAATTGAGAAGGTTTTTAGTGCAATACTTGAATTGGATTTTCTTACTGGGTCTTGTGCACATGAAAGATACACAGGACCTCAGATACGGAAATTATATCAGAAAAACAAGGATATCTATGATAACACTGAAATAATTTCTCTTGTAATTTCTTTCATGACATCCCTTTTTATTGGTGGCTATGCCAATATTGATGAAACCGATGGAACGAGGATGAATTTGATGGATCTAAGAGAAAGAAATTGGTCTAAGGAAGCCTTATAGGCCACTTCTCCAAACTTGGAAAAGAAACTGGGACCATTGGCTCCATCATATGCTATTGCTAGTAATTTAAGGTCATATTTTGTAGACAAATTCATGTTTGACAAAAATTGTTTGGTTATCCAGTGGTTTGGAGACAATCCAAATAGATTGGCAGGTTTAGCTTTGAATCATCCTAGAGACCTTGCAATCAATTTGGGTACAAGTGATGTGGTTTTTTGAATTAGACCTGAACCAAACCTTGGCCTAAAAGGACATGTTTTACCCAATCCTGTTGATCCAAATTTCTATATGGTGATGCTGGTTGAAAAAAATGGGTCGCTAACATGAGAAGAGGTTCGAAACTGATGTGATAATGGATCATGGGACATGTTCAAGAAATTTTTATATCAAAATCCTCCTCTGAATGGACACTCCACCTCGAGACATGATGACCATTATAACTGGTCCTTTGGAAGCACTGGCCACTGAAGTTACAAGTTCCATTTGATATCCAGGTAACAATAGAATCTGTCTATCATGTGATTTTGCCTCTCGATTTAGATCTAACCCCACAACCAGAATAGTTGCATCAGCTTCTTTGGCTGCCTTTACTACTGTAGGTATCAAAAATGCTGCTTCTTTATTTGTGACAACAATATCTGTATAGCTGTCTATTGGTACAGGAAAGTCCCTGGAAGAGTTTTCAGTCACTCTAAAATCAATGTTTCCTATGTGTTTATTTGACATTGTCCTGTCTTTATGATTGTACTGATTGATTCTGGCCAATGGAAGAGTTTTTGCTATGCAATTCTGCTTAAGAGTTCTGGGGAAAAATTCTGGTGTCTTAGGTGGGTTGAAGATGTGCAATTTGTTTGAACTTTAAGCATCTGTTTTTCTTCTTTATACCTTTGATTTAGTAATCTCTCATGAAAATCATATTGGTTCTAAGTATGAGTGGCTCTTTCAATTGCACTTATTGTGAATCCTTTTTGGAGACGAGGAAAAAGAGACTTGAAACACCTTTTCTATTGCTTTCATCTTCTCAAATCACTTTGTTACAACCGAAAATACAGGTTATCTTGACATGGCATGCATTTTGTCCTTTGTCTTGTTTTGTATCCTCTTTTAATATGAACAAAGAGAGACTTGAAACATATGTTCTATTGTATTCATCATCTTAAATCGCTTTGTTACAACTGAAAATATAGGTTCTCTTGACATGACATATATGCTGCCCTTTGCCTTGTTGTTGCTAAAAAATTCCCATCCCTGGATTGGGAAACTTTATTTCTTGTTGAACTCTTTATTCTGAAAAAAGTGTTTTATGAATTTAGTGTATTGTGTGACCTATTGCAGATGTGAGGTCTAGGGAACCTTAGTTTCTCTGCCTAAGGGAACCTTAGTTTCCTCTATTTTTCCTGTACCGTTCAGTGATCTATAACTTATAGGTAACACAAGTGCATGTATACTAGCTTTGAAAATAACTCATACTGTAGCTTTATTTGTGACAGAAATATCTGTATGATGTCTATTGGTACAGGAAAGTCCCTGGAAGAGTTTTCAGTCACTCTAAAATCAATGTTTCCTATGTGTTTATTTGACATTGTCCTGTCTTTATGATTGTACTGATTGATTCTGGCCAATGGAAGAGTTTTTGCTATGCAATTCTGCTTAAGAGTTCTGGGGAAAAATTCTGGTGTCTTAGGTGGGTTGAAGATGTGCAATTTGTTTGAACTTTAAGCATCTGTTTTTCTTCTTTATACCTTTGATTTAGTAATCTCTCATGAAAATCATATTGGTTCTAAGTATGAGTGGCTCTTTCAATTGCACTTATTGTGAATCCTTTTTGGAGACGAGGAAAAAGAGACTTGAAACACCTTTTCTATTGCTTTCATCTTCTCAAATCACTTTGTTACAACCGAAAATACAGGTTATCTTGACATGGCATGCATTTTGTCCTTTGTCTTGTTTTGTATCCTCTTTTAATATGAACAAAGAGAGACTTGAAACATATGTTCTATTGTATTCATCATCTTAAATCGCTTTGTTACAACTGAAAATATAGGTTCTCTTGACATGACATATATGCTGCCCTTTGCCTTGTTGTTGCTAAAAAATTCCCATCCCTGGATTGGGAAACTTTATTTCTTGTTGAACTCTTTATTCTGAAAAAAGTGTTTTATGAATTTAGTGTATTGTGTGACCTATTGCAGATGTGAGGTCTAGGGAACCTTAGTTTCTCTGCCTAAGGGAACCTTAGTTTCCTCTATTTTTCCTGTACCGTTCAGTGATCTATAACTTATAGGTAACACAAGTGCATGTATACTAGCTTTGAAAATAACTCATACTGTAGCTTTATTTGTGACAGAAATATCTGTATGATGTCTATTGGTACAGGAAAGTCCCTGGAAGAGTTTTCAGTCACTCTGAAATCAATGTTTCCTGTGTGTTTATTTGACATTGTCTTGTGCTCTTCAGTATTCAATATTGAAATATTTTGTTTTATAAGGGAAGGGGCATTATTAACTTGCAATGGACCTACAATGTTAGCCTGCTCTTCTGACAATACTACTGCATCAACAGGATCCACAGGTGCTTTTGAGACATGCATTGAATTAATGCCATAAGTAAGCTCTTCTGGAGAAACTATGGTATTGTAGTTGATTATTAAGGAGAAGCTTCTCGGATCATGATCATCTCCACCGATTGTGGGTCGGTGACACCATCTTCGAGTTGAAAACACCTAAATAACATCATACAAAGGATGTTGAACAACCTTTGGAATTGGTATTTCATCCCGATGCCAAATAATCTGCGTCTTCATTCACCATTGGTTCTTTCACATCAAAAATTGGGTTGTTTTGACTTGAACTAATAGAGTTATTCATTTTTTCATCATCTTGAAGAACCATATAAGGGTTTTGAAGGAATTGAAGAACCATTTAAGGAAAGCTCATCAAGAAGGAAGGATGGCTTTCTTTTTCAAGATTGATCTACATTATAGGCTTTCTTTTTCAAGATTGGTCACATTCAGAAACATTTCTCCTAAAAATGCTCTACTTTCTTGGTACTAATTGTAGGCTTAATATGAATTTGTATGTATTTGTAAGGTAAAAATGTAACCATTGAATATTAAGCATAGGTGATGAATTTTATGACAAGACCAAAATCTCAAAAGCATAACAGTGATATATTTCCCTATTGCTACATTAGAGTACTTCTAATGTAAGGCACTGGATATTGAACTTGAAAGCTAAATTTGTCATACATTCCTTCATGTTAGCATATTTATCATCTATGAGGGATATATGCAAAGTTTGGAAGGCAATATGGTAATACAAATATATAGGATATCATGTAAATTAACAATGGGTGTAGAAATCCAAACTGAATTATGGTTATCCATGATCTGTTATACACTAGTATGATTATGATCCATGCTTACAATGACTGCTCACCTCAAAACCTAATTGACAAAAATACATTTATCATCCCCATTAAAGAACCTCATTGCTTACTCCTCTTACCCATTTATCTCGCACCTCCATTCATCTATATGAATGGGATCCAGCCACGTTGAGCCAGCATTACTGGTTAAACAAGCAAGGAAGTAGTTACTGGACAAAGCTTTACCCCTTATTATCACTTTGCAGTTCTAGGACAATTTTCCCTGGACAAAGCTTTACCTTATTATCACTTTTCGGTTCTATGACAATTTTCCCTATATATAAAAAAGAAGAACTGCTCTTTCTTGCATGCAAAGATATCAATTTATTTGTTAGGCATTGAATTATATCCAAATGATCAATGAAAATCCAATACAATGTGATAAAAATTATTTTTGTAGTCATGGTGTGCGAGGAGTAGCTGTTTGTGCGAAGCAACAATACATTTACGGGAGATGTGGACTTGTCTCAGCAATATTTATGAAATAATCCTCACCAATATGAAAATATTTGTCTAGAACAATTACAAATGAATAAGAGAGTTCAATACCTAGAACAACAACTTCAATACCCAATTTCAAATGAAGATAGGCACCAACCACATTATATAGCATATGTGACCCCTGCAAGTTGCTTTTCTACAACCACATTTATGAGGCAGACAAATGGTGATGGAGGGATGAGTACTGTGAATATCTTTAGTTCTCCTTATGCATGTCAAAAGTCCAATGTTCCAAACTTTGGTGGAAAAAGGTTTGAATCCAATTTGAATAACTGTAAGAAAATTTTTGGAGAAAGTACAGGGTGCTTTAGGACGACTCCTCTATATACTTCACATGATTTTGTTGAAAATAAAAGCAACTGTTTACATCAACCAGTCAAGGGAGGAGCCCATAATGTCCAATATAGCATTCAATGCATTAAATAATATTATAAGAAAATGGGATATCTAAAATAGAAAAACACATTTTAGTTTATGAAGGTCTCTTAAAACAACTATTTTGGACTATAATATGTGTATTGTCCTCTCTGAAACAATTCATTTTGATTCAAATTTACCACATTAAAATACAAATCATGGAGTATACAGAGATCCATCGGGAAATGGGTGTGTTTTTTCATCACCTTAGATATGGGTAGAAGCTCTTTAACTCATACTGAACAAATTGAAGAAGGAGAATTTAAAGTTTGATAAAATCTGGGCTAAATCTGGAAGTGGGCAGTATCCCAGGAGTGTTTATTGGAGAAATGGTTCCCTGGAATCCATTCTAAAAGGAGTGAATCCAAAAGATCCTTTGGTTTTCTAGCTTCATGTTGATTTCTCCACAAATGAATCATCTATTTGTATGGACAATAGTACAACAGCACAGTACAGAGAAATTGAGAAGGTTTTTGATGCAATACTTGAATTGGATTTTCTTACTGGGTCTTGTGCACATGAAAGATACACAGGACCTTAGATACGGAAATTATATCAGAAAAACAAGGATATCTATGATAACACTGAAATAATTTCTCTTGTAATTTCTTTCATGACATCCCTTTTTATTGGTGGCTATGCCAATATTGATGAAACCGATGGAACAAGGATGAATTTGATGGATCTAAGAGAAAGAAATTGGCCTAAGGAAGCCTTAGAGGCCACTGCTCCAAACTTGGAAAAGAAACTGGGACCATTGGCTCCATCATATGCTATTGCTGGTAATTTAAGGTCATATTTTGTAGACAAATTCATGTTTGACAAATTTTTTTTGGTTATCCAGTGGTTTGGAGACAATCCAAATAGATTGGCAGGTTTAGCTTTGAATCATCCTAGAGACCTTGCAATCAATTTGGGTACAAGTGATGTGGTTTTTTTAATTAGACCTGAACCAAACCTTGGCCTAAAAGGACATGTTTTACCCAATCCTGTTGATCCAAATTTCTATATGGTGATGCTGGTTGAAAAAAATGGGTCGCTAACATGAGAAGAGGTTCGAAACTGATGTGACAATGGATCATGGGACATGTTCAAGAAATTTTTATATCAAAATCCTCTTCTGAATGGACACTCCACCTCCAGACATGATGACCATTATAACTGGTCCTTTGGAAGCACTGGCCACTGAAGTTACAAGTTCCATTTGATATCCAGGTGTAAACAATAGAATTGCCTATCATGTGATCGCCGATTTAGATCTAACCGCACAACCAGACATACCGCCTTTCACGTCATTGCTATTGGTGTGTCAAATGCTGCTGTGCCTTTATTTGTGACAAGAATATCCTGTATAGAACTGCTTATTGTATAGAAAGTCCCCTTGAAGAGTTTTCATACCTCAAATCACAAGCTTCCTGTGTTTATTTGACATTGTCCCATCTTTTATGGATTAAAATTGAATGTTTCGGCCAATGGCAAGAGTTTTGGCGGTGCAATCGTCGAAGAGTTCGGGGAAAATTGATGTCTTAGGTGGGTTGAAGATGTGCAATTTTCCAGCTGAACTTTAAGTATCCGTTTTCTTCTTTAATTTTGATTTAGTAATCTCCTCATGACATTAATCATATTGGTTCTAAGTATGAGTGGTTTGCAATTATGCTTTATTGTGAACTTTTTGGGAGAGATTGAGGGAAAAGAGACTTGAAACACCTGTTTCATTACTTTCATCTTCAATCATTTTGTTATAAATCGAAACATGTGTTATCTTGACATGGGTAAGTATTCTCAATACCTTATTCATAAACCTTTTAATATGAAGAAAGAGAGACGAAACATTTTTTTCTATTATTCTCACTATCTTAAATCACTTTGCTACAACTAAAAACATAGGTTCTCTTGATGACAGTATATGCTTCCCTTGCCTTGTTGTTGCTAAAAAATTCCCATCCCTGGATTGGGAACTTTTATTTCTTGTTGAACTCTTTATTTTGACAATTTTTTTTTTATGAATTTAGTACCTATGAATTATTGCTAATATGTGAGAGGTCTAGGAACCTTAGTTTCTCTGGCCTTAGGAACCTTAGTTTCCCTTATTCTGCCCACTCGTTAAGGATCTATGGCCCCAGGTAATACAAGGCATGTT
Organism: Pinus albicaulis; assembly: GCA_034641835.2. Taxonomy (NCBI): domain Eukaryota; kingdom Viridiplantae; phylum Streptophyta; class Pinopsida; order Pinales; family Pinaceae; genus Pinus; species Pinus albicaulis. The sequence goes on from CM076570.1 coordinate 1,435,759,809, forward strand.
TGCTAGCTCGAAAATAATTCATACCGCAGTTTTTATTTGTGATGTAAAAGGTCCGTATAGGTCATTTTGTCATGTTATGGAAAGTCTCTGTAAGAGTTTTCTACTTTGCTCCTTGAAATCAATGTTTCCTCGTGTTTATTTGACATTGTTCTGTGTTTCTTGCAGATCAACATTAAAATATTTTGCTTATAAGGAAGGGGTATTTATTAAATCTCCAAACAGACCCACAATGTTAGCCTCCTGCTCGACAAGATCATCGTGACTGTTACTGGTGATCCATGTGTGCTTTTTATATACAGCATTAACTAATGCCACAAGTAAGTTCTTCTTCTTGAAGAAACCATAATAAGATGTACTCTTTCCGAGTAGCCCCCGCATCATGATCATCCACCGCTTCCGGGTCAGTGACACCATCTTCTGTGTTTCTATTGAAAAACAGACCTTGTATTGAATACTATCCAAAATATGTTCTCAATAACCTTTGGAATTGGCATTGCATCCCACCAAATAATCAGTATCCTTTACATTCACCATTGTTCTTCACATCAAAAATTGGGTTTTTTATTCCAGAACCTAATAGAGTTATTCATTTTTGCATCATCTTGAAGAACCATATGGTTGAAAGAACAATTCCTTTGAATAGTCCAAGGAAAAGCTTCATCAATAAGGAAGGATGGCTTTTTCAAGATTAATGCACTTAAACATTTCTCCTAAAAATGCTTCACTTTCTTGGTATTAATTGTAGGCTTAATATGATTTTTTTGTATTTGTAAGGTAAAAATGTGAATTCATGAATATTAAAATAGGGTGATGAATTTTACGACAAGACCAAAAATCTCAAATGCATAACAAAGATATATTTCCCTATTGCTACATTGGAGTACTTTTAATGTAAGTAATCGATATTGAACTTGAAAGTCATTTATCATCTAGAGTGGATATAATGCAAATTTTGAAGTAAATATGGTAATAAGCAAATATATAGGATATCCAAATTAACAATGGGTACAGAAACCAAACTAATTCTCAGTTATCCATGATCTATTATACACTAGTATGAGATTATGATCCATGCTTACAATGATCAAGCCACCTCAAAAACCCATAATCGACAAAAATACATTTATCATCCCCATTAAAGAACCTCATTTCTTACTCCTCTTGCTCCATTTATCTCACACCTATCTATCTGACAGGAATGGGATCCAAATGTCGTTGAGCCAAATATTGATCGGTTAAACAAGCAAGGAAGTAATAATCGGACAAAGCTTTACCTTTATTATCACTTTTCAGTGCCTCTATGACAATTTTCCGGACAAAGCTTTCACTCCCTTATTATCACTTTTCAAAGTTCTACATAATTTTTCTCCTTTACCAAAAAGAAGAACCTAACTCTTTCTTGTGTACATAAAATATATCAATTGATTGTTAGGCATTGATTGATATCCAAATCAATTCACTGCTAACCAATACAATATGATAAAAATTATTTTTGTAGTCATAGGTGTGTAATTACGCAGTGTATGCAACAATACATTTACGGGAGATGAAATATGGACTTATCTCATAATGTTGCTAAAATAATCCTCAAATATGAAAAGATTTGTCTAGAAATGGGAAGCCACAAATGAATAAGAGAGTTCTAATACCTAGAATAATAACTTCAATACCTAATTTCAATGAAGATAGCCCAACCAACTTATATAGCATTTAGGGACCCCATAAGTTGTTTTTCTACAACCACATTTACAGAGTGGTGAAATGGTGATGAGGGATGACACCGTGAATATCTTTATTTTATGTATTGTTTATAAGTCCACAATGTTCCAAACTTTGGTGGAAAATAATTAACCAATTGAATAATCGAAGAACACTTTTTGAGAAAGTATGTAGTGCTTTATATCAACTCTATATACTTCTACATGATTTTGTTGACAATAGCAACTATTTAGCATCAAAATGGTCAAAAAGAGGAGCCCATAATTTAAATATACATTCAATGTAATAATAAGATTATACATTAAAGGGTGTATCTAAAATAGAAAAACACATTTAGTTTATGAAGGTATCTTAAAACAACTATTTTGGACTTAGTAATATGTATTGTCCTCCAACAATTATCATGGATTCAAATTACCTTTAATACAAGACAAAGCATGGAGTATATAGGATCCATCGGGAAATGGTGTGTTGGGGTCACCACCTTAGATATGGGTAGAAGCTCTTACCTCATACCTAATGGGGTAAGTTGAAGAAGGAGAATTTAAATTTTGACAAAATCAAGCAACTGGAAGTGGGTAGTATCCTGGAGTGTTTATTGGAGAAATGGGTTCCCCTGAATCCATTCTAAAAGGAGGAAATCCAAAAGATCTTACGTTTTCTTAACAAAGGATTTCTCCACAAATGAATCATCTATTTATGGACAATAGCAATAAATAGAACACATGGGTGAGAAAATGAGAAGGTTTTAGATGTAAGCATTGAATTGATTTTTTTCATCGGGTCTTGTGCACCATGAAAGATACAATGTGACCTGCACGGAAATTATATAAGAAAACAAGGATATCTATGATAACACCGTAAATAATTTCTCTTTGTAATTTCTTTCATGACATCCTTGTCTGTATATTCAATATTGGATGAAATTGATGGAACAGGATGAATTTGATGGACTTTGGGCAGAAAGTAAATGGCTTAAGGAAGCCTTAGTGCTGACTGCCCAAAATTGAAAAATAAACTGGGACCCAATGTCCACTCATATTATTTATGGTAATTTAAGGTCATATTTTTTAATAAATTCATATGTTCGGGATAAAATTGTTTGGTTATCGAGGTAGTTTGGAGACAATCCAAATAGATTGGCAGTGTTTAGTTTGAATCATCCTAGAGACCTTTGCAATCAATTTGGGTACAAGTGATGTGTTTTTTTGAATTGGACTCTCAATCCACAAACCTTGGCCTAAAAGGACATGTTTTACCCAACTCGTTGATCCAAATTTCTATATGGTGAGGCTGTTGAAAATGGTCAAGTAACACTAGAAGAGGTTCAAAATCATGTGACAATGGGATCATGGAATATGTTCAAGCAATTTTATACTTCAAATCCTCCTTTAGAAATGGATACCTACCTCTAGACATGATGACCATTATAACCTAGTCCTTGAAGCACTGCCAATCGGTTATTGCCGGAAGTTACAAGTTCCATTTGATATCCGTGCAATAATAGAATCTGTCATCATGTGATTCTGCCTTCATCAGATCTAACTCAAGAAACGAATAGCGTTTAATTAGCTTTTGCCAGTTTTTACCGTCTGTGTATCAAAATCAATTGTTACATGCCACGTCCACATCCAAGTCGATATACAGCTTTTACGTATTTTTCCAACCCATGTGCAGTATGTATTACAAGGAATCCCTACAATGCAACAACATACCATTACCCTACCCCACACCTCATTTTCAAAAACTCTATAAATCTATAGAATTATCAACCTATTCGTTAAATGAAAGACAAATGTAAGAAATGTACTCAGATAGTTTCCTATCAAGGGTTTTGTGGTACTGTGATGATAAGTCCAATCATAGCCAAACGTTTAATCTCATTTCACATAGGCAATGATCCATCATTTTTCGAGAACCATTCTCTTCCCCCGGCTGCCTAACATCTAACTTCAAGATTTTTGGAGTGGTTCTGAGACATTCTTGGGCCCCGCATTGGCATAATACTCATCTACCTCAAAGAAAGGCTAATTCATCAAACCGATGTAAGATGTTTTCATCAAAGCTGGATCCATATCCGACTTTATTTTCCTCACATGAATCATGGGACAGGGATAATCCTGAGTAGAACAATCCACACCAAAGTTCAATCTTTGACCAAAAGAAAAAGTACATGAAATGGAGCAGGAATTATTTTATTGTTATGACACTAGAATGAGAAGAATATAAACCATTGCATTATCATTCATATTTCCTAGCACTTTCTCAAAACATGCCACTGCTACTTTCAGAGTTGCATTCGTAGTTCTCGTCATCAGCATAATACTTCAATAGAGCCGCGCTAGACGTAGTGGCCGTCCAACCATATTCACCTACATCCATAGGTTTTAAAATACCAAGCATCACTAGGCATGAAGAGCTTGAGGTAAAACCTGGACAAAACTCCTCCTCATTTTTCCAAAGGCAGTTCAGATCCTCAATAGTCGCTTTGTGATATGACTACCCTTAAAAATATGAGATCAAAGCGGAGATGGAAACCCCCAACTCTCACATTTGACTTGGATGACCATCACCTCTAAAGTCAGACCTTTTGGGTCATTTTAATGGAGAGAGATTAAGAGGGGGCACACAGATTACCTCAGCAGACAACATAGTCTCAGCATCTATGTGTCATAAGGGCATATCTTTTCCTTTCTCGTGATTTTCAAGATCTTCCCTGTAATCCATACTAACTGAAATTGTGAGACCCTCAATGGGTCTCATGTAGAAATTTGTTGTCCTCGCGCCCGACAACACTAAATTTTTATCAATCTCCTGCCTTTCATCAAAGTTCGATCCAGCTCAGAAATAGGTAGGCATGAAAGGTCACTTTGTTAACTCCCTCTCTTCCCTATAATTTAATTTTTTTCGAGGTACTGAATTGATCAAGCTGGCATTCCATTATTAAAGCAGGATACCCATTGTTGATCATTTTTGTTGTCAACAATTTTCGCCGATGCAAGGTTCACAATGAGTTTAGGCAGTGCCCATTAGCCCAAGCTATTATTAGCTCTCTCCTTCTTGAAGATACTTTGCCTTCCATAAAAGGATTTGTTCTTTTTGGGGGCTCTTCTAGGACCACAGAGTAATAAAATCATCATGATTGGAAATTCCAGGACTCAGAGAATCTCTCGGACTTTCTTTGATCTCCAGTCACATCTAGTGGATGGTTTGCAAATTTCTTTTCATCAACTTTCTCGTTGTAGCTAGGGCTTTCCTTTCCATAAGCACACCATTCTCGCCGCCCGAAACACTGTCAAAGGTGCAACATGACCCATACTCGCAGCAATTCAGTTCTAACCTTTGCCCCAGAAGGCAAACGAACCCAAGTCCTAACAAAATCACCAACAACAAAGATCCTGTGAGAATAAACAGAATTTAAGATATGTTGTAAAATCCATATGACATGGTGCTAAACAGTGACACTGTAGGAACTTTATTGTAATCGTACCTATGCAATTATATTGGCTCTAGCTTCTCAGGCTTGTGCTTAACCAACCGACCGATCTAATAAGCTCTAGGGGAAGCCATATTTGGGATGGTATCTACCATACCCTCGCTCAATTTTTTTTCTATTTTACACACAAGTGTAGAGACCAAAATCGTCCTTCCCGTATACATACTTCGTAGGGTTTTCTTTCTCAGAATAGCAACAATTTTTTCAAAGAGATCAAAATTCGGCTAATGACCGTATAATCCTGCCCTTCCACATGTCGTGGTTTTTCCAAGAATACCAATTAATTCTTCAAATATCAGATTCAAATAATAGAAACCGTATGAATCGTCTTCCATGTCTTCTCGAAAGCAGTTTCCATAGCTTCGATTCTGAACACCATAAAGATAAAATTCAATTACAAATATTCAAAATTAAAGTTACTAGACACCGTTCAGGCCAGCCTAACTGCCCTTCCATGCCTTTCCAAATAAATTCAGTGATAACTTTGATTCATGTAGATTAATGAAATAGGTTCTAATTTTACATCGATAAAAAAACTTGGAAAATCATGGTAAAGAGGAGCCAAACTATAAAAAATAAAAACCCCTACTTTGGATTTGAATGTATCCCAAACATCAGTCTGAATCCCCACGCCCTATATTCCAAGCTCCCAACCACCTCGAAGTAACGTGTTGGTGTATCGGGAAGAAGATCAGATATCGGCGAGTCGGCGTACATCCCAAACACTCAACATTCAACTCTCCCGCCCATTCCAAGCCCTTCAACCACCCCGAAGTAACTACTGAAAAATGGGAAGTAATCACTCAACCCCCTCCCTCTGTCCCTATAAATGTTGGGTGTGAGCTCGATTACTCGAGCATTTTGCATCACCGCATTGGACCCCCGTACGCAAAAAGGTAACGCCGCCCTAAAATTAATCGTTGCCATGGGGGATCCGGGGGGCGGCGAAATGTCGTGAGTTCCATGGGTTTCCTGTGGCAACGCTCGGTTAAAAACAGATGTAAACGAATGGTAAAAGTATAGTAATTTAGAAGTCAATCAAATGTCGGTCATTTTAAGCGCATCCGATGGTAGAAGAGCGAGTAATAGGGTTTTTTCCCAGAAGGAAACCCCCTTGTATATATGAGGCATTGTATTTCTTACTGTGAATATGTGTGTATTCTTGAGCCAGAAACAGAGAGACCGTGAGAGGAATGCGTAGTGATATTACAACGGACCGCTATAGTTTTTGGTCTTCATTTTCGTCGAAGGACAGAAAGGAAGGACTGTTGTTCCTGTGGACGTAGCCCAGAAACCTGGTGGAACCAATGTGATATTTGTGTTCCCTCTGGTTTTATGTACTGTGTGTGCTTGTATTTTCTCGATTTTCTATGTTGCATTGCTCCAAATATAATTTTCAACAAACTGCACGTAGCCAAGGCATTATCAGCAACTCAGGAAAAATAACTTCGGTTCGAGGGAGAATACATGATGGTAAGTTTAGGGCTTGTAGAAATTGTAATGGCCAAAACTATAGACTGTGGAAGAGTGACAGATAGCATCTTCCATTAGAAAAGATCTCAGACTCACCATTGATGGAAAAACAAAGAAGTCACAGACCATGACAACAGCAGTAATGGAAAACATTCTCTGATAGTGCACTTAAATTTTACGGCTGTATTCTATGAAGGGCTACCACCTTTCAATATTTTGAAGGAAACAAACAACAAAGGTTTGATGCACATGGCGAAATCAGGCAGTGCTCCTTTGGCCTCAAACAAGGTATTTCTTTATGAAAATCCACTATTTGCTGTTAAAGATGTCGAAGGTGGATCTGCTATGCATCATTTAAACAATGATGTATACCACGCTGTTCTTAGGGGCAAACTTTGGATGATGAAGTTGAGCTTCCGTTATTCTTGTGCCGTGCTGCTGTAGGGAGTTGGGATGGTTTAGTAATGGCCATTAGTAACTATGTTTCCGGATCTAGCATTTTAAAGTTTGATGATTGTTGGTGCTATCCTTAGCGAGGGTACCAAAATGGTACTGTGACATCGTAATGCTTTGAGTGAGTCTAGGGGAAGAAGAAAATGGAAAGAGGAAAGGGTTTGTGATATCATAGGTGTTCCATGGAAAGTAGCATCCAAGTTTTAGAATTTATATTACAGAACAAAGAAAGGACACCCAAAGAAAGACCGTAGATTCAAGGGGAAAAGAAGGACACACAGAAAGAAAACAACTACGAAGCAAATGTGGGATAGGTGATGTGTTATAAGATGTTTACTATTTCTTTCGAAATGTTACCGATTCTTGGTTATAGATTCGAAAGTGGGCTCATCTCATGCCACACCGATACAGAAATATTTTCATGTGACTATGTTCAAGGAGATTTTGGACAAGTTCGTTTAGTGATGATAAACCCTCAGAAAATTGTTGGAATGGGTAAAGTTCTTATAAAACAACGTAATGGAAACCAATACTACTTAAAGTTGAGTGGTGTATTTTCCTGATTCCATAGTATCCAATTTCCACAGTGGTAAAGAAGGCACACAGTGACAATTTTCACGTATAAAACTTGTAATACCACCAAAGGAGTCCCAAGAATAGCAAAAGGCTAAAATGTTGGTACATTGTATTTATGCAATGGTATTTCTAATCCCTGCTAATGCTTTAACTTCAAAGGAGCGTATGCAACATTATGGCATCATAGTGTCTCTGAATGTTGTTGATGAGAAGGAATGAAGATTTCACTCAAGAAATTTGTTGCTGTGTTTGGAAGAATGTTGATTTGGATTGTTGAGAATTGTATTTGTTGGAAAACAGAAGAGTCATGTTTTCTCTAGGTTGGGAAAGAAAAGGAAGAATGGAAAGCATTGAGCTATATACTATATGTATGTAAACTTCACATATCATCTCTGCTCTCATTATTATGGGTAACTTTATTGAGATAAGATGTAACTTAGAAAATATAGATTTATTTATTCATAATAAATTCCAGATGTATTTCTGATACTTTCAAGAAATGGAAAGATTTGGTTGAGATTGAGATAGGAAAGAAGTTGAAGTGTCTTTGACGTAAGGTCGGAGGTGGAATATTGCAAAGAAAGATTTTGATAGGTACTGTTTGAGGAAGGGACCAGAGAGAAAGAGTTGGGTTTCCAAGAACACCATAAGAAAATGGTGTACGTAAAGGGATGTATCAGAATAATCATGAGCTGTGGGGTGCATGAGATTGCATGCAGTAGATTTGCCTTTACAATTTTGGGTGATAAGTTGAGATAATTTATTGCTATCTTAATAAACATGAGGGTTTCTGTTCTTGATGGTGGCCCAGAGAAGGCATGGACAGTGTGTAAAACCACTTTTTGTGCCTGCTGTAGGCCTCTTTGTCCATTAATAAAGAAAATGTAACAAAGCTTGAGGCAAATCAAAGAAATGTACCTTATTAGACATATGGTGCTAATGATTTTGGTTATCACTTAAGTAGATGTTATGAAAATCACAAAATAGTTGAGAGAAGAGATGTAATATTCAACAGTGCAGTCTCTATGAGTAAGAATCAATCGTTAGAAAGAAACAAGAAAAAGAAAGAAAGGAATACGGCGTTCTGAAGGGGAGATATCCGAAAAAGTAAAGGTGCTCAAAATACATGACCAACAACCACGCATCAACAACTACCTTTGAACAAGAAATAGCACTCTCAAACACTTGAAAGTGGTGTTAGAAGATTCACTAGGACAGCAGACCCCCCAACGATACTCTCTGTCATATTGTTTATTATTGACTCGATTCTCAGAACCCGAAAGTTATGAAGAAGCACGTGTTGAAAGTAGGAAAGTGGGAGCTAGCCATGGAAGAAGAGATGGACCTTTAATGCATAACCGTACTTGACTTAGTCGTTGCCCTGTGGTGTCCTGTTAATTGCAAAATAAATGGTTTACAGTCAAGGAAGATGGAGGAAAAACAGCAGGTACAAAGCTAGACTTGTGGTGAAGGATTGCACAAGAAAGGTATTGATTTTGATGAAATATTTTCTCCGTTGTTAAAACAACTACAATCATAACTATTTTAAGTCTTGTAGCAATAAGATTTGATTCCTGAACAAGCTGATGTAATGATAAATATTTTCCATGGAGATTTGGAGGAAGAGATATACATGCAAACCAAGGACATGAGTAAAGTGGTAAGGAAAAATTAAAAGTGTTAAAGAAGAGCTTGTATGGCTGTGGTAAAAATGCATCTGTTGCAAAAGGTATCATAAAATTTGACAAGTTTATGTCTCCATCACACAGGTCGAGATGTCGTACTGATCATTTTTGTTTATCTCAAAAGACAAAATGATGGCAAATGGTATTATATTGTTAATAAAGGATGACATGCTTGTTGAAGGTTAATATGCAGAAAACAAAAATGCTCAAAAGAAATTGGAAAATTCATTTGCAATGAAGGATTTGGGAGCCTAAAAAAAATCCTTTTAGTATGAGTGATAACCAGAGATGAAAAAATCGCAAATTAACATTGTCTCGTAATGAAAATATTAGAAAAGAAAAATAAAAGATTTAATATGCACGCAAACCCGGCTTAGTACAATTTTTGCTAGCTATTTCAAACTTAAAGGAGATGCCCAAAAGCATTCCAAGAAGACATGGATTATATGTTCAAAGTTCCATATGCATCAAATAGTCAGAAGCTAATGTAAGTAACAAAGTACAAGGCCCTGAAAGATGGCACATGCAGTGAGTCAGTGGGCAAGTATATGAACACCAATCCAGTAGCAGAACATTGGAGACAGCAAGAAAATGGATTCTCGTATATTTGACAGGCACCACAAATTTGTGTTACTATAAGTCAGTGGTTCAAGTGGCTCTGCTTTCATGTGACATGTTGATGCAGACATATAAAAGATAAAGAGATAGAGTATAATTGCAGATATGGCCGCCATCGTAGTGTGAAACAAACTATCATTTTTGTTTCGTAATCCAAAGTGTTGTTGCACTCCTCAACAAATGTGTCGAGTGTTGCCGCCACAGGGGCTAGGAAGAAATGATTTGCTTGCAAAGGTTTACAATAGGACTGGTAATAGTTATTAGATATATGTAATATCTATACAAGGATAACCAAAGGTTATTATCTTAAAAGAACTTCAACATTTCATTCTGTGACTCAAACATACATCTCTAAGGCACTATTTCACATGGTCGTATTGGAAGATGGAGAAAGTTGAAGCTTTGAAAAGACACACACTACCAACTCACAGACATGCTAACAAAAGTTGTATCTAGGGAGAACCGAGAACATGCTCAGCTTCAATTGGTCTTCAAGGCCGCACGATGAAGATGAGAAATAGCTGTGTTCAAAGAGGAGTCACGTCAGCGAACAAACCTGGCCTGGTGAGTTGCGCAACTGGGGCTTCATGGGAGATTGTTGGTCAGAGCCTCGATTACCTTGTTTACCAGATCACAAACATCAACCCCCGACCTTAAAAAGGGGCCCCTGGGGCGGGGGTTCGGGGCGCGCCCGGAGTTAAAAACAAGAGACAAATTGCCTTGGTGTGCAGAAATTTCTAACAATCGGGCCATTCATTAGGCAAAATGATCTCCAGTCAAGAGAAGTTATAAGTGATTAGGTTTTTACCAGAAGGCAAAATCCCCTTGTAAGAAAAGGAGGGCATTGTAATAAGTGTCAGCATTATGTGTATTCTCGTAGAGCGAGAAACAAAGAGTAGAATTCCAGAGAGAATGAGATATTACAGTCTGAGTCTCAAGTAGCAGGTTTTGTCTCTTTCATTTTTATTTAATAATAGAACAGAAGGACCTATTTTTGGGTGATGTAAGCCAAAATTGGGTGAACCATTTGATATTTTTGTCTCTTTGGTTTTATGTGTTTTGTGTGCTTGTATTTTCGTATATTTATGTGTTGTCAGTTCATAACATATAAATTTTCATAGTAAATCCAAAAGGGCTCATTGAATTACCTAAACCAAGAAAATCGAGGGTGAATTTACTGAGCCGCTTTGTGCGCATTGGTATTATTATATAATAATTAATTATTTTTAAAATAATTATTTATACCTATAAAACTAGTAGAAAATGGGTTTATATAAAAATTCGCCCCTATTAAAAATTATAAAAATCCCTAAAATTCACCTTTAAAGCTGGCAAATCGCCCCTAAAAATTTTCCCCGGTAAAAATAAAGGTAAGATATTGTAGTAGGTGATCAAACCCACTGATCACCAAAATTTTCCCTATGTGTTGACTATAATCGTAGGAAAAAAATGAACACTTCAAACATTATAACTAATTCTTACCGCCTTTCAAAGTGAGTGGGCGATGGTTTATTCTCGCACAATTGTGGAATGATACAACCGTCAAATTTGAGATGATTGCAGTGCGAAAGAGAAAAATACTTTCTTTTAGATCCGTATGACCTCTTATTCACATCCACTCATTTCTAACATTCCGCTATAAGCCCACCTTTAACCCCTCTACCGTTTAAAACCATTAAGGTCATGATTTCCATCGTGATAACGTTATTTTTTTTTTAATATATTTCATAAAAATATAAGATGAGAATATTTTGGTATCATTTTAAATTGAATATAAAGACTGTAGTTGACGAATAAGTGGAGCCCGAGAAGCTGAGACACAGCTTTCATGGTTATAACCACTTCCTCGTATATTTATTGGAAATTAGAGAGGCGGAGGCTGAGCCTGTGTGGCCTTGAGAAGAGGAGAATCAGACATTTACAAAAGACAATAGTCTAAAGGAGTGGTGGACACTCGCCTTAGAGAACCCCATTAAGACCGGGAGAGCTAGTGGAGTAATATCTACCTGGGTCACATAGGCTGGTCTTATGCCCTACTCAAGGTGTTGTGGGAAAATCAGTGAACCGCGAAGAAGCTTGAGCTCATGGGGGAGAAGCAGCAATCTCAATTCTCTTTGGTTGGGAGGTTTTATCAAGCTGCAGTAAGGCATGCTCTTTAAGAAAGGCTCAAAAAAAGATAATTATAATTGTAATAATATGTTGTATATTTATGATTAGATTCCACAATAGAAAAAAATAGTTTGTCATCTATTTTATGTAAATTAATTGTTAACATGTTGCAGTTATTAGAAAAGAGTACAAGAACTCTTCTATAGGAGAAATAAGTATTTTTACGTTATTTTTGTAATAATTTTTTAAAACAAAAATGAAATGGTCAACCCACACTAGAAGAAAAATAGCAACAAGAGAAACCCATACAATTTATTAACCATGTAGTGGGGTATCTTTGACCACTGTAGGGTTTGAATGGAGCCAAGGCAATGAAGTTGGTCTATCCCTGTGGTGCTTAGATACCCTAATGACCCACGTGTTACGAATAGTAGGTGCGTAATTATGGGTCACAGTCATAATCATGGAAAAAACTAAGAATAATAGATTTCAAAACCATAAAAATCAAGCTTCCCAGAAAAATATCATAACAATAGTAAAGTGATCTAAAACAAACAAGTTATCTGGAATTTCCAATGACCTAAAATAATGCAAGATAACAAACTCAACAACAACCAAGAATCAAAGCATAGTAGCCACTCTGCTCAGAGCTCAGTTCGTATAAATTGGTATGGAATATACACATATCTAACACCGAGAAATCTTAGATCAATAAGTAAACACTATGGATAAATAGTTTCTCACATGAAATTGTTTAATATGAGTAAACGTATTTAAAAAACCATGTTATTTAGAGAAATAAATAATAAAATACATTCACATAGCCGTAAAATAAATCGAGGTATAACAAAGCATAAAGCTTTACTTTAGTGCATGTACCAATACCAAATTCTAGGAAAATAAGATAGAAATTCAAGAATAAAGCATTTTCTACGTATTATGTCGCTCCATGGTTACCAAATGAAAATAATTTAAATTAAAACTTAAAAATACACATTATGCATTATAAAGGTATGCGCTGAGCGTGGAATTTACCACGGTAATATTTTTTCTAGGCGACATGAAGGCTATGGAATCATATATATATATACACATATAAAAACATCAAAGAGTACAATGTCGACTAAAAAGACACCATTCGGCCGGGCATGCCAAGAGATCAACCAACAACGTGCACTGTACAAAACCAAGCACCACTTGGTATGAAGAAATGTAAGGAAAAGCGAAATCGAGGTGGAAGAGTCGAGGTAGGTGTTCTACATACTGTGTTATGGCTGACCTCGAGATCACTTATCAACAAGTGGAAAGATCTGCCCAGCCGGTGGAGAGCCTTCGCACGAGTCACTGAGACATTAATGGAGGAATATGAAAATGAAAACATAGAGAGTAACTATTTGTTAAACGTTAATGAATATGTGAGCTAAATGCGATTACCTATTTTAGCTCACAACACGACATTATAACCATCAATGTAGCTAAGCGGCTGACCCTTTGGAGCGGGGAAGGGTATGTGGCAGGTTTATCTCTCTCGTGCATAGCAAGTCAAAAAAGAAAACCACACTACGAAGTTTCAAAGCTCTCGTGGGTGGTAGATCATAGCAAGAGAATGATGAAGGGTTTCCAAACTTGGAGGTAGTAGTCACATAGGGGGAGAAATAATAAATACGAGCGAAATATGAAATAAACAATCGTATTGGATCGATACTCACCATTCGATGAGATCGATGGTCTAAAGAAAGTAGTCGCATAGGGAACAATAATAAATACGGCCGAGAAATATGAAATAAACAATCGGCTATTGGATCAAGATCATGTAGGGCTCAGATCTCGCGGAGTAGAGTTGGTAGGAGTGTCATCGAACAACATTATGGAAAAATATTAAGTACATCATGACACATGTAACACAATCTGCAAATAATTAATACGTAGTGAGTGTGGGTAGATTACATGTGTCGGACCACTTATAGCACATCAGCGTAACTCAAAACCAATCCAAAAACCATGTTGGATATTATGTATGAATTAATGTTGTGTGCTATACTCACCTTCCAATAGTACGAGAATAGAAACCACGCATAAATATATAGTCCGGCAAATGGGTTAACCACATACTAGCATTGTATTATAATGATCTTATATTGAAAAAATAGAATACCCACGTTAGGCGCCCTTGAACGTGTTAAATATATTTGCATGGATGTATGTATGTGGTATACCATGGAACGATCCACCATGTAGTTGTATACATACACATTTAAAGTGTAATGATAATCCATAATACTCAGCTATTCATGTGTGTGTGAATGCAAGGTGTTATGTTAGTTATTTGTGAAAATGATTTTTATATATATGGTAAAATTGGCGTTTTTAGTTTAAACATGTTACAAAAAATTGGTATCGAGCCACATTTCAAGAAAGGTGGCTATGTGGGAATTGAAAAGTGTAGCGGTTTGATGAAACAAAAAATAAAACTTCGAGAGTTAGAGACAATATGCGGCGGGGATCAAGATCTTCGGGAAGACCTTGAAGCATCATATGGAGGAGCTAATAAATGTGGATATATTTGGATGTGAATTAGGGAGAATATCACCTACATAGATTAATGGAATATACACATCGGCAAACCCCAGGCACGTTGCAGAAACAATGCGAGTAATTACGGGAATGAGATGACACAGGCGAGAAATGACAACATGAGGCTGTCGGGAGTAGAGAAAATATTAAAAAAAGCCTTTCGGATAAACAAAACAACTAGAGGCATATCGGCCAAAAATCCGAACAGGAAACTCATATGAGAGGCATCGATGACATATTTAAAATGATCCAAGAAGAGAGTCATACCCAGCGTAGTCGGCATCATGAGCGAAGAGCAGTATGAGGAAGAGAGAGAGTCGGACAATGCCCAAGATCAAAGGGATGACAAAAGAAAAAAACGAGCAAAATTATAAGGGGAATTTTGAAAGATCAAACCACCAACATATGATGGAGAAAAGGAAAGAAGCGGTTGAAGCATGGCTTAGTGAAATGAATACGTACCAGAGTGTATGAATATAGCAACAACCTCGAAACTCGATTAGTGATATATCGGCTAAAGTAGGAAAAGCCACTCTATGGTGGGAGGAGTTAAAATCGTACATAAATTTGATGAGCAAGGATAAATTGGGGAAGATTTCGAAACACTTCCAAGAACAAATTATCAATAAGAGCATTTTTCACACGATGAGAAGTCTAGAGAATTGCATGATTTATGATTGGGATAAGCGACTACGGATGATTTCATCGCAAAGTTCAGCGCTTATGAATACATGTACCCTACTTACATGAGGAAAGTGCTAAGGTGCGAGATATTTCTAAAGTAGTTTACCTACCTTTATGAAATAAAAGAATCGAGTTCGAAGCGAGTCCTAAAATGATGGATGAAGCCATCAAAAAAGGCACGGATGTGCTATAAGAAATCTAAGAAGAGAAGACTACGGCAATGGTTGGAACTAGAAGAAAGCACCAAGAATCTCCCATAATTTCGGGAACTTTAAACAAATCCTAAAAATTCATAGAGGTTCATTAAGCTAGGATTGGACAAAATCACGACCAAAGGCAAAGTGGCGATCGGGAGGCTATTTGCGGAAGAAAGAAACTACCAAGAAAGAGCTTTTGGGCGAGTAGCCAAACCTCACCTTTAGTGCTCGGGTTGTGGTGAAGCCCATTTTATTTCGGGAACTTCCCACATAAAGAAATAATTGAGAAAACAACAAACATATAAGAAGCCTCGAGCATAAGAAGATATGGCCAAGGAATATACCTTGAATTGATGCGACATTGGAGGATTGTCAAGCGAAGTATCGGCCTTCAATGATAGACTATGGAGAGTAATATTTCTAACCAACTTGTCTCTATTTTTAATTCATCCAAGTGCTTAGCTTAAGCTACATCGCCCAAGGTTGTGGAACTATGCCGGTTACCCAACCTTCGTTAAAACGCTTAGGCTGGTGTGATCGGCCAGCGTATAAGAGGTGGGTAGCTACACAAAAAGTGATTGAAGTATCGGGAGAGAATTCATGTGATATCTTAATGTGCTTCCTTGGGCTCATACAATGTATTTATTTAAGGAATACACTAGTTAGAAATCCATTGGTTTTTAAGGGGAATACAAGAAAAAGAGTGTAAGTTTTTCTCACTTAGGAAGGAGTAAGGCAACAAGCGCGGGATCAAATAAGACATTAAATTGTGACCTATCAAAGCTAATAAAATGGGTAAGTGCATCCGAAAGGGTTGCCAAATGTATGTTGTCTCGAGGTCGAGATATACCAATTCAAAGGATAAGATAGCGACACTTGAAATTTACCAATTATACAAGACTTTTTCCAAATTTATTTCAAAGAATAAATTCTAGGACTACCACCCAAATGAGATGTATTACAATTAAACTAATCCTAGGAGTAACCCCCCATGTCAGGACTTCTTCTTTGTATGAGTGTTCATGAATTAACTAAACTTAAGATGCGGCTATAGGAGGCGCGAGAGACCTATTTTTGTCCCGGCCCATGTCCCCTTAGGGGGACCGGTATTGTTTGTACGGAAGAAATGGCACCATGAGGTTATGCATGTTATTGACAACTAAAAATAAGCTAACGATTCGAAAAAAATACCCACGCACTTGCCATAAATTAACAAATCTATTTGATCAAGTTCGAGGAGAAAGTGTGTTCTTTAAAATTGACCTTCGATGCAGTTATCATCAAATCTGGATCAAGGAAGGAGATATGTGTAAAAGGCTTTGCTTTCCTAACTTGCTATGGTCACTTTATGACTTTATGGTGCTACCATTTGGCCTTATTGATGCTCAGGCCAACTTTATGGGTTACGATGCATGGCATCTTCTAGCCTTAGATAAATTTGTACTTATATTCATTGGTGACATTTTTTGATTTACTCCAAAAATTGGGAGGAAGACAAAAACACCTTGGAGAAATAATGTTACAAACCTTAAGGGAGAATCGGATGTACGCCAAATACAACAAAGCGTGATTTCTTCAAAGACCAAATTCAATATTTGGGGCATATAATATCATCAAAAGGGATAGTTGTAGATCTGAAAGATCGAAAATCCGCAGAATGTATTGTTAGAAAAAGTTTCATGGGTTTGTCAACAAAAGTTAATACCGTCGTTTTAATATCAAGAACTTCTATATAAATTAGCGTATCCCATAAATTCCATACGAGAGAAGAAGAGAAAGGGGCGAGGGTATTTCGATGGACAATAGGGGGTGTCTCATAAAAGATTCAAACAACTAAAAAATTGTTAACCTCAACCCCAATTTTGAAAGTGTTAGATCTAGAAAAAAAGAGTTCATGGTGTGTGTGTTAGGGTCCTATAAATATAGGATTCATAATTTTGAATTGACTCTTGATAGTCTTGTAAATATGTACATAATTTTCTTTCTAGAAGTTGTTTTCCCATATTTTAAAAAAATAAAAAAATAATAAAAAGTCAAAAAAAGAGGGTAAAAAGTCCTAAAAGAAAAATCATAGGACTTAAAAAATATATAGACCCCAAAAGAAAAATATGAAAATAAAACATGAAAGTGTGCAAGTCCAAATGCCACTACTTTTTACTTTTTGCAAGTGATTATGGTAGAGTGTCAATAAATGCCATAATCCATGATGAGTTAAACTGTTTAATCTTGACTTGTCATGTTTTCAATTTCCATGTTTTAGATAGTGAATAAATATTTGTCAGACAATTTAATCTTGACAAATCATTAGTTAGGTAGAAAATAATGAGGAGCTCAACAGTTTAATCTGAGCCCTCGGATGAAATAAGGTAGAATTAGATAGGTTATGCTTTCAAAAGAATAAATGTTTCAAGGTTGCAAGCTTAAATGCACCTGCGAAAAGGAATAAAAAATGTTAGAGTAATGTTGGGTAGGTAGAAAGAAGTGGGACAAATCATGTAATATTCATCACCGAGCAAAAAATCACTAATTTCCCCTTCCCTGTAAGTATTCAGTATTCTAGACTATCAGTCAAACAGGCTCAAAGCATTTCTCTGACTTTTGTTGGGACCGGACCCAAGGCTCGATGACTGGTTAGTTGAAAATATTGAATTCTTATGTTAAATCCCCATTTACCATTATTTATCCCTCATTCATACATTTTAACTCATTTTCATAAGTAAGGACTCATTCTTAATGAAACATAAAACCCCATTTAATTAACTTTCTTCATTCAGAAAACATACAAAACCCTCAAAAATACTTTATCCTAAGTAAATTGGTGAAATGATGAAATGACAAGCTTTGATTTATTTATTCAATTTACTTAGTCATTTTGTGTATTTTTGTGTATTCCTTTCCCCTTGTCATATTAACTTCTAACTTATTTTATTAATTCCCTAAACTACACTTTATCCCTTTTTTATAAATCCCTATATCTAAATATCCCCAAAAACCCACTATTATAAAGATTTTGGACCAAAGTTATTATTCACATGTTGAAATAAAACCCAAATAATGCGCCCTTTGGTCTAAAACTAACTTTAAGTAAACACCCCCCCCCCATGGTTATAGACCCTTCAGTGGTTTTAAACTATATAATAAAATAAACCCCGCGCCCATACATATGTTCAAAACTAAACATATTCCCCCGCACATCACATTTTTATCCTAAGTTTTAAACCAAATAAAGTTTTTTTTTTATAAGGTTCAAAAGGCAAAAAGCCCACGCCTTTGCAACCGCCAATATCAAGCCTTCCCCGCAATACTAACCCTTCCCCTCATAAAATTTTAACCCAAAGTTTGATTGAAATAAAGACTTAGGTTTGTTTCAAATAAACTTTAACCCGCCATTATCCATATCCTCCATCCTATATAAAGCCTCACGCTTTGTATTATTTAACCCCCATTATATTATTTTAACCATATACCCCCGCCCATATGCATAAAACCCTTTATATATATAAAACCTTTACCCCGAGTCATATTTTATAAAGGTTTTAAACTTCAAAACACCCGCTTAACATTGGCCCGGTCCCACCATTTCCCTTTGGCCGCACCTTCCCAGTTAATCCTCACCCTTCGCTCTCGATCATGAGATCTAACGGTCTCAGATCGATGTCGCGCGCAAAAATCAATCGTTTGCCCAACCTTCAATTGGACACGAAATGGGTTGTTTTACCATTCCGCCCTTTGTGACGTGGCATTTTCCCATTCGATCGCGTCCAGTTTAATTGAAACCGCTTACTGCCAGAACTCTATGTGATAACCACTGTTGGGTTTCGCATTTAAACTAAAACCGCTCTCACCTATGATTTGATCTGCAATAAATGATAAATAAAGAAAGAAAAAATAAGGTTAAAACCTTTAAAATACACATATCATTTCATTATCGTGCAGTGTATCCATCATTCTGCTTTGCTCTCTACTGTGTAAAAGTCTTTTTGCCCCAATTGTCAACTTATACCCAAAATTTACGAATTCGACCATTAAAGATTGGCTAGGAGTGGTTTCCTGATCCAGTAATTCGGACCAGACTTCAAATTCAACCACGATCTCCTCAGAACCTTTCAAGAAGCCAAATACCTGCGTTTAAGGTATTTTTCAACCAATTTAAAGCCTGCAAATTCCATTCAAAACCTTCTGTAATAGAACCAGGATTTCAATTAGGAGATTTCACCAAGCCAAGTTACCTAAAAATACAAAAAATAGGCCAAACCCTGGCCAATTTTTTTTCCAGAAAACCCTGTTTTCAATTATGAGTCTTTCTAAAGCCAAATTTTCAATTTTTTGAAGCCTGAAGACCAAACTCAAAGACCTACAGGGTTAAATTTGTTGAATATATCCTAAAAACCCCTATTGCAGTTAAATTTCCTCAGGAAACCCTCGTTTCCGGTTTTATCCCCAGATTTACATCATCAGATAAACCAAATTGAGAAAAAAGGCCAAAAGAAGCCATCCTTAGCCTAAATTGCTCAGTTTTCTCTCTGTTTAAATAAAAAAAACTCCTGCAAACAGTCTAATCTTGCAGAAGTAGCCCAAAAATGCCTAAAAAACAGAGTTAAACCTCCATAGACAGATCTCATTCCATAGGTCTTTCCAAAGCCTTCAATCACCTCCTTGCAGACCTCTGTTTCATTAACAAATTGTTTGATTTTTGTAGGTTATTATCAGAATAAGAAATTGGGCCAACAATTTCAATACTAGTTGACAAAATTGTTTGCTCCAAATTTTCAGATTTTAATTCAAAAGCTTCATTCAACAAACAGTTTGTATACAAAGAAGAATAAAATCAAGTTAGAGAGAGATCAGAATGATTAAATGTGCATAGTGAATCATAAAAGTGAAATCATAATTCACAATGACAGTGAAACAGAATAGTCAAAGAACATCAGAGTTAAAGTGTATCAGGTAAAAGTCAGAGTGAAAGTTAAAACAAAGTTACAGAGCAGTCAAGGTGAAATAGTAAAAGTAAAAACAAAGGCAGTAATGGTTAACAGAGATGAAAATACTTTCACCAACAATGAAATTTATCCAAAGTGAAAGTAAAAACAGTCAAAAGAACAAAAAGGTTAAAAGATGAAAACAGAGGAAGAAAGAACATTTTTGCAGAAATTTCCTGTTTAAGTCATTGTGTTGCAGAAACTATTGTGACCAATACAAGATGAATTTTTCAAACCTGAAGGAGGTTTATGTTCTTAAGGTGTCCAAATACAAAAACCTCTCTCACTTTTCTAACATCCAATATGGGTTGGAAATATTAAACAATATTGGAAAGAACTTTTTGCAGAAAATTCATGTTAAGTCATAATTTTACATAGAATATTGTGGCCAATCAGAAATACATCTTACAAAATAGAAGGAGGTTTTTGTTCCTAAGAGAGTCATCTACAAAAATATATCTCTCGTTGTGCACATCTATTACAGAATGAAAGATACATGCGCATCTTTACAACCTATTTTTCAGATTCTGTAATATCTGTTTTACACATATTTTTTTAGAGCCTATTGTGAACAGCTGGAGAAGATATTTAGGAAACGGAGAGAGGTTTATCTCACCAACATATTCATATACAATAACCTCTTTTAATTTTTACATATCTATTTCGGATTGAGAAATACAAAGGTAGCATTGGACCCCAAGTTTGCAGAATTGCTGGAGCAGAATGCACAAAGAAAGGAAACAATTACTGACTTGGATGCCTCATCATCAACTAAGAGTTGAGATCAAATTCAAATTCTCCTCTTTGTCATAACCTATCCATAAAAAATAGTGCTAAATAGATGCATTAGTTTTGAGTGTCCTTTACTTAAGTTCTATTTATGTAAAACAGTTGGAGATATTTGTAAACCAATCTTGATATTTTTTCAAGATATTCTAGTTTAGAATTTGTATAAATACTTCACTCTTTGAAGTATTTTAGTGTGGAATAAAATTGCTAGACTTTACTATAGACTTTTTGCTGAACATTGGAGGTTATTATGTGTTGATTTCGAAGTAGAAAACTGGACAAAGCTAAACTGGCATCATAATTCAGGATCCTTGTGATAAGCTGATGAATGAAGTACTTGCTTCTTGTCATTGTTTCCTTTCTTGAGTTTCATGCAATTCATTATATGTTTGTTCTATCTTAATGAGTAACTAGGAATATTACTACAAGCTAGTCCTTTACTCCCTGTTTTTAACTAGTTACCATTTAAATGTTTTCTGCTAATTTCCGGTGTTAGGAATTCTTAATTGCTCCTACTCCCGTTTGACCCCTGCCTCCTTCTTCCATTTTCTGGTTCAAAGGATCCTTCATAATCCTTTATCCTGATCATCCCATTTCACCAAAAACACTTTTCCAAATCTCTAAGGGTTATCTATCTTTCCCTGAATACATTTGTACCTTTTTTGCCTTGACTTCTAGTGTTGCTATCTAGATTTAGACTCCATAGCCCAATGGACAAGTAGATTTCTCTCTAGTTTACATCTAAGTGATTTTTTCCCACCAAAACCTTTAAAAACAAAACCAATTGTACTATCATAACTAGCCTAAAAACAAAGATAAATCTTAAAGAGAGAGCCCTCTCTGAATTCTAGGAAGGCTAGATTCTAGGATTTGAAGTAGGTTTGTGGTTACCTCTAGTGTTATTAGACTAAAAACTCAAATCCCACAACTTAAGAAATTGCTAGAGTGATAACAGGGGATATGACTATACCATTGACCCTCAGAAATTGAATTATTCCCCTCTACTTTGAAGGGGGCGGCATTACGTTGGTTCATGGGACTCGGTGGGGGAACCATCAATAACTGGGACCAAATGAAGAACATTTTTCTAACTAAATATCAAGGCTATTTCCGAACTTGGGAATTAAAAGATGAAATATTTAATATGTCTGCAAAATACAACGAGACATTAAAAGAGTATGTCAAAATATTTCAGCATAATCTGCAAAGGTCCCCATATACTGCATTATCCAAAGACATCCTGAAAGCAACAATAATTAAGGGAATGAAAGAAGAGTGGGTTGAAACACTTAATATAATGGGAAGAGGGGACATCTATCAAGAAGAATACGAAGAAATTATTTCGTTCTGTATCAGGTGCTCTCGGGGCAGTACACGAAATAAGCCAATTGGGCGAGACTCGACAAAGAAATATCTCAAGCAGTCTGGTGGCAATGTAACTAGATAAGAGTTTGGTAATCTTTTGGAAGACTTCAAAACTAAAATTTTAGGTACTTTGAAAACACAAATTGATGCCATACAAGCCAAGTAGAAGCAAGCTATAGCGGAACAGAACTTGGATGTCTTCTGCCCACGCTGTCGGAAGAAGCACATACAGAGGGAATTCCCCTTAGACACGATTTAGACTTGTGCTATCTGCACTAAGGATCATGCCACAGATCACTGCCCTTCACTCCCAGGACTCAAAGCAGTTTAAAAAGAAGCAGAAGAAGAAACAAAACCAGTCTACTTGATGAACCAACATCAACAATGGCAAACACGACCAGGTATGCCTTCAGACCTGCCTCCATTATTTCCTTCTCCCCAATTTAACCAAAAAGTCCACTCAGTAGCTTGCCAAAATCAACTACCTTTCTCCACTTGGACATCTCAGTCATTTCCTATACCTCCTTGGCCAACACAACCCTCTACAGTGAATAATTGGCCAAGTTTTCCTTTTTCTCCTCCTTATTGGCAAAACAACCCATATCAAACGCAACAACCAACATCCCCTTCTCAAACCACAAATTGGCCTCAAAATTGGCAAAGACCTCTGGGAATGACCTACCCACCAATGGGTACAGGAATTCAAAATCAACCTACACTGCCAGATCCATACCCTGTCCAGTACAACCCTCATCCTATCATCCATCCTCAGTTACCAGCCCAACCCAATCCTAACCCCAACAACAGGTCGGTTTAGCTAATCTAGATTATAGAAAATCCCAACCCTGAAACTGAACAAAAGTAATGTAATGAACTAAGTCTGAGATCAGGACGTATTATCTCTTTAGCACAAGGGACAACCCCACCACAATTGGAATCTGGAACTCCAACATAGTCCAGACAAACAAATGTAACTGATGGAGCAAGTAAAGGAAACGATTGACCAAGAGAAGCCTGAAAATCTTAGGATTTTTTCAACTCCTTTCCCTGAAAGGTTAACGTTTCCTAGACCAATGGTCTCCCTAGAATATGATATTTTGGGAGAATTGAGAAACCTTTGCATCAAAATTCCTCTTCTGCAGGCCATACAAGACATCCCCATCTATGCCAAGACAATTAAAGAACTGTGTGGAAGGAAGCAAGAAAAAAGAACAAAGATTGCTCCCACTGTTCATGTGGTAGGAACACTTTCTGAATTATTATTGGGTAAGGAGGCTCCCATTAGATACGATGACCTAGGGAATCCCATAGTAACTGTACAAATATCCGAACGCTCCTTTCCAAATGCATTGGTCGACTTAGGAGCAGCCATTAACATCTTAGCAACAGGGACCTGCGAAAATCTAGGCATATCAGCATTAGAACCCACAACTACACTGTTGGAACTCGCCGACAGGTCTGTTATCAGACCAAAATGAATATTTTAGGACATCCTGGTTTCTGTAGACTCATGGGAGTATTTAGCTGATTTCCTAGTTATTAACCCAAAAAATCGAATGGATGGACACCCCTTGATTCTTGGACGACCTTGGTTAGCAATGACAGATGCTTACATAGGCTGCTGGACAGGCATCGTGACCATTTCTATGGAAGATTCAATAAATAACATTATCATTTACCCACGGTACACATTCACAAGAATCCACATACATATTGGGAGAAAAACATCGGTCCACCTCTGACATTAATCAAAGCTCTTGATTTTAAAGATCAAATTGAAGATGATGTAATCAATTAATTTATGAATCAGCCACCTACATCTGGAAACTTGAAATGCCAAATGCTGAAAACAGTTCTTGAAGAGGAAACACAAGAAGATCTGTTGACAAACCTTGATGATCAACATATACCTACAACCACTGTACGCAACAGCATACCCGTTGAGATTGAGCTAGGGAAAATTTTAAATATCAACGGCAATCTAGATAGTGACCAAAGGCATAAGCTCATAAAGGTGTTACAAAAGTATCAGGGAGAATTTTCTTGGGACTACCCAGACATGAAGGGCATAGACCCCCGCTATGAACCCATCACATCTATACCGACAAGGAGGCTCGGCGTATTCGACAACCCCAACGTAGGTTAAACCCTCATCTAAAAGACGTTGTAAAAGAGGAACTGCAAAAACTGTTGGATGTGAATTTCATTTATCCTATTTCAGACAACAAGTGGGTCTCCTGTCTGGTAGTCATCCCTAAAAAGAATGGGAAATGGAGAATTTGTGTGGATTATCGAGAACTAAATAAGGCGACACAGAAGGACCACTTCCCCCTCCCTTTTATTGATCAGGTCCTAGACACATTGGAAGGGAAGCGTTTCTTTTATTTTCTTGACAGTCTCAATGGTTACAATCAAATCCAAATAGCCCCCGAAGACCAGGATAAAATGACCTTTACCTGCCCATGGGGTACATTTTCCTACAGGGTGCTACCATTCGGACTATGCAATTCCCCAACAACATTTCAAAGAGCCATACTCAACATTTTTGCTGATTTAATAAATGAGGGGCTTGAAATTTACATGGACGACTTCACCCCATATGGTAATTATTTTGATCAAGCATTAGAAACTCTATTAAAAAGTATTGGAACGATGTATTGCTACCAGGTTATGCCTAAGCAATGAAAAATTCCACATGATGATGACCGAAGAAGTAATCCTGGGGCCCTATATCTCTGCAGTTGGAATACAGGTAGACCCAGAAAAAATAGAGGTAATCCTTTTATTAGCCACACCTTGAACACAGACAGAGGTGCGTATTTTTCTGGGGTATGAAGGGTATTACCGTAGGTTTATAAATAATTTCTCACAAATTGATGCACCTTTGTATGCTCTAACTGGAAACGTCGAATTCCATTGGTCTGACAAATGTGACACTTCTTTTGCAGATTTAAAGAGACTGGTCTCGACAACACCAATCTTATGCGGTCCTAATTGGGAGCTGCCTTTTCACATTTCTTCAGATGCATCCGATACATCGATAGGGGTAGTTCTTGGTCAAGAAGAAGACAAAAATCCATATGATATTTATTATATCTGAAAAAATCTTACTGCTGCTAAATTAAATTACACAGTGACAGAAAAATAGTTCCTGGAAGTCATTTATGCTATTAAATAAGTTTAGACATTATATAACGGGCTATCAAGTACTCTTGTATACTGATCACTCTGCCATTAAATATTTAGCCAATAAACCAATCACAAATGGGAGGATAACTCGTTGGTTTTTTCTTGTGAAGGAATTTGACATAAACATCAAGGACCGCCCAGGAAAAGAAAACGTGGTCGTAGACTTCCTATCCAGAGTTCCAAAGACAGATGACACACTAGCAGTTGACGATCAGTTTCCTGATGAACATCTGTTTGTCGTAGCAGTAAAAACGCCATGATACACAGACATAGAAAATTACTTGGTAGTAGGGAAACTTCCCAGGCATTCAACATCAAGGGAATGGAAGCTGATAGTACAACGCAGTTCTAGGTTCTCCTGGATCGGTGGATACCTCTTCCACACAGGGGCCGACATGCATATACGCAGATGCATCTGGGAAGACGAGATCTATGATGTCCTATGGGCCTGTCATGATGAACCATGTGGTGGCCATTTCATAGATCGCAGAATGGGACACAAAGTATTACAATTGGGTTATTATTGGCCCATGATCTTCAAAGATGCGAAAAAAATATGTCCAAGCCTACAATAGTTGCCAAAGAATGGGCCGCCCAGGCCAAGCAGACGAAATTCCACTACAACCACAATTGGTAATAGAACCGTTCGAATGGTGGACACTAGACTTCGTTGGGCTGTTCAACCAACCATCGAATCAGAAAACCTACATACTGGTTGCCACGAACTACGTAATGAAATGGGTGGAAATAGTCGCATTATCAAGAGCCATGGAGGAATCTGTGATTAAATTTCTGTTCGAGCTATTTGTGCGATATGGTATTCCACGGGAAGTGATAACCGATGGAGGGGCACAGTTCGTAGGTAATAAAATCACAACCACTCTAAGGAATCACCACATCATCCATAGAGTCACGTCTCCTTACCACCCGCAGGCGAACGGATAGGTCGAGAGCACCAATAAAGTCCTTGAAGAAATCCTTACTAAAATGGTATCATCACATCGCCGAGACTAGGCCACTAGACTTCCAAAGGCCCTGTAGGCTTATCGCACAACATGGAAAAACACCATTGGATATTCTTCGTATCATCTAGTATTTGGAAGAGAGCCCATTTTCCCCTTTGAATTCGAAGTCAAAACTCTAAGGACAACCCAAGAAGTAGGATTGGACTTGACGGAGGCCTAGATTAAAGGACTCCATCAAATAAATGAATTGGATGAAACATGGCTACTGGCTCTACAGCGCATAGCGATCATACAACAACAACGAACTAAATGGCATGACAACCTCATAAAAAAGAAGACATTCCAGAAGGAATATTGGGCACTTCTCTATGACTCCAGATTCTAAGATTTTCCGGGAAAATTGCAAACAAGGTGGCTCGCTCCATACGAAATCCAAGAAGTGCATAAAAATGGTACCCTCACCTTGACCACCATAGATGGGTATGGTTCTACATTTCGAGTCAATGGGCATAGAGTACGCCTCTACCACAAACCTCTCACAAAGGAGTCTTTCTGCCAACAGGTACGAAACGATCCCACCATCCAAGTTGTGACAGAGGGGGGTGATAACCCCAAAACCTCAAGTACATGAGAGTTTGCTACCGTCATTTGTAAATAATGTATATAATCTCCTTGCAATTCCTAATTCTTATTTTTTTGTACATTCTTCATACTCACAATTGTACCCTTTTTCTCATTTTCTTGTGTTTTTATTTTTCCTTGCTGTTCAATTTTTTTGAACGACTGCTGTTCAATCCCATTGAACAACCGCTATTCAATCGGATTGAACAACCTTGTTTTTGTTTTTGTGTTTTTATTTATTTTTATTTCTCCTTACTGTTCAAATTCTTTGAATGGCTTCTATTAAATCCAATTGAACAGTTGTTGTTCAATCAGATTCAACAACTGTGTTTTTGTGTTTTTATTTTTCCTTGTTGTTCAAATTATTTGAACGGCTCCTGTTCAATCCAATTGAACGGCTGTTGTTCAATCGGATTGAACAACCGTGCTTTTGTGTTTTTATTTGTTTTTATTTTTCCTTGCTGTTCAAATTCCTTGAACGGGTGCTATTCAATCCCATTGAACACTTGCTGTTCAATCGGATTGAACAACCTCATTTTTGTGTTTTTATTTTTCCTTGCTGTTCAAATTATTTGAACGGTTGCTGTTCAATCGGATTGAACAATTGTGTTTTTGTGTTTTTATTCATTTTTATTTTTCCTTGCTGTTCAAATTCTTTGAACGACTTTTGTTTAATCCAATTGAACATCTGTTGTTCAATCAGATTGAACAACTGTTTTTTGTGTTTTTATTCATTTTTATTTTTCCTTGCTATTCAAATTCTTTGAACGTTTGTTGTTCAATCCAATTGAACAACTGTTGTTCAATCGGATTGAACAACTGAGTTTTTGTGTTTTATTTTTTCCTTACTGTTCAAACTCTTTGAAAAACTGCTATTCAATCCCATTGAACAACTGCTATTCAATCAGATTGAATAGCCGTGTTTTTGTGTTTTTTTATTCTTTCCTTTGTCGATATCCTCCCCTCGATCCACACCTTAGCTATAAAATGCATTTTTGAGTAGGAAGTGGCAGTTGAAGAGAAGAGGGAAGTAGTAAAATTACCAATATGATGATCCTTTGACACTATAATCTCTAAACTGAATGTCGACATTGTACATATATGAAATGAAGGGCTGAGTCATTCCTAGATCGAATATGTTATCATACAATACATGATCTTATGATGGTATATATTTATGCACTTTCGAGTAGTATTTCCCTCCGATATGAAGAAATAGTAATAAGGGGTATTAATTATATTGCCATTCTTTTTACTTCTTTCACCATCCCTGACTCTGAAGGAGTTAATGAGCCTCCCTTCATGTATAAAGAATAATATTATGTTTACATGCAAATTTTTAAGAGCGGATAGGGGGTCTCATCACGAGCCAGCCTACCATGATCATAAGGGTTTAAAAAGTGACATGCCCATAATGGGCATCACACCAGGGTAATGACCTTCTCATCTGCTTGAAGGACATGAGGTCTCATCACGAGCCGGCTTTATCACCCTGTTACAATCCTAGTGAATGGCACTGGGACTATCTGGCCATCATACTAGCACAGTGACCTCCTCATAAATCAAAATGCTTATGTTTCAAAAATAAGTAATATCCTCATATGCAAATTTTCAAGAGAGGATAGGGGGTATCATCACGAGCCAGCCTACCATGTTCATAAGAGTTTAGCAAGTGACATGTACACA
The DNA here is from genome assembly GCA_034641835.2 of Pinus albicaulis. Classification (NCBI taxonomy): domain Eukaryota; kingdom Viridiplantae; phylum Streptophyta; class Pinopsida; order Pinales; family Pinaceae; genus Pinus; species Pinus albicaulis. Next base: position 1,435,788,987 of record CM076570.1, read on the forward strand.
ATGGCCACCACACCAAGGTAATGACCTTCTCAACTGCTTGAAGGACAGGAGGTCTCATCACGAGCCGGCCTGATCACTCTACTACAAATTTGGTGAGTGGCACTGTGGCTATCTGGATATCATACCAGCATGGTGATCTCTCCACAAAATTGGCAGAATAACTACTTTACATAAAGGATCCTAGCTCATTTTTGGGTTAAAATAACAACCCTGTCGAGGCTATGAACGTCTGCTGGCAGTAGTGGCTCTGCTTATGGTATGAGAGTATGTTTCAACGATAGCCAGTTACTCTTACATATACCTTATCTCCCATTTTTCTTCCATTCTTAACATAAGCCCACTACTTGAATTAGTGATAATTATAGTCTACCACATAAGTAACTATAAGCGAGATATGCTTACATGTTTGATCTTTGGGATGACGACACCAATCATTACCTATCTCAGTCTTGCTTCTGTCACACTTTACCATTAAAGAAGGACATCCTATCATAATAATAGTTGTACTTCTTTCTCCCCCTCTCTGGTCACTTTTGCATGAGATACACTTATGGCAACTTCCAAATCTGACCATTACACTGCATGCGCTCATAATTACCCAATTACTCCTCTTTCCTTGAGCTCCAAAGCCACGACCTCCGCTCTCACGTGCAAGCTATGATTACTGAACCTTGACATTCCCCTCATATACATTCATGATTGATCAAATCCCTCTTGTACTTGAGGACATGGGCACCCTTACTTCGAGAGAGGGGGTGTAATTATTCATAAATAAGCAAGCATGTGAATTTCCTGCAGAAATTCCGTTGGATGCGCTGATAAGACCAAAAGAGCATCGCAATTAAGGTATGAAATTACCTATAGAAGGCTACAATTTCCCTTTCTCTTCCATACAATGTTCATTCTAAACAACAAAGCCGAAAGAGAACACAATCAGAAGGAGAAATTAGCTCAAGAAAACACATCAGCCATGGGAGGAAACTATCTCCGGAATGAACCTTCGAACTTCTCGATTTCAGATGCAGCTAGCACTATCCTCCAACAAGCTGGCTGGCTGCCATATTTACAGAGATTACAAGGATTTGAAACAAAGATAGCAATTCAGTTCCTACAAAACCTACAAGAGGGACAGACCAGGCTTAGGGGAATGATTATACCAGTCACAGAAGATATTATTGCTGAAGTCTTCGGAATACCAGCTGTTAGTGTCCCGTGATTTGGCATATTGGTAGACCAAATGCAAAGGGTAAAATCAGACCAGTCTTTGGATTCCTAGCACCTAGCCTTCCTAGACTCAGAGAGGGCTCTCTCTATTGTATGCAAAGGATGTGAACTTGTTTGATTTTAGGCTAGTTGTTAAGTGTAGGGTTTGTTTGATTGTTTTGGTTGGGTAGGATGGTCAAGTAGAATAGATGGAATGATGAAATATTCAAGTCATTAGGCTATGGATTCTATAAAAGTCATGGAAATTTCAACAATGGATCGGGGAGCATCACAGGGAAAATCTAGCATGGTCAATGTATTTTCAAGGTTTATGGGAAATGAGATGGACATCAAGTTTGTGAACAAAAGTGGGGCAAAGAGCAATCAAGAATACTTTATCATGTGCTTTTTTAACAAGAAGGGACTTAAATACCATTAGAATAAAGAAGCAATCAATATACAGGGCAAACTAGCAACTCTTTGATTCAACTCAAGCAAATAAGCATTCAAGGAAAACATTCCAATGAAATATAGAAGGCGAGAAACTCATTTAACTTCTAGTGTTTTCACCTTCAAGGTTAGAAAAAATTTAAGATAACCCATAAATTTAATCAAGGAAGAGGGAACTCCTAAACATCATTGATCACAACTATAAAGATCTTTTGAAACAATTTTTCAAGCATGGAAAAAGGGTATGATCGAAAGATAGCCTCTTTGGCAAACCTAAACAATGGTACTTCAAAGAGAGACCTCAAGATAGTGTTTTAGTGATATCAAACAAGCAGTGCTAACCATAAAACATCTATGATATCTACTATATTAAATCATTCATGAGATAAATAAGCTTGGGTGGGTCTAAAGATAAATTAAGGGTTCTCTAAACTGACATAGCAGAGGAAAACATAGAGGCAATGAAGAACAAATAGAGCTAAGCTGCCTTTGAAGAAAATTTCTTAGTCTAAATCCTTTGTTCTATTGCAACATAGAAAGATAGAAACATAATGAAACATGAGAAAACAATATCTGAATAGAAGCACTTCACCATTAACCAAGCTCAGGGATCCTGCAAGCAAACCTCCTCCATCAACAAGCAAAACAGGCCATTCACAAGCTCCATAACACCAATTTGTCTTCAACCTCCAAAAGAATATGTATTGCTCCAAAGAGTCATCAAATGCCAATGTTTTAAAATGAAGCCCTCATGCTCTATTTATTTATAAAAGGAGGGAAAAACCCTATATAGGGTTGGAAAATGTCAAAATCATCATAAATGTCACAAATGCCCAAGAGACCATGCAAGGCCCAAGGCACAAAATATCCCATGAAATAAATTCCAAAATAACTCTTAGCACCTAATTTTAGAGTGATTTGTCTCAAAAAATATTAAAATATCATTTTGTAATAAATGAGTGTGTTTTGTTGACTTTTGGCCAAAAACACACAGTGAGGTCTATAAGCGCAACACCTTCTTGGGCAGAAAATAGGTCCTATTGTAGCCAAGTTTTGGTGACCTTCCTGATGTCGAAATTTTCCCCGCGATGACCTATTGGAAAGCCTGCCGAGTCTAATTTCCAAAAATTCCTTTGTTTTTCTGATTGAGCTCAATTTACATTTCCAAAAGTCAAAATTCCCAAAACTTCTTTAGGCGTAGCGCTAACACAGGAAGAAAATGGGTCCATTTGCAGCCAAGTTTTGGTGACCTTCTCGATATCGAAATTTGCTCCATGATGGTCCGTTGGAAAGATTTTTGAATATGATTTCCAAATATACCTTTTTTTTCTGATTGAGCTCTGGTAACCTGTCTAAAAAGACAAATTCCCCAAATTGCTCTGAGCGCAGCGCTAGCACAGGCAGAAAATGGGTCCACTTGCAGCTAAGTTTTGGTGACCTTCCCAATGTCAGAATTTGCTCCGTGATGGCCCGTTGGAAATATTGCTGAGTATAGTTTCCAAATATACTTTTGGTTTTCTTATTGAGCTTTTGTAACCGGTCCAAAAGGTCAAATTCCCAAAACTTCTTTGAGTGCAGCGCCAACCTTGAAAATGAGGCAGAAAGGTGAAAAATGATGTGTTTTTTGGCTTTTTGAGGGGTCATAAATGCTCCAAATGTTCTGAAATTTGGTGAGAATACTGTAATAGGCACGAGGATTCAGAAAATGCAAATTTCTCCCTCTGAGGATGTCTGAGGAAAAGGCGTAGCACCAGGGGTGCTGTGCTTATAGGCCTCAAAATTTGCAAAAAACTAAAAATTGTCAAAATTCTCCAAAAATTGGCAAACACCTTCCTCATGGGGTTTGAAAAGCCTATATAAAATATTGAGGCAATATTCCAAGGTTTAATTAGTATTTTTCCTCTTTTTAGTGCTTGAATTTCAGTGAGGGCCTCTTTGAGCTTGGCACTAGTGAGTTTGTTTTTCAAGGCATTGTCCTCTTTATCACTGTCAACGTGGATGAGTTCAAACTCCCTCTCAAACTCATGAGTACATTTCATAAGGCGTGAATAGATGATTTGATGTCAAATGCCAAAGAAAATCTTTCGGTCAAAATTCCGGAAGCGAGGATCTTGTTGATGTTGTAACAAGCCTCATGGTACTGGAATTTGATGTTTCTAAGTGAACTTCCTAGATATTGATTTGTTGTCGACAGGAAGTTACCTTATTGCAAAATAGGAGTTACTGATTTTAGAGACAAGGGTATGAATTGATATAGAAATTTTTAGGGATGACGGCCATGAAAATGAAGGTTTATGAGTATTGCAAAATGTTGAGTTTTTAATCATTGGATGACTTCTCTTGAACATATCAGCGACACTGTGATGAGTTGGCAGCATTGACCCAAAACCAAAGTGAAGGTATGATGAACCATAGGTGTGAATGAACCGTCAAGATGATTACCCAACCTAAATAGTCATGGAAATGGAGTGAAATAAGTGTCATGTTCAAGAGCGACTTGCTTCCAAAAAGAAACTTTGCTTACTTTTCCCAAATTTTCCCTGGTCATTTGTCAACCAGTACCTCTTTATTTTTTAACAAGCTTGAGGAGGATAACATTTTCTTGATCTATAATTCAACCCTTTGAGTGAATAAAGTATCGCTATTTAATAGTTTAACGAGTCTAGTGATGAATGAAACTCGATTTTTGCCATGATTGACAAGCCCATTAGAGAGTCTAAAAAATAGGACGAAAGAGAACTCCATAAGTACTTTTTCGTAAATTTGTCACTCAGATATGAAAAAGTGTAAAATAATATTTGAGAGAACCTCTTTGGTCATCTTTAACCAAGGTATTCCTTTTTCGTAAATAATCCATCTTAGTCTGGAAAAGGGTTAAACTTATACTGAGTAGATATCAATTCATTTACTTTAACGAGCTCAAAAAGACAAGTGCTCGGCAATATTTTCTCATTATTGGAGTCTGAAAAGAGCTGAAAGAAGACTCCAGGGGTTCCTTTTTTGCTGTTATGAAAGCTTGAAAAAGAGATAAAAGTGCGCTTCAAATCCTTTTTATTTTTTAACAAAATTCGAAAGATAAGGAGAGAAATTATGCTTTGTGGTCAAGTCATTCTTTGAATAATTCTGCACGACTAATCTGTTCATCAGTTGTATTTCCATTTGCATTTTGGAGCTTTGAACCTGATTTTTCCCCCAAACTTTAGTTGTTGATTGCGGTCGTTTATGTGGATAGATTTCATGGCCATTTGATCTAGGTTAGTGCCATGAACCTCCTCTTCCCTTTAGTATTCATTTCATTTCCATTCTTTTCAAATTTTTAGGGTTTTGAGGCCCCTAGGGTAAATTCTGCCCAAAATGAGGGAAACGCACCCCTGAATGTCGAAATCTACGTTGCATAGTAGGTACAGTGAAGGGTACCTGCATGTGCAATGCATTTTCTCATCCCAGGGAGTGCATTGGGCGCAGCTCAAGTTTTTGATTTTCAAGTTGTGCCCAAAATTTACCTAGTTTTTTGCAATGATTGGAATATAATGGATCTTATGGTTGTATTTCAGGTTTCCATTGGATTATAATGACGATTACATGGAGGGAAAGAGAACATGAAGAACAAGATATGATTGCCTTGAATGATCCGGGTACTTTACGATCCCTAGGAGATTGTGGACTACTTAAGTACTTCAAATTGTCAGGAATGAGGAAACAAATAGAACTCTTGGAGTTCTTAGTTTGACAATGGAATCCGATGATAGAGGCATTTCACATTAAGAAAAAAGTGGTTCCCATAACAGTTGAGGACTTGTATTTTCTCACAGGTTTTTGGAGGAGAGGTTTTCCCATTTCTCTCATAGGGTCTACCGTTGGAGGAGAGACAGTGACGGATTATGTTATGTAGTATTTCTATCCAGGGGTAGAACCTAGATAATATGGAAAAATAAGCATTCGGGATGTTAGGGATTTTCCTTTGAGAACCATCCTTTTTACGATGGCTAAACTTGTTGGCACCGTTACACTACATGTAGCGAACATATCGTATATGCAGTATGCGCTAGAGTGCTTAGAGCCAACAGTCTTCAACTGGTCTGAAGATGTTCTATCTCAGATAAAGGAACAAATGAATAAAGCAAAGGGAGGAAGGAAGAAAAATTTCAGTTATGGTTCAATCCTTATCTCCTTCGATTTGGAACTGATTCCACTGATGCAGCCACAACATGTAACATTGGATATATCTAGTCCTAGAGATCCTCGAATGCATAGATGGGTAGAAATCATGGGTCGGCATTCAGGGAAATCGACCGTTGTGTTCTCTACTGCATTCTTCGCCTGGTTCTAGCGTCAGATTGTCGCCATCGATGAGTATGCATACTCAGGCGTCGACTTCCGAGGAGATCCAGATTTAGTATTACCAGAAGGCGCTCAATGGGGTGCAATAGGTAAGAATGATTAGACCATGTTTTTTGATTTTTATAAGGTTTATACAATTTTTTTGTGTTTTGATTTCTTTCCAAGACTAAACTAAATTTTTGATGTAATGCAGATATTGGTCGTGTTCAACCAGTAGAGGAACCAGAGCGCGAAGCAGATGCGCCAACAAAGAGGGCTGTCGGGAGAGCAGTCCTTCAAGACCTTGATATGATTGAGACTCTATCTGAGCTTCAACAACACATAGAGGGGTTGACCTTCGGGATTCCGGATTTCCGGATTGAAGAGCTTCCCACGCGACTGCAATGACACACTATTAGGGTTCCTAACCGTTGGATGCGGTTTCTTCATAGGATTGCTAGATCTATAGCATGTTACCATGAGCACCACTATTTTACTTGTGACATTTTGCATACATTTTGAGGTCATATGACCAATGTGTCTTGGGCACAAATTTTGTAAAAACCTATAACTATCTATCTATATGATTTCAGAGTTTTTCCTATGTTTAATGCGCAATCCTATTCAATGATATGAATTTTTTCTTTACCTATGTCACAAATGTCTGTCTAAAACTTGATTAGCTAATGAATTAGCTAAAGTGTTCAAATTTCTGGAAATATGTTAATATTGAATGAAATCAAAATGTCTCTCCAAAAGTTGAACTCTTAGGAACAATCTAAGAAGTGTTGGATTTCTAACAGTATAAATACTAGTAAGTTGTAATACCACAAGTTGTGAGTCTAACCTTATGATTATTCGGTTAATACCAAATGAAATGGCATCAAAGAGAAGTTCGATCAACGCGCTATACTCAGCGATATTGTTTGTCGATCTATCGATAAAAATCCCTTGAAAACTCTCTAACTCGTCGTTCGGAGCGAAAATGGCCCACGTTGCAAAGGATAGACTCTGCGTACTATGACTAGCACCATCAGCATATCCAAAAAATGGTTCCGAAGATTCAATCATCTGCGATGAAATTTAAAGCGGATTACTAACTTCAAGAAAACTCTAAAAACAAATTAAGATAGTGAATGCAAATCAACGACATATAAACAATATAATACAAAAAATTACTACGCTCATGATTAAGCTTAGTAACATTTCAAATACAACCCATTTCTAGGCTGTGCCAATGGAATCCCATCGTAATCGACTAACTCATAGGAACCCTTAGCAAGAACTCTTTTGACAATATAGGGGCCATGCCATAATGGTTCGAATTTCCCTGTACCTATTACATCAGCTTCTTGATCATAAAGAAGGACCAAGTCGTCGTCTGAATAGATGCGAGGCTGGACATTTTTGTCATATTGCACCTTTATACGTCTCTTATGCGCTTCGTTAGCCAATTGGGCTTCACGACTCATTTCATCTAGATGGATGAGGTTAAGGAGACACGCTTCTTCTTCTGAGGTGTCAGGTAACAAGTCTATTGCGAGTTTTAATAATGATATTTCACATTGGTTTGGTAAGATAGCTTCCAGACCATACACCAAATGAGAAGGAGTAAATCCGGTTGCGTTTCTCACCGAGGTTCGATACACCCACAAGGCGGAGTACAGGATCAAGTGCCAGTTCCTTTTAAAGACTCCTATCATTCGTTGAAGCATTCATTTAAGAATTTTGTTAATAGCCTCAACTTGTCCATTTGATTGTGGATAATAAGGAGTAGAATTATCGTGTGACAATCCTAATTTGGCAGTCAATTCAGACATCATATGGTTGCGAAAATGCTTCCCATGATCCATAACTATAGCCTATGGGACCCAAAACTGTGCAATAACGTGATTGAAGAAAAACAATGCAGCTATTTGTCCTGTGTTGTTGAATGTAGGCATCGCTTCGGCCCATTTGGTAAAATAGTCGACTACGACAATAATATAACCATGCCCCTCGGACGAAGGAGGGTTACAGGTCATGAAGTCAATACCCCATTTCGTAAATGGTCCAGCAGAGACAACAGGATGCATTGGTGCTGGCAGTTTGCAGATTTTACGATAAAAAATCTGGCATGCATGACAACTTCTGACTGCGAGGATGCAATCTCAAAAAATAGTAGGCCAAAAGTAAACAACACGGAGTATCTTCTACGCGGTAGCATATCCAGATAAATTTCCACCAAAATCCCCAACATGACAATCATTTAACACTTTTTTGGCCTCCTCATGAGTGAGGCACCTCCTTAAAATGGTATCGACACCACGACGATAAAGTGTATCTTCGACGATTAGATAATCTTTTGCTTGGTATCGAATACGTCGCTAATCAGAGCGAGAGGTATTAGGTCGAAAAATTTGGGTTTGGAGATAAATGATGAAATCCCCATACCAAGGATCATATGATTCGATCAGAAACAGAGACTCGTCTGGAATAGATGGTTCCGATGTAGTAGCAGTACTATCAGAGGGAAGGTCACAAAGAAGCTCAACCAAAACTAAATACTTCTTTGATTTTGATTTGATGAATTCCAAATCAAATTCCTGCAAAATGAAAATCCATTTTGAATATTTCCCCCCCAGCAATTGACGTGATAAGATGTAAGTCATGGGGTTGCAATCCGAAACTTTTTTTGCTTTTCGGAGCAGGATATAATGGTGAAATATTTGGACAGCTTGAACAACTGCCAAGGCAAGGTTTTCTACCTACGAATACTTAACTTCCGTATCTTTGAGATTACGACTCAAATAATAGATCGGATGTTCAATTCCATCTTCTACTTGGACCAAAACCACAACGATGGTCATTTCAGCCACGATGATATATAGGAAATAATCATTTTGATAATTAGGAGGACACATTAATGACGCTCAGACAAGATGGTCCTTGACAACATCAAAAGAAGCTTGCGAAAATTGGTCCCAATGGAAGGGAACCCCCTTTTTCAATAGTCGAGTAAATCCTTTAGCCATTTCGGCGTAGTTTGGAATGAACCTTCTCAGGAAGTTAGCCTTGAAGTTTTTGTATCTGAAGTAAGTTTGATGGTGCAAGAAAATCAAGAATTTCTTGTACCTTCAGTGGGTCTATTCAAATTCCTTCTTTTGAGACTACGAATCCGAGCAATCAACCAGAACCAACACAAAACACACATTTGTGTGGATTGAGGTGTATCTTGTAGTGTCGGCAGCGTAAGAAAATGGCTCTCAAATGCATCGGGTGATTAGTCCGATTTCGTGAATGTGCTGGTAAATCATCTAGATATGGTTGAACAATGTGCTTGATGTCGTTGAAAGCATAATCCATTGCTCTCTGAAAAGTTTCCCCTGCGTTCTTTAAACCAAACGGAAGTTTCCTATACGCGAATGTGCCCCAGGGACAGATGAATGTTGTCTTATGTTGGTCATCTGGGCGGATATTGATTTGATTTTAGTCGGAAAATCCATCCATGAACGAAAATATTTCACATCCAGCACAATCGTCAATAATTTGGTCGATAAAGGGAGTAGGATAGTTGTCTTTTGGACAAACCTGATTGACATTGCGATAATAAACACACACTCTAATGGTTCCTTGTTTTTTCATAACAGGAATGATATTGGAAATCCACTCAGTTAGCAGAACAGGGTAAATAAAACCATCACGTAAAAGTTTTTCAACTTCTTCTTTGATGGTAGCGGATTTCTTTGGATGAACAGGATGAAGCCGTTGACGCACCGGTTTGACATCAACATACATATTAATAGTGTGTTCAACTATACTAGTATCTATGCCTGACATTTCCTCGTAAGACCAAGCAAATACGTCGTGAAATTCACAAAAAAGAGAGCGATATGAATCAAGTTCTGATGGAGAACAAGATACACCGACATGAATATTTTCTACAACACCAGGTTTGGTCAAAATATCGATAGAAATCGTTTCTTCGATATTAGATAAATTTCGCTCAGAGTCAATTGCATTAATCGGTAAAGAATTCGAAAAGAAAGTTTTGATGGATGGGTGATATAGTTCACTGAGATTGTTTTCTTCATAATCAGGAAGATGGAAATGATGATGATAATCTTGCCATGGTTCTCCTTCTGACAGGATAGCTTCCAAAATATTTTCATCTGTCAAAATTTTTGAGGAAAATGGATCAGATGGAGTACCAAAATCTAAGGAACGATCAATCCAAAGAGTCGGCGATGCTGATTTCAGATTTTCCGCCCAAGCCAGATATATTGATTGCTATGCCAGCTCAATAGGGCTGGGCGGTAAAACATCATCCAACGTAGAAATATCAGAATCACCCGTACTCTCCATTAAACCAGATAGAGTGGAAGAGATCGTGTAGCAGGTTTCTATACTTGCAATTTCTGCTGACGTCATGGGCGTCGGTAATGAAAAGGTTCCCATAAGAGTGGAATCCTTTAAGATTCCTACACCAATGTTCTGAATTTATAGTTGGGGTAAGTGAACAAACGGAACACTTCCAGTTACCTGCGAATCGGAGGAAAAAAAGGATAATTGATTAATGACTGTGATTGTACCTTTAAGTGGAAAGGTAATCATTCTAAAGTAAGTAGAAATAATGGCAGTCATTGCATATACCCATGGTCTTCCGAGTAAAATATTATAGTCAAGGGGTCCATCAACAACCTCGACATCAATACTTACTGTTTTTCCCCCTAATTCAACATGCAAGTTATTGATAATACCACAAGGTTTATATGTTCTTCCATCAAAAGCTTTCAACGTTGTTGATGATTGTGATAATCGCGGCGAGCCAAGTGACTTCCAACAGTTTAGAGACATATTTCACGTAGATTCTCCCTCATCAATAATAGGGCGATGAACAAGGTGATTGAGAACATTTACTTGTATGGAGAATGCCAATTCTGTTGGTAATTGCGGCACATAGCCCATATGATTAAAGACGACAAGATTAGAATCAGTCGGATCAATTCCACCAATGGCCGATAATAAAGCCTGCTTCTAGGAGGGACAATTTTGTAATACCTCAAGAGCAGACATAGCTGAAGGGTATTGAGCCAAATATTCAACTATATTATAATTTTGTGCAGCTCTTGCTCGAGGATTATATGTCGATTTATGAATTACTCCCTTCGGTGGCTTAATTGTCAATTCAGGAATAACAGTAGGTGTTAATGATTCATTAGATGGATTTATTGTAGAGGTAGTAGGTTGATCAGTGGCTGGACTACCATAGTATTTATTCCGAAAAATATATTGTGAAGGTTTTGTGGTGGATAACATTAACACTTGGGAACTAGGAGCTAGATCTGCAGCAACCAAATTTGTGTCCGGATTTGGAAATGGGTCTGTCAACACAGCTGATGCATGAGAAGTCTTGATGATTTTTGAGACTTCAGCACGGTGAGGAAAATCCCTAATAAAGTGTTCCTTGTTACAGATTATGCATGGATAACAAGGTTTCTGTGGTCCAGAAGGTTGATCAGATGATATTTCCTACGGGTTAGAAGTTTGCTTTTTCTTTGATTTCCCCTTTTTCTTACCTCCTGGTTGCTTGTCACTTTTGCCTTTGTCAAATGACACGACATTAATTTTGGAAGTAGGAGCAGGATCAGATGCAGTAGCGTGGTGTGTGTTTGCAGTGCCTATCAAGTTGTCTCCATCATGAGAGTCCTTTATTTTAGGAGGAACATTAAAATTAGATTGTGGCACATTAGGAATTTTTTCATAGAGCGTGCCAGACTGAGTGTAAATCAAGTCTAAATATTGGGCATGAGCGATAAATTTCTCTTCTGTGACGACGCCACCTTTAGCCACATCCTCAGTTATAGATGGTAACAGGGACTTAATGAACCATTTAGCAAGGAGTTGATCGGGAACAAATGTCTTAACCATTTGTCGATGATGACGCCACTCATGAATATGATCAGAAATGTGAGTAGCATTAGTCTATTTGAAATTGGTCAAGAGTTTCGTTCCAGTTTCATATATGATTGGTAAATGGAAATGGGTCAAAGATATATTAGCTAAAGTAGTGAAATTGTCGAAAGAAGCTCTAGGTAACTCAATGTACCATTTAGCAGTCGAACCTGTGAACGTACGCTGGAAAAGAAGTAGTCAAACATAATCATCATTTAGGGAATTTCCATGACATGAGTCGATGGATCTTCTCCAGGGTTTCCATTGAATTTAGGAATGTTGGAAGGTATTTTATGAGGTATCACCGGCCACCAAGGAGTGTAATTGATAGGATCATTGGTTAACCAGTTTAAATCTAGTAATTCTGAGGTTGCAACAAAAGGAAACTGTCGATTAAGGTCAGGTTGAGCATAGCCAGGGTACGATGGAATTGCTTGGGAAATAGGTATTTGAGCACCAACATATGGAATTTGTTGCTGGTAACCTAGATATGGGTTGTTTTGCATAGCAAACGCTTGAGAATTCTATTGACCAAAACTTGGATATGATACTTGTTGAAATGAAGTTTGAGGCATTTGCACTTGTGGCTGCCAAGGGGTCTTTCCACCAATGTTATAAACCAAATTAATATAAGTTGGATTCGGTTGATATGTATAACCAGGTTGTGTTTGTGACATCCCATAAAATGGTACACCAGCTTGTCAATAAATGATCCCTGATACAGGTTGTTGTAAATTAACCAAAGGATTTTGAGTTTGTGGACCCTACATTCGATGATATTGAGTCGAAGAACTTGCTTGATAAGGTTGATGTACAATATTTTGATTTCGTAATAGGGGTATAGATGTATTAAAAAGTGATAATGAAGTGGGTGTAACAGGTTGAACCAGTTGATACGAGTGTACAACCGTTTGTGGTTGGATAGGCAGAGTGGGCTTCCATTGACAAATATTCATGTCAACATTAGCTTGACCAAAAAGTGACTGAGTACTGTCATATTGGGTGACCAAAGGTTCCCCCCCAACATAAGGAGGATAATAAGATGGAAAATAATTTTCTCCAAATGCTGGGAGTCCAGTTGATATGGTACTTAAAGGAATTGACCCAAAAGGACCGACTTGATATTTCCCTGATGATGTATGTAATGAATCAAGTCGTTCAGTACTAACAATAGGACTACCAGTTAAAATACCAGATGATGAAATTGGAAAAGACCATGAATGTGAAGATGCACCAGAGAAAGTGCCAGACAATGATTTGTAGCCTGTTGGGACTGAAGGGCCACCGTGCAAATATGACTCTGGTGTGGTTTTGAACATCGACAGAGTAGCGAGGGTAGGAGATGATGTAATTGGAACAGTAGACCCAACCGAATATTTTGGTTCAGACATGGTTTTGTGACCAAATGTATACCCTCAAAAATCGACGGGAGATCAATGAATGGAAATAGGATCAACAAAAGCAGATGGAAACGATTGAGGAAAAGAATCGTATAGGTAAAGGCCCCCCCCAAAATGGTTTGGAGTTAAAGGTGTATTGTCTTGTGGGATTTCTTCAATCACAATTAAACTAGGAGGAAGAACTTCACCGTCAGGCCCAAAATATATTTCAGACGATTGACTGTGTGATATAGGAGTTTCAGTGGCTACAGAAATGTGGGGTGACCAAGGTAGGAACAACTTCTGGTTGTTCGACTTCAGGATTCATATTTTGTAGCAAAGAAGAGATAGGATCTGGTTCAATTTGTGATTGAACAACGTTGGGTCTAGGAGGTATGGTATTAGCGATTGAATGGATCGTGACCACGGGTAGCTATGAAGGCTCCATTTCGAAAACAGTAAACGAACCGGGATGTGTGGAAACGATTAGAGCTAACTCTAGTTTAAAAGATGATGTTTCACCAGAGGTACGAATTGTACTTGATTCAGAAGATCGTGATCGCCTTCGCCTACCAGAAGTAACTTCTGGTGGTAAAGGTGGTTTTAAAGCTAATCTACGCTAACGACGGGGGATAGGATTTTGTTCTTCCACGATTAATGATTTATTTTAACCAAAAAACAAATAAAAAAAGAGGGTAATGCTAGGAAAAATGGTTTACCAAGAAACTGTGACTACAGAATTCCTCTTGGCGAACCAAGAAGTACAGGCAGGTAATCTCCCCGAATGCTATGTTCGGTGTATCACAATTTCAAGGCGACCGAATCGGTTCACTATGGATGGATAGCACCTAAAAGTTGTCCTCCTAGATATACCCGAAGGTAAGGTACGTGGAGTCCCAAGTTTGTATTAGCGCCGTCTGATGCGAAACCGCACAGTGAGAGCACCCCTTTATACTTATCGTACTGTAACACCGCCCGATATACCTGAAAGTACGTGGATGAGCTATGATATACTTACGTACGTGAAGTAAGGTATCACACTCAGAATGTATCGCAGAAAAGTTAACGACAACTGCTACGTTTTACGACGCTGGAGCACGTCTCTAGCCTAGACCTTCTAAATGTTATCCTTATGGTTCCAATGCGTTGTTAAGTAAATTGAGATTTATTTTATGTTGATCCTTCTTAACAATTTGCCTTTCAAAGGTTCATCGCGATGATGTATATGAAATTCCTAAAATGCAAGCTAAGAATGATAAACAAACTTTTAATTTCAGCTTTTTCAATGAAGAACCTAGCTACTAAGGGAAGAGAGCAAATAGTTCGTGAGAAAACAAATCGATGAACAAAAACAAAATCAATGAATCAAAAACTAAATACAGGTTTCCTAATGTTCCTTTTGCAAAACACACACAATCCTACATGCAAATGCAAGTTTTTCTTTTCAGTTTCCTTAATGTTATGAATGCAGAAAATAAACTAGGTGCACTAGATCAATAATTCAAATGCTTTTTACTTTCGAGAAAAAAATAATAGAAACAAAAATTTCTCTTTTGAAGGAAAAATGAGGATTTCAAGAACAATTTCTCCTATCAAGGAAATGAATATTTTACGACAATTTCACATTTCGAAAGCAAATGATTCTTAATGTGACCATAAAAAATACTTTGAAATCAACTTGTCAATGATAAAGAAAAACTTTTTTAAACAAACATTGAACAAATTTTCAGCCTAAGGACGAAGAAGTATATAGATTCACTGGTCAATTGAGCATCAAAATTTTCAGAACACAGCAGAAAACAAAACTGAAGCAAGTTGCAAAGTCAAATTCAATGGAATTTGGGTACTTTCAGGAGTCAACACAGTCTCCAAGGGGAGTTAGTGCTCTGAAATGCAGGCTAGGAAGGGAGACAGTGCTCTACAAAGCACTGTGTCTAGTCTAAGGGTGCGTTGGGTGAAGTAAACAAAGAAAAATGCTACTGTTTAACTCACTTTCCTTGCAAATTAGGCTCTGAAAAATTTTAATCTTTGTGTGTAACATCTACTGGGTGGATAAACAAAGCAAATCAGAGGCTAAAACGCCTAGAACCAAGAGAAATTCTTCCGACGCCAATTTGTTGGGCCATAATTGTGAATTACGGATAAATCACGCTTCCTTAGACAGGTGCTAGTCTAGAAAAACAGGTGAAAGACTATATGAATATTTCTCATAACTCAGAACAGATACACAGAGAGCATTGGAGGCTTACTTGGTCAGTCGCTTCCAAATGGCTCCTTTTGTCGCTTCTGTTGTAGCTTCAAATTCAAGCGGTTTGTGAGCTAAATGCTTCCTGCAAGAAAGAACACTGAAACAACAGAAGATGCAATAATATAGATATCTTTTCAAGCTAGTTAGCTAAATCAGTAAAGCATAAACCATATACATCAACTAAGATCTTGCAATATGGAAAATCAAATCTAATACAGATGCATATAGGGAAAAATAAGAAGTACTCTTTATTGATGATAGAAGGAGAGGTTAAAACCTAGTGATTGATTTGAAGTGACCTTCCAACAACGTTCCCAAGCCTCATCACAGTATAAATCTCTCTAGCAGAAGCTTCACAAATATAGCTCTCAATTGAAAATCCTCCAACATTTCTCTACTCAAATTCTTCCTTCTCAAGCACTTAGATCTGTGCTCAATTTATAGATGAACTGTAGGTTGTTTTGCAATCAATAACTTTCCAAAAATAAGCAAGACATGTTTCCAGTCATGTAGATGTCAAATGGACACTTGGATCCGAAGCTTGACACATGTGTACTCTTCTAGAAGGCACTGGCCAAGTGGAGATTCCGAAACAATGGGAATTTCGCTCCCAATGTAACCAACGCACCTGTGAATGTTGGGAAGTGCTTTGCAGAGCAGCCTTGCATGGGACTACCTGCATATGCAACGCACTTAGGCCCCTTAGATCTTGCGTTGGTGAGCTCTCATATGCTATATAATAATATTCAAACCATGGAAACCTTTTCTTGATGAAAGTATTGCTTGATTTGTCTTGTTTCTTGTCTTAGGGCATGTAGCAATTGAAATGATAGGGAATGATAGACCCTTGATCATTGGTCCTGGAGATGATGTCCAGTTAACCAAGTCATTGGGAATGGTGCCCAAATTGACCTATAACAGTTGCGTAAAAACTGAAGGAGTTTTTTCTTCTTGGACCTATAATGGACAAAAACCTCTCTCACGTTTGTCAAATTCATCTATGTTTGGTCAGAAACATAGTTTGAAGCAAAACTAGCCCTAGGTGTGGCAAATGATTTGTCCTTTGGAAAGAATTTTTGGAAAATGACGGAGGCATGATTTTTATGAGTTGGTATGGATTTAGGCTTGCTGATATGACCTTCTAACACTACTACAAAAGTGACAAGCTTGTCCATTACCTCATATGTAGACTGTGAAACTGAATGATAGTCTTCTTTTGAAATGATGACCTTGGAATACATGGAACCCTAATTTACCTAGTGGGGGGTTCTTTGACCTCTCTTTGACTGAAAATTGGAGTGGAATCTTTAAGTGAAAAACAAAGCATTGACCAAGTGGTGTAATGAAGATTCAAAATCCAACGTACTTGATTTATCTAAAGAGCCTACAGAGATATTTTTGAGACCATCAATGCTTGAGGAATTTTGGGGAATCATGGGAATGAGTTAGGCTTATAGGAAAACCCTAGATGGAAAATGGAGTCATATGCAAGGGATAAACAGACTAATGAGATTATGGGTAGGAAAAAGGATGGAAATGAGAGGCACAAGGCATTTGGAGTTTGTAGGAGTTACAAGGTGATCATGAAATGGAAAAAGGGTAGGATAGTGATAATATTTCTCTAAGGATAATGAACACAGTGAGATTTATAAAAATCACAATGTTCATGGAATTTTGTTTTTAGAAATCTAGGATAAGTATTTAGTAATCTACAAAATAGCAAAAAATTAATAATGACTAACAGTGGCCCCACTTGGGGAGGGCAGCTCCTTTTCAGGAGGTGTCCAGAACTTCGGATATCTGGGTTTATGAAGACCAATGCCTCATCCATTGGGCAGATTTTTCTTCTTTCATTTGATGATGTTTCTTTTGAAGTTACGATCTCAAGAATCTGAAAAACATGATTACTTCACCTTCATCTCTACCTACCCATCCTATTTGCCTAACATTTTTTCTTCCTTGGGTGAACTTGGACTAGCAAACCCTTGACATTCTTTTCTTTTGAAAGCAATAAAAAACTATCTACTTGTATCCTTATTGCCTCCAAGAGTTCAGATTATGCTAGTGAACTCTTTTATTCTCTACCTAGACTATGTGACTATCAAGATTAAGTTATTTGACATACTTCATTCTCTAAGCTATTGACATGAAATTGAAAACATGGTTTAAATCAGGATTAGACAATCTAATTTACCATGGGCTGTGGCATTAGGAAAAGCTGCACACAAACATTATTTTTGTACAAACAAAACTAGAAATATGAGGGCTGTGATCTATCATTTGTTAAGCCTCCCATCTTTCTCTTTGGTTCATATTTGAACATGGAGAACCAATATCTTTTCTTCCTAATCTATTCCTACTGAGAAGTCAAGTTTAGATATTTTGACAAGCTCTCTTTCACTAACCTATCAACACTAATTTAAAAAATGTTCAGCCATGATTAGGCTAGTTGATTGAACAAGACCTTCTTTTTAAACAAGTAGTGGCATCTAGGCTTGCACACTTTCAATACTGCTATTTTTTGGCTATGGGGTTGTACCTCTTTTTTCCATCTGCCCTCTTTTTCTTCTTTTCTTTGTTTTTGTTTTTTCATTTTGGATCAACATTCTAAGATTAAAAACTAGAAAGATGCTCATAGTGCTGAGCTTATTTTCATTCCTATCTACCCTAATCTAACTTATACAATATATACATTCATTTGGTGAACTCCCTTTTCCAATATAAACAGTCAAGTAGATGGTTCCATGAGTGATTTTGTTTCAGTTCTTTGAGTGTGGTGAAAAAATCAAAAGGCCACTCCCACCTTACTAGTGTTTGAACAATAGAGCCTAACATGTTCTTGAAATTCTGCATCAAACTGCTCTTGACATGTTTTACTCCCTCTTCAAATGTCTCCAACAAATCAGAAAAGGGATCTTAAAACAATACCTGAATGTGAAGATTTGGAAAATAAGCTTGATCCAAGACTGCTTCTTCTTCCACTTGGCTAAGCTTGAGATTCTTTTGGGAAATAAACTCCACCTCTTCCTCATGATAATCAGAACTGGCAGCCTCATCATAAACTATAATGTTGTCTTCTAGCAAACTTGATTCTTCATGAGGCAAGGTTGCAGCATATAAATCAGCAGGAGAGTAAACAGAAACAAACTCTTTGTATGAAATATTAGAAGTTGGTTGTATGCCTAGACCTTGATTGAATTCTTCTTCAGTTAGAGGAGGAGGCATTTTCCCTTTTTACTTGGATAAAACCAAAACTATTCTCTTTCTCTTGTGAAGGATGGTCATAGGGCTGAATATCTTATTTGTTGTTAAAATAAATACCCAAATATTGCTAACTTCTGATTGTATTAAATTTGTCTTTGATGAACTGAAATGAAGCATAACAAAGAGGTAAAGACCCTTCCTTTTATCCCAAAATTTCTACACTTTCTTCTTCACTGCCATAGCTGAGCAGTATTTGCTGATCACTATTTTTAAGCTGTTGAAAATGACTATCTTTGTCCCACAAACTGATCACCGATTGTTTTGTAGTGTTAGCTTGAGTCTGGAGAACATAATCATCATCAGATTGATCATACTTGGGCAGCTTATTCATAGGAGTTATGTCATCCATTATGCATACTAGATTAGAATATTGTTCCACCATATTAAAAGGAGAGTGTTTATGGCCAATAAATTCTCCTTTAGCAATATAAAATGATTCGAAGCACAAGGGTAGAGACTCAAAAGGTGTTGGCTCATCCTCCATTTCTCGTTCTGTACTCCCAGCAGCTACACCAAAATGTCTTAAGGGGAGAACCTCTGAAATTGGCATAGGGTTTGCATTATCCATTTCTTCCCTTACTGATTCTTTAGAGAATTCCACCTTGTTTCCATTTGCAATTTTCTTGTAATTCTCTCTTAGTAGTGAAGCACAAGATATAGGAAGGTATCTAGTACTTACTTGACAACTTTCAGCATCTTCTTCTTTGTAATCTAGCTCAACATGCATATTTTGATTGTTATTCTTGCCTTGTAATGACTGAGTTTTTTCTTCCCACGGAAAAGGTATAGGCTGTTTTGAATAAGCAACACCAACCTTAACCTTGTACTCTTCCTCTTTCCTGCCAAGTATATGCATTATTTTGCTGATTGTATCTATCAACATTTCTAGTTTTACCTCTGAAGATATTAGTTTCTCTTGATCTACTTTGTATTTCTCTATTACTCTTAGCTTTGCCTCCCTCTTTAGTATGTTGGTCTCCACATCAACTGCTATCCTTTTCATTTTCTACAGGGTCGAAGGATCTCTTTCTCTTTTCTGGAAAGCCATCTCTGGGTCAAAAGGATTTGGGTAGTGCAAGAGAGCCCACCCTAGGGGTGGCTTTATCTTAGCAGGTATTGCATGGTATACTTTATTGAACCTGGTTGAAAAGTGTTGTACTGTCTCCCTTGGATGTCTTTTCAAATGGTTGTATTCATTTATGATGAGAAGAACATTTCCCATGACTACCCACCTATCTAAGAAAACTTGAGTGAATTGATGAAAATTGCTAATGCTTGCAGCTGGAAGGTCCTTAAACCAACTCTTAATTTTTCCTTGTAATGATAAGGCAAACATTCTACTACACACATAATCTTCTCCTACTTCAAATAGGTCAAGTAGATTCTCAAGATTTTGAATGTGTTATTCAGCAGTGACTTTTGAGTTTTCTCCATCAAATATGGGTAGTTTATTTGTAAGATTTGTTGGGAGGGCCTGGAGGACAGGAGGCAAAATCAAAGGCTTGTATCTTTCTGGGACCTTTATGGGTATAGGTAGTGAAAAATGAGATTTATGACTATTTGAGGTTTCAACAAGAGCAGGAAAAGTAGCATGAGGCTCATGTTTCACTAGGTCTTCCGCAGGTGTATTTGGGGTAGACACAGGTGTATAATTTTTCTCATGGTCTGAAATTTGAGGCTCAACATTTTAAGGCTTGAGATATTTCCAATGATCAATGTAGATCTCATCAGTGTATTCTTGATCAGGCTTAAATTAGGATAGAACATAATTATAGATCAAATCAATAATTTGTTGAATCCAATCTAGGCCCGAGTGCTCTTTCTTTCTAGGATGATTGATCATGTTTTAGGTTCTTCCTCCAGTGGAGTTTTTAGGTCTATGGAGAGTTATGGAGTTGCAGGGTGGATGGTGTTTAATATTTTTAAGGATGTACTTGCTCTCCACCATAAAAAATTAAGGGCCAATATAAGGATGTTTGTGGGTTTTCTGAGGTCCTAAGGTATACTTAGATTGTCACTGACTCAGAAGGTCCCACCGTGATCAGCATTATGTTAGTGTCCCGTGATTTGGTAGAGTGGTAGAACAAATGCACAGGGTAACATTAGACCAGTATTTGGAGTCCTAGGACCTAGTCTTATTGGACTCAGAGAGGGCTCTCTCTATTGTATGCGAAGGATGTGAACTTGTTTGATTTTTAGGGTTTGGTTTTAGGCTAGTTGTTAAGTGTAGGGTTTGTTTAATTGTTTTGGTTGGGTAGGATGGTCAACTAGAATAGATGGAATGAGGAATATTCAAGTAATTGGGCTATGGAGTCTATAAAAGTCATGGAAAGTTCAATAATGGATTGGGGAGCATCACAAGGAAAATATAGCATGGTCAATGGATTTTCAAGGTTTATGGGAAATGATATGGACATCAAGTTTGTGAAAAAAATTAGGGCAAAGGGAAATAAAGAATACTTTATCATGTAATTTTTTAACAAGAAGGGACTTAAATACCATTAGCATAAAGAAGCAATCAATAGACAGGGAAAACTAGTAACTCTTTGATTCAACTCAAGCAAATAAGCATTCAAGGCAAACATTCCAATGAAATATAGAAGGCGAGAAACTTATTTAACTTCTAGTGATTTCACCTTCAAGGTTAGAAAAAATTCAAGATAACACATAAATTTAATCAAGGAAGAGGGAAATCCTAAACATCATTAATCACAGCTATAAAGATCTTTTGAAACAATTTTTCAAGCATGGACAAAGTTTATGATCGAAACATAGCCTCTTTGGCAGACCTAAACAATGGTACTTCAAAGAGAGATCTCAAGATAGTGTTTTAGTGATATCAAACAAGCAGGGCTAACCATAAAACATCTATGATATCTGCTGTATTAAAACATTCATGAGATAAACAATCTTGGGTGGGTCTAGAGAGCAATTAAGGGTTCTCTAAGTTGACATAGCAGAGGAAAACATAGAGGCAATGAAGAACAAACAATGCTAAGGTGCCTTTGAAGAACATTTCTTAGTCTAAATACTTTGTTATATTGCAACATAGAAAGATGGAAACATAATGAAACATGAGAAAACAATAGCTGAATAGAAGTACTTCACCATTAACCAAGCTCAGGGATCCTGCAAGCAAGCTTCCTCCATCAACAAGAAAAACAAGCCATTCATAAGCTCCACAACACCAATTTCTCTTCAACCTCCAAAAGACTATGTATTGCTCCAAAGAGTCATCAAATGCCAAGACTTTACAATGAAGCCCTCATGCTCTATTTATTTAAAAAATAAGGTAAAAAACCCTAGATAGGTTTGGAAAATGTCAGAATCACCATAAATGTCATAAATTCCCAAGAGATGATGCAAGGCCCAAGGCACAAAATATCCCATGAAATAAATGCCAAAAAAACTCTTAGCACCTAATTTTAGAGTGATTTGCCTAAAAAAAAATTAAAATATCATTTTTCAATAAATGAATGTGTTTTGTTGACTTTTGGCCAAAAACACACAGTGAGGTCTATAAGCACAGTGCCTTCCCGGCAGAAAATAGGTCCTGTTGTAGCCAAGTTTTGGTGACCTTCCCGATGTCAAAATTTGCCCCGTGATGGTCCATTGGAAAGCCTGTTGAGTCTACTTTCCAAAAATGCATTTTTTTCTTCTGATTGAGCTCCATTTACTTGTCCAAAAGTCAAAATTCCCAAAACTTCTCTAGGCACAGCACAAACACAGGCAGAAAATGGGTCTACTTGCAGCCAAGTTTTGGTGACTTTCCCGATGTCGGAATTTTCTCCGTAATGGCATGTTGGAAATATAGCTAAGTCTAATTTCAAAATATACCTTTTTTTTTACTAATTGAGCTCCTATAACCTATCCAAAAATCCAAATTCCCCAAATTTCTTTGAGCACAGCGCTAGCACAGGCAAAAAATGGGTCCACTTGAAGCCAAGTTTTGGTGACCTTCCCGATGTTGGAATTTGCTCCGTGATGGCCCTTTGGAAAGATTGCTGAGTCTAATTTACAAATATACATTTTTTTTTGATTGAGCTCCTGTAACCTGTCCAAAAAGCCAAATTCCCCAAACTGCTTTGAGCGCAACGCTAAGCCTGAAAACGAGACAGAAAGGTGAAAAATGAGGTGTTTTTTGGCTTTTTGAGGGGTCATAAATGCCCCAATTGCTCTGAAATTTGGTGAGAATACTGTAATAGGAATGAGGATTCAAAAAATTCAAATTTCTCCCTCTGAGGATGTCTGAGGAAAAGGCGTAGCACTAGGGGTGCTGCGCTTATAGGCCTCAAAATTTGCAAAAAACCAAAAATTGTCAAAATTCTCCCAAAATTGGTGGACACCTTCCTCATGGGGTTTGAGAAGCCTGCAGAAAATATTGAGGCAATATTACAAGGTTACTTGGTCTTTTTCCTCTTTTAAGTGCTTGAATTTCAGTGAGGGCCTCTTTGAGCTTGGCACTAGGGAGTTTGTTTTTCAAGGCATTGTCCTCTTTATCTCTTTCAACATGGATGAGTTCAAACTCCCTCTCAACCTCATGCTGATATTCTTCTTCCTTTCTTACCTTTTATTTGCCTTTTTCCTTGCTTTTTCCCTTGCCTTTATCTTTGTTTTTACCCTTTATTCTCTCTTTGCATTTGTCCTTTGGTTTTGTAGGAGTAGAAGTCATGGCCCCTTGCCTTTTAGAGGTAGCAAACACATGTCTTGATCCTATTTGGTATGCCAAGGGAAAAGGTTCAATTTGGATCATTATGGTGTCCTCCTCATGGCTGTCATCATTGGTTCCTAGGTCTTATTTTTCATCACTTGGACTGCTGCTCACCTCTTTACCTTCATCATTAGCTTCACTGATGGCCTCTTCACTGATTTGTGCATCTTCACTTTGTTCCTCATTATAGCTACTTTCATCATTGCTGTGACCTTCATCTAGGCTACCAACCTCTTCATTTTATTTTCTGTATTCATGACTGTCATGAATTTTTTCATGATATTCATGAATATCTTTAGCTTCTTCTTCATTTTCTGCATAGTCATCATCTTCATTTGGGCTGCTATCTTCATATTTTCCTTCATCTCTGTTTTGACTAAGAGCCTCATTGTTTTTACTGTCTCTAGGGCTCTTAGTTTCACTGCTTTCTTCAAGATCATCCTCTACTTCTTGGTCACTTGATTCATTTGTGTCCATGATGTCCTTTTCATCCTCATCCTCACCATTCTCAGTGTGATTTCTTCTTTCTTCATTATTGGTCTCATCATCATTATCCACCTCCATATCCTCTGCCTCATCTTTGATTTCTTGTCGATCTTTGCTTGACCTATCCTTACTGTCAGCTTCTTCACTTTTTGCACTGTCATCATCCCCTTCTATTTCCATGTTCTCTACCTCATGTGGGCTTAACCCATCATCACCGTCATCCTCATTTTGGCTTGACTCATTGTCATCTTCACCCTCATTTTCACTTGATTCTTTATTTCCATTTCCTTCTTCATTTGTTGCATTGGGAGAAGATGGGGAAGCAAGGTTTTCTTGTAAGTGAATGGGATGGAGGTGTGGGTTTATGAATAATTCCTATTTGAGCTTTGATGAAAGGTGAAATTTAACTCACTGTACTTACCCTAATTGACACCTTTTTGACTAACATTTTTTGCTTGGAGGTCAAAGAGAGTGCTTGTCATGAGGGCTTAGGGTTTCTAGCCACTAGGGTTTGATTAACTTCCTTAAATCATAAATTTATGAATTTCACTTGAGGAGGAGGAAAAATATCCACTTACCACTTTAGACTTCTTTTTAGGTCTTTGGATGCTGCTTGGAGGGGTATTTTTGTATTTTTGACAATTTTGGCAAGTGAAAGAGGATTTCTGGTCTAGGCGCAGTGCCTGAACAAACTGTCGGGTCGTTTCTGCCATAAGCGTAGTGCCTGAACATGTTCAGGTCACTTTTTCCATAAGCGCAGCACCTGAACTTGTTGGCGGGTCCCTTTCTGACATAAACGCAACACCTGCCTCTGTAAGCGCAGCACATTGCAAATTTGCACAAGAAATTCCTCCATAAGCTAGCGCTTGACCCTGTATGCATAACGCCTTTTGCAGAGGGAATTTGGAGGCCTTCCTAATTTCTAAATTGGGCCCATGATAGCTTGTTGGAAATATTATCCTGTCTAATTTCTAAATATACCCTTTTATCTCTGATTGGAGTTGATTTTCCCCATAAAAACTTGATTCTCCCAAGACTGGTCAAAACGTGTTGAGTGATGGTGCAAAAATGTGTAGTGCTGGTGTAGAAAACTTTTGGAGGCCTTCCTTAACTCCAAATTGAGCTCATGATAGCTCATTGGAAATATATTATAGTCTGTTTGTCTTTTTACCCATCAAGAAATTTATTTGGACACTCCAGCTATGAGAAAACCTGATTTTCCCAAGGTCACTCCAGAAGTGCGTAAATTGTCCCGTGACACCTGTATTTTTGACATTGCTTCCAAACCATGATACTTGTGTAAAAATTGAAGGAGGTTTTTCTTCTTGGACCTATTATGGAAAAACACCTCTCTCACATTTATCAAATTCATCTTTATTTGGTCAGAAACATAGTTTGAATAAAACCTGGCCCTAGGTGTGGAAAATGATTTGTCCTTTGGAAAGAATTCTTGGAAAATGATGGAGGCATGATGTTTATGAGTTGGTATGGATTTATGCTTGCTGATATGACCTTATAAAAATTCTTCAAAAGTGACAAGCTTGTCCATTACCTCATATGCAGACTCTAAAACTGAATGATAGTCTTCTTTGGAAGTGATGACCTTGGAATACATGAAACCCTAATTGATCTAGTGGCGGGTTCTTTGACCTCTCTTTGACTGAAAATTGGCTTCGAATATTTTAAGTGAAAAACAAAGCATTGACCAAGTTGTGTAATGAAGATTGAAAATCCAATGTACTTGATATTTAAAGAGCCTACAGAGATAGTTTTGAGACCATCAATGCTTGAGGAATTTTGGGGAATCATGGGAATGAGTTAGGCTTATAGGAAAACCCTATATGGAAAATGGAGTCATAGGCAAGGCATAAACAAAGTAATGAGATTATGGGTAGGAAAAAGGATGGAAATGAGAGGCACAATCCATTTGGAGTCTGTAGGAGTTACAAGGTGATAATGAAATGGCAAAAGGGTAGGATAGTGAAAAATTTTCTCTAAGGATAATGAAGACAATGATATTTCTAAAACTCACAATGCTCATGGAATTATTTTTTTAGAAATCTAGGATAAGTATTTAGTCATATACAAAATAGAAAAACATTACTGATGACTAACACTAGTGGAAGGAGAGAGATGGACAGAGAAAGACCTTCTCTTACGAGAGGCAGTTGCAGCATACCAGGATCCAGAAGAGCCATTTGAGTGTAAGGGAAAAGGGATTAACCCTACCTCTCTACATCAACCATGGCAGGAACTGATGAAATTAATCCATATATTCATTACTTGCGATGGATGCCAAGACATGGTAAAACCCCGTCAACTCAAACTATTAGCTGTGCTTAAACAAAATATTTCAATTAACCTGCTTGCTTTCTTAAATTCTATATTACATGATACTGTTGTTCGAATAAGAAAGGCTAAAAACCCTCAAGAAGTTTTTAGTAACCACAAGTTAATTAAACTAATCACCATGCATGATTTGGGAAAGCAGTAGATAGCCTGGGACAACTTTGTTAACCCTGACGCACAGGTACCTGAGGAAAACCCTGGCGGGACCGAAATTGAGCTCCCTAGAATGAACATACCTAGAAGGAAAAGGAATTATGCTCAACTTCAGAACCGAGCAGGAAAAAGCGTCCCAAAATACTTCATTTACAACAAGGAGCCTCAAACTTCATAGAGGAGGCATGGCCATCCCGCTCACTACCCTCAATCCCTCAAAATATACCCTTACAAGATTATTAGGAGGAGATGGCTCGAGTCTTAGAGAAAATGAGGGAATACCATGAAACTAAAAGCTTATCTAAGCAAGATGGAGAACACGAAGAGCCATTAGACCAGTCTGCCACTGCTAGTAGCTCCGACCACATCGAGGTATTACCCTATCAAGAGGAACCACAAGATTTTAGGGCCTTGTCTCCTCTCGAGAGTGATGGAGCGAATGAGGGGGAGCATGCAGTAGAGGAGGTCGAATCCAAAAATCGGTCAAGGGACACCATCCCCTTGGAACAAAACACAAGCATGGAAATAGTTCCTCTGACACCTAAGGGAAATATTTTCTCACCCAGCTAGGAACCTCATGCAGAAGTGAACTCCAAAGTACAGGTAGAAGAAACCACCACAAGAAAACCTGAAATTGACACCGCGATCCTTGAAAAAGAGGTTGCTGCTCCTCCACCCCCATTTGAAACTAGAATATAAGAAAATTTAGTTGAAAAGAAGCTCAAGAAATTAAGAAGAACCTTCAAAAGGTTAAGGAAATTGGTAAAACATTTGAGGAAGCAGTTGAAGAGGTAAACAAGGCCCGGAAGCCTAAGAAATAATTGACCACCACAAAAACCCAAACAGAATTGGTCACCAATTTGTTAGATACTGCTGAGGCTGAGATGCAGACTGACCTAGCAGATACTGCTGAGGCTGAGATGCAGATTGAATTTACAAGCATCGTTGAGATCAAGGTACAAACAGACATGGTGGACACTATCGAAGCCTCTATTCAAACTAGGCAAGAATTCACCAAAGAAAAGGAAACCAAAACGGAGGAAACCCCGAACTATGCTCCTCTAGTTGAAAGAGCTGTCAATAAAAAATGGTATAATGAATTAATTCGAACACAACATGAGTTGACATAGTGAAAAAAGGAAGTAGTACCCGCGCAAGAAAATTAGGCACTGCTAAAGAAATTCACGAACCTTTCAGAGAAGATGAAACATTTACCCAGCTCAGAGAAGAGAATGAAAAGGTAAAAAGGGCACAGGACCAGGTGGATCAAGCCAAGAAATAAATCACCATGATTTTCTCTCTATATTCTGATGCACTAACATGCAGGGCACCAGCCACCAACTATTCCCTATTCCTATTGGAATGATATTTACTGCTGAAAATCAAGGCCGTCGGGGCAGGGAAGCCCACAACTTTCAAAACTATAGAGGAATTTGTTCATTGCTGCAATGATCAAGATGAACAGGTCCAATGCCTTTTATGTGAAATTTACATGCACAACTTCTTTCTAAAAGAGGACATGGACAACAATCCTAGTCCCTTTATAGGAGATATTCAGTTCCAGGCCTTCCTCTCTTTCGCTAAGAACCAGATTAGGTGGGCCAAAGCCTATAACATTTTCCAAAAGAGAGAACATGGCCTTGACTTGTGGGTTAGAGGTGAGCCTACTAAACCCCTGCAGTTGTTCATCCAACACAAGAATTTCATGGGAAGAAAGGGGGTAAGGACTAAGCTGGGACCCATCCATAAAAACATTATACAACATAGGCGAGAGTATTTCGAAGATATTGAGGAAGCAGCCTTGGTAGCAGCCAAACAAAGGTTGATGGCCTCCACAAACAATGTAAAAAATAGGGAGCCATTTGGCTACAAAAACTTCAAAGCGGCCACCTCTAGATTCCTTTTATATAGTAACCTGGTCTTCAACATGGGTCCTGCATGGTTAGGGTGCAGGTATAGATGCCCTCTCATCTGGTACCCCCTTGAGGGTTATGATCATGACTACGAACTTCTAGAAGGGCACACAAACGATGCCTTTACAAGAATTAGACAGAAACAGGGTTTCAAAGCATACAAGGAAGAAGTCTACCCTGTCTATTCCTTAACACAATTACATCTCAACCATTTGTTTGCACGAGGACCTGCAAATAGGTAAGCGGGGGAGTATGTTGGGTCGGAATTAAGGTATGTTTTCACCCTACCTTTACTTCGAATTATCATACATTTTTAGAATTTATCTCGTCTTAACAGTAAAGGAAAGGAGGGTTAATGCAAAATCAGGACAAATAGACTAATGGTAAGAAGCATGTTTAAAACAACAAGGATTTGACTTATTTCATCTTTATTCGCAGGAAAATAAGGCAGTTGGATCGACGATGACCAAAATACAGCTGACAAACAGAGAACATGAATCCACAATAATCCCTAGGGATGAGCGAAATGCGGAAAGATATATCCACGTCCGAAGAACTCAAACGAAAACCATGCTCAGCGGGCTTTCGTTTGGAAAATACCATTCCACTGAGCGAAATTGCCTTTAAAAAGGCCAAGAATGGATGAAAGAGCAGGGGCAGAATAAGAATTATCTTCTATAATAGGCGTATCAGGACAAAAATGTCCAGTTGTATTCATGTCTTAACTTTTATTAAATAAATAATTTTGGTATTCTGAATAATCATTTCCTGAGTTTTCCATCGCGTTGGACTTCTGGTGGTTTGGGCCCAGCCCCGGGATTTTCCGTGCTCACCTCTGTTTTATATGTTAATTACATAATTTATGTTCAGTTATCTGATGCATTGTGTGAGATATCTTTCTACTTGTTAAACTTCTACGCCTGTGATGCTGCAGTTTCCCATGCCACTTAGGTAGTTTATTGCTCATGTTTCTAGTTTGTAGTAATAGTTTTATAACTGTTGGAAATTTTCATCGTTTTCTCAATTCCTTTATATCTATTTATAAGCTTTAGCATGATCTCCGTTCAATGCTTTATAACGCCAAGAATTAGATCTTTCCATCAGTACTAGAGGATTTCTTGTTGTGTTTAATACAAAAGAATGTTAGCCAGTTAGTTTGCAAGAGAATTCCATTGCAAAATTAAAAAATCAATTATTGTTCAATTTGTTGAGTTTGTTGTTCCATTCAGTAGGAATGCTATTCAATTCATCGGGTGTGCTATTAAATCATAGATTATTCTCGCTAAGCTTATTTAGACAGGATAATTAGCAACATTTTACAATTCCATTTCCTTTTGATTTGATTGAACTTCGAGAATTATTTGATCTTCTTCATAGTAATATAGAGTAGCTATTTCCGATGTCACTCGCATGTACTGTGCTCGCACTCTTGAAATAAGAAGACTTACCCTGGGTTGAAAATTGAATGAGAAACATAGAGGTTGCCTATAATAGTCACCTTAAAGAGACCAATAGGTCCCACACGATTTCGAGGCGGCCCCTCAAGGTGAGGGAAACGAGGAAGAAGAGATCGCGCACAACTTGGAGGGGCTCACAAGTGGGATCCCATATTACGTGAGATTTGAGGATGTTCCTCATCCATATCAGAGGCACATTGTAGGGGTGTCTAAGTGCATCCACTGTTTACTGAGGCGGGTCGTGCGTGCATTGACATGCTATCATGAGCATCATGCTGATTAGACGTGTGGGCTTTATTTCTGCATATTTTTTGAGAGACATGATGTCTCAGGATGTAACCAAAACACACATATTTTTTGAACTTATGATGCATGTGGATGCAAACAATTGATATATATATACATATATTCTTATTTTCCTGTCTAAATCTTACTATGTGATGATGATGCTTTTACAAATTACACAAATGTCTATTTAATACAATATTGGTTGCTGCATCAGTTAACACATTCATTCTTCTAGGAATATGATGATATGTGATATAATCAAAATTCAAACTTAAAATCTAAGGGTTTCTAACGGAGTAATGCCCATTGAGCTGGAGAACAACAAGATGAGAGTCTAGGTTCACAATTAATTCATGAATTTAGAGAGAAATGGCTTTGGTTAAGAGTTCAATGACGACACTGTATTTAGCGACATTGTTGGTCGTTCATCCTAGATAAATACCTTGAAGGTCTATCAACTCACCATTAGGATCATAAATCACCCAGGCCGCGGAAGAAAAATTACGGGTACTATGAGAGGCACCATCCGCGAAACCAACATAAGGAGTGACAGACATCTGCATAGTAAGCAACGGCATAATAAGCAGGAAAAAATTCTCGCAAAGCACACCAAGCCAAAAAATGTACAAAAATGAAAAACACACTTATGTACAAAAGGAAATACATGAGAGACTCATGCATAGTATTTTTTGAGGTACAACCCATTTCTTGGTTGATTCAAAGGATAACCTTCATAGTCAATTAGCTCATAGGCCTCGTTTTGCAAAACGCGCTTAACAATGTAGGGCCCATGCCACATGGGTTAGAATTTTCCTGCCCCCAGCTTATCGTGAGCTTGGTCATACAAGAGGAATAAGTCTCCTTCTACGAAGGTATGAGGGGAAACTTTTTGATCAAAGTGAGCTTTGACCCAATTTTCTGTGTTCCTATGACTAGAGCAGAAAAACGGTGAGTTTATCTAACCTCTCCAAATATAGAAGATGTTATTCCTTCGACGAGGTATTAGGAAATAATTCAACAACTATCTTGAGAGAAGGGATTTCAAATTCAATCAAAAGGATAGCTTCCAGACCATAAACAAGTTGGAATGGGACGAATCCAGTCGCATCCTTCACCAAGGTTTGGTAAGCCCAAAGAGCTGAAAAAAACATGAGATGCCAGTTGGACTTGTGCATCCCAATCGTACATTGAAGCATGGTGACTAAAACCTTGTTCACAGCTTCAACCTGGCCATTGGCCTGAGGGTAGTATGACGTTGAGCTATCGTGACACAAACCCAAGTTATTAGTCAACTCAGCCATCATATAATGGCGAAAATGAGAGCCATGATCAGTGATAATGGCTTGAGGGACACCAAACCTGGTAATCACATGATTGAAAAGAAATTGTCCAGCCATCTTACCCTCAACTGGGAGTGCAGGCATTGCTTCGGCCCATTTAGTGAAGTAGTCCACGACTACGATAATATAAGCATGCCCCCCAGCCAAGTGAGGTTTACACATCATAAAATTGATGCCCCACTTCGCAAAGGGACCAACGATAATGACGGGATGGAGGTGAGAAGGTGGGGCATGCATCTTGCGCTGGTAAATCTAACACTCGTGACATTTACGAACAACGACAATATAGTCTTTGAAAATGGTAGACTAGAAATATCCAACACGAAGGATTTTTTGCGCAGTAGCATACCCAAACATGTGACCACCACATGTGCCATAATGGCAGTCATTGAGGAATTTTTCAGCTTCCTCGAGGGTTAAACACTGGTGGAGAACGAAATGAGCTCCGATGCAGTATAGAGTATCTCTAACTATGCGATAAGGTTGCGAATGATGACGGATACGTCGACGACCATCCTTCGTCAACTTAGACCAGAAGGTGGAAGTCTGGAGATAAACGATGATATTACTGTACCATGGATCGAGGGTGCTAATCAGAGAAAGAGTGTCATCTGGAATGCATTCCTCAGAACCAGAGGGAGTAGAGGCAGAAGGTAAACAACAAATCAAATCAGCAAAAACCAAAGACTTCTTCGATTTGGCGGCTGTCAACTCCAAATCGAGCTCTTGGAGGATAAATATCCACTTTGAGTATTTTCCACCCAACAATTGTTGAGTCAATATATAGGTCATGGGGTTGCAATAAAAAATCACGGTTACTGTGTGAAGTAAACTATAATGGCGAAAATGTTGGACGACTTGAACAGTTTCCAATGCCAATTTCTCGACATGAGCATAGCACGTTTCCGTATTGAGAAGATTGTGGCTTAAATAATAAATGACGTGCTCATCACCATCGTCTTTGTCTTGTACCAAAACCATGGCAATAGTGCTAAATGCGGCAACCAAATAGAGGGAACAATCGCGATCATAATTGGGTGGATGCAAAAGAGGAGCATTGATAAGCAATGTCTTCATAGCATCAAAATATTTTTTTCAAATATTATCCTAGAGGAACGGGATGCCTTGCTTAAGAAATCGCGTGAATCCTTTGGATACTTCAACAAAGTTCAGTTTAAAATGGCACAAGAAAATATCTTTCCCTTGTAAACTCTGCAATTGATGTAAAGAGGAAGGGGAGGGGAGATTGACAATAGCTTCGACCTTAAGAGGGTCAAGACGAATTCCATATTTAGAAATGATAAACCGAAGGAGTCTACCAGAATTGATGCAAAAGACACACTTATACGGATTGAGCCAAATGTTGTAGCGTCTACAACGAAGAAAGATTTGATGGAGGGGAGCTGGGTGGTCCTTACGCTTAATAAAATGAGCCGGAAGGTAATCCAAGTAAGGTTGAATAATGTGCTTAATATATTGGAAAGCGTATGACATTGCTCTTTGTAATGTGGCACCAAAATTCTTAAGGCCAAAAGGGAGCTTCTTGTATGCGAAGGTGCCCCAAGAGAAAATGAAGGTGGTCTTGTGCTGATTAGCCGACATAATATTGATCTGGTTGTAGCCAGAGAACCCGTCCATAAGGGAAAATATCTCACTCCTAGCACATTCATCAATGATCTGGTCGATGAAAGGAGTGGGATTGTTATCCTTAGGACAAGCACGATTGATGTTGTGGTAATCCACACAAACTCGAATAATACCTTGCTTTTTATCCATAGGGATGATGTTAGAAACCCAATTTGTCAAGGGGATTAGATAAATGAAGCTAGCTTTGAGAAGCTTTTCAACTTCTCCCTTGATGGTGGCTACCTTTCTAAGGTGCATGGGATGAAGACGTTGGAAAACAGGCTTCACGTCAGGATAAGTAGGGATCTTGTGCACAACTATACTCAGATCGATGTCAGACATTTATTCCTAATACCAAGCAAAAACGTCTCAAAATTCTCGGAAGAGACTAGTATAGACCTCGATCTCATTAGGAGAATAGGTCACCCCAATGTGGATGTTCTTGCCAACCCCCGATTTAATGGATATGTCAATATGCATCGTTTTCATAATGTTTCCCATGTTACCTTCCACAAAAAATTCATGTGTCAAGATGGGAATTTGAAGCAGATGGGAAGGAGCTTGGGAAGCGAATTTCTCAAGACAAGTAGACATGGCCCCAAGGCCAGGCATAAAAGAGGAACGATGATGACTATTGTCCCAGGGAGGATCCTCAAGAGACATGATTTCCATGATGGCCTCATCAGTGGGGAATGTCTCATTCAAGGGATCAGGAGAATCTGAAGTGCCGAGCCAAGGGGATTGAGAATACGTGTCAAGAGAAACACTCAAAAGAGTATGATCGAAGAGAGGAGGAGACGAAGCCAAGATAACTTCACAATAATCAATTTCTATTGGGCTTAACGACATCACATCACCAAACAAATCAAACTGTTTAGGAAAAGGGATGATCCACGTGTTGTCGCACAGAATGTCTAGGCACCGCGACAATGGCTCAGATCGGGGGCTGTCACCTTGATCCCCAATCTCTCTATTTAAGTTGTCTCCTTATAACAGACTAAGGATGGTAGACCCTATTGAAATGGAATGAAGGAGAACTAGTTGGGAACCAACCAGTTTAGGAGACACA
Source organism: Pinus albicaulis (assembly GCA_034641835.2). NCBI lineage: Eukaryota > Viridiplantae > Streptophyta > Pinopsida > Pinales > Pinaceae > Pinus > Pinus albicaulis. Next base: position 1,435,823,177 of record CM076570.1, read on the forward strand.
GTTAAACGACCAAATACTTGTGAAAGATCTAGCAAGATTAAAGGATTCGATTGAATTTGAAAGATTGATACGAGTGCCTTATGGAGTCAACTATCCTGCTAAGGAAATTACACCAAAGTATTTGATGAGAAACTGCTGCTATGCAATGTTAATTTAGAATGTAGAATGCAAGGAAAACAATTTGAAGAAGGAGCGAGCTGAAGCAAGCTTCGAAGATAAGAGTTAATGTTAAAAAGCCTAAAGCACTTAGATTATAAATTATCTGATCTAACCACTAAGTACCTAAGCGAGAGTGTCAATTATGAAGATGCCAAAATTACTCAATTAAAAGATATACAGATTCATAATAGAGCTCTAAAAATAAGATATCAATCACACTTACTTGAAAATATTTCCCAAACATTAGTATTCAATAAACATCCAATAATTCAAGTAAATGAAACAAAAGTTAATTAAACATTAGACAATTTTTATTGATAGAACACGTTCCAAAACTCAGATGCCAATGATCATCAAACCCAATTGAAACATATGAAATTTACTAGCACTTAAATCTCAATAATTATTCATCCAGATATACCATGAAAGTATAATGCTAATAAAACCACTTCATCAAGCAATTTATGGATTAAATGATGTTCTTAAAAATGCAAATCCAAAAAATAAATTTTCTCTTATAGCCAAACTTAGGATATATTTTTCAGCAAGATTTCAGATCTGAAATATAAATTACAGCAGTAATTTAAACCATAGATCAGTAAACAAATGATACCGACACCAATGCCCAAAATGACTAAAAATAGTAAAAATTGTTGAATTTGAAGAAAAATCAATTTTTAGGGCTTGATTAAGAAAATTTCAGATCTGATATTTTTATTTTAGCAGTGAAACAATGACAGATTAGCAAGATTAAACTGCCCAAAGTAGCTACCAAATACTTCCAAAAATAACAAAAATATATTAAAACTTGAAAATTTCAATTTTAAGGCTTTAAGAGAGTTTGATTCAGTAATTTTAAGAACTGATAAGTTTGTAACAACAATAAATTGATAACAGATCGACAAACTTAAAACACTATAAATGATCCCCACTATGTCTAAAAACAGTACATTTTGCCGAAAAATCTTCATTTTCAGAATTTTTGGTCATTTGGGAATTTTTAATTTTGCCTAGATCTGACTTTGAAGCTTGCTGGAAAATACTACAAGACTGTGAAAAATCAGATTTGAACATTTTTTTATGCATGTACACTTGTTCTTGGAAGCTCTTGTAATTTTTTGATGAATAAAGCATAAAGACTTTGGGGTTACAGACTTTGGTGTTCCTTTTCCAGATCTATGTGGTGATATTGTCTCTAAACTCTACTACTTCTGTTGGCATTTGATAGTTGATGGCCTTTATGGATTAATTTGCATACAGGTATCTTGTGCAGTTTTCTAGGTTTCTAAAATTGCATTTTGATTTAACGAAAATATTAGTTATCTATTTTTCTGAAAAGTCTCATGTTTATTTTTAAATCTCTATCAACCTAAAATTCAGATCTAAGTGTGCAGAGATCATTTTTCAAGATTTGAGTGTTTGGGGAAGTCTTCAGTTAGACCAGCCGACTCTTAGATATCAGAAAATCTGAAAAAGCTCTTTGTTTCCTAATTCCCAAAGTTATCTTACGAAATTTTGTTTTTGTAGGGTCTTCTTGGGCTTGTGCCTCTTTTAATCTCTCTTTTTATTAATTGTGAAAAAATGGTTTTAAATTTGGCCAAGAGGGCCTATGATCTGTAAATTAGCACTATAAATTTGCAAATATTCACTAGGGTTTAAGGGTTCATTTTCTGTGCATATTTTTGGGTTTGGATTCCTCGTTTTTCTGGTTTTGTGCAAGTTTTATAGGGATATTCTCAGAATTTTTTTAGATCTAAGCCAGATCTAGGCCCTGGAGGGTAAGATATGGCCTTAGAATCATTTTGGATTGCATATCTGGGCAATATCTCATTTTAAGAATCAAAGAGTTGCAAGATGATCTCTTTTAAGTTGAATTAAATCTGAGATTGTGCTGGTAAAGAAGACATTTATCAAGATTGGTGGCTGTTATAAACTCCGACATTCCAAAAATTGACTTTGAACGTTGTTCCTTTAGGCCATATGTACACAGCATCCTCAACTCTCCTTTTCTCTGCCCGTCCATATGTTGCCTCTGCCCGTACGCACTTGTTTTTATCTGTCCTTCCTCAGAGTCTCTCCCGTCCATCACTGTCCTGACGCTGCCATCTGTTTTTCATCGATCCATCCTTCTTGATCCTCTTTGACGTCCGTATGCCATACATCCATCCAGCTCCCCCATGCCGTCCGTACGACCGTACACCTGCACACAAGAAACAAAATCGAAAAAAAATTTAACGCATTTATGTTTTATTTCATCAGCTTTGGTTTTTTTCGATTTTGATTTTTCCTTTTTTTTGTTTACTTTACATTTAACACCTACACTTTCTTCATTTTTTTAAAATTTATTTTAGTTTCATTTTCATAAAGTTAGTTTAGAGTTTAGAGTTTTTTTTAAATTTTCTTTGGCTTTAGTTTTTAGACTTTAGTTCTCAGTTTTATTTTTAGTCGTAAATTTTGGATTTTAGATTTTTTTTTTTAGAAACTTTAATAAATAGAAAACTTCAAAAAAATCTTTTTTTTTTTTTTTTTGGGACTTTAGATTTAATTATATATATATATTTCATTTTTTTTTCATCAACTTTGGATAAGAAACAAAAAAATATAAAAAATTAAAAATTAAAAAAGGCCCAAAAAGTTCTAAATTTTTAGCTTTAGAAAATTCTCAAAAATTTAAAAATTTTACAAGTCAAGGTGAGCTTTAAATTTCTTTCTATCTAAAGTTTGACTATAGATTTCTGAATTGGAATCATTTAGACTTATCATTTTAATTCAGAATTATTATAAATGTATGGCATTTAAATTCAATGGTACCCTCATGATATATTTTTGTTTCAAATTTAAATTGTTGATTCAAAGTATTTTTATGCTTAGCTGTGGTTGATGATCGTTTAATGAGCTTTAATTGTCATTTTAAATTACTTGAAATCGGTAATTAATTGTTCAAGTCAACTTTGGGAATATTTCAAGTGATGATAAATCACATGTCTTTATCGAACATTGTTAATGCATAATTGTGAGGGTGTTTTATTGAATATCATTGTGGTGGATTGATTTTCCATAGCAGAAGTTACATATCAATTACTTGACTTTAATTTCATAACGGGATATTTTGACTCCATAAGGCACTAGTTTTAAAATTTCAAGTCTAACCGAATCTATATAATCTCGTTAATCTTGACAAGTATTTGGTCATTTAACTGTGTCTCCTGAATTGGTTGGTTTTCAACCAGTTCTCCTTCTTCATTTTTGTTAGGGTCTACCTCCCTTAGCTTGAAAGGAGATAAATTAGATAGAGAGATTGGGGATCAGGGTGACAACCCCCGATCTGAGCCGTTGTCACGGTGCCTAGACATTCTGTGCAACAAAACCACGGATTACAAGACGTGGAGATCATATTGACATGAGCAGTGTTGGGCGGAGGAAGGGAAAAAAGTCCCATAAGGGTGGGATATTTGAAAATTCCTGGCCCTATGCTCTCACAAGGCGTAGGAATATGATCTATATATGGAAAATTTCTCTTGGAGGAGGTGGAATTGAAAAAGGATAATTGATCGAAAGTGATGATCTTCCCTTCGTGTGGGAATTGAAGAACACAAAAGAGAGTGGATGGAACACATAGCATGGCGTGAGTCCAACTACGACCAAGGAGAAAATTATAATTGAGTTTGGTGTCAACGACTTCAACCTCAACATTAACTGTTTTTCCTTCCAAAATTATAGGTAAGCTGGCGAGAACATCAAGAGGGCGAGATTCCCTTCTGTCGAAAGCTTCTAATGTGTTTGGAGACTGATTTTGGGTTGAAGAACCAATGGATTTCCAACATGCAACGGACATGATGCAAGTAGATGCACCTTCGTACATGATCGCTTGATGGATATTCTTACCATTAATCCAAACTTGGATAATTAGAGCAAGCTGGTGGGGGAGACACGGAACAAAATTTTCCAGATCAAAAGTGATAAGGCTTGAATTGATGGGGTCAACCCCTCTGATAGAGGATAGAAAAGCCTTCTGTTGTGATAGACAGCTTTCAAGTACCTCCAACGCAGACATAGCAGACGATGCCTGAGCCAAATCCTCAACAATACTATAATGTTGAGCGACACGGGAGTTCGGGTTATAGGAAGACTTACGGAGAACGCCTTTAGAAGGTGGCCGTATAACGGGCTTAGGACTGGGCATTTCAATGTGAAGAGGGCCAGAAGCAGGTGGGGGAGGAGGACCATATGCGATCTCCTTCCTTGCTTCCTGAGGTGGTTCAGTATAATCCTTCGATCTGGTAGAAATAGATATGGGTGTAGCACCATTCATCATGAAAACCTGAGGGCCAAAAGGGGCGGAGGACTGAGGTTGCTTCACCATCTGAGTTTTTTGAAATGGGAATGGTTCTTTAAGAAAAACTAGAGTGCCTTTAGTGACTTTTAGCAATCGACTCACCTCGGCCTGTCGTGGACAGTCCTTGGTGTAATGCTCGTCATCACATATCAGACAAGGGTACTTCAGTTTACATTTCAAACCATCACCAGTATTGGGTTTAGGAGAATCCTATTTCGAGGTATCGACTTGCCTTTACCCTTTTTCTTACCTTTGGAAGCTTTATTCACCGGGGTGGACTAGACGACATTGACTTCCGTAGTCTTAACAGGATTCAGAGGTGGCTAAGAAGCAGTATCAGTGGAAGAAGTAGATTTTTTCTTCGTAGGATTTGGAGAAGACTTACGAGAAGTCTGAGAAACAAAACCAATGATATCGTCGACGGATGGCATCGCCGGTGCTTTGGTAGTTCTATGTCCGATCCAAGTGGATATTGGTGGTCACCAATATAGGTACCCGATCCCACAGATTGATGACCTTCTGGACCAACTCAAAGGTGAAAAATATTTCAGCAATATCGACTTGAAGTCTAGGTATCACCAGGTACCAATTTAACCCTCCGATGTGTGGAAGACTGCCTTCAAAGCCAAGGAAGGCCTTTTCGAATGGCTGGTCATGCCTTTCGGGTTGACGAATGCTCTTGCAACCTTCATGACGATGATGGACGACATGTTGCGGCCATACACCAACTCATTTGTAGTGGTGTACTTGGATGACATTCTGATCTTTAGCCAAACTTGGGAAGAGCACCTTCACCACATCCGACAAGTCCTCCAAACATTGCGGCAACACAAGTTGTGTGTCAATTTGGAGAAGTGCACTTTTGGCATGACCCAGGTTCAATATCTAGGATACATTATTGATGAAAGGGGGGTGCATGTGGATTTAGCCAAGATCTAAGTCATTCGGGATTGGCCAGCCCCAACCACTATAACAGAGCTTCGCAGCTTTCTGGGTCTTGCTAATTTCTACCGTAGGTTCGTGTTGGGATTCTCTCATATCACTTGGCCCTTGAGTCAAGTCACCAAGGGAGGAGAAACGAGAGAAAAATTATTTTGGTCGGAACCTCGAGGCGGGCGTTACAGGGGTGAAAAATGCGCCTGCCCATTACTGCCCAGGTATACATTGCAGGACTTGCAACAACCATTTGGAGATAAAGACTGGATACCTCGGCTATGCTATTGAGGCCGGTTCTTGCTCAACGAGACTGTCGGTGGCATGTCCATGATGAGACATTGTCTAACACAGTTCGCAATTATCCCACTTATGACAAAGAAATGTATTCCATTGTGCAAACTTGTCGACAATGGAAGCATTAAATTTTGGGGTAGGAAACAATCATCCACACAGACCACCAGCCCCTACAGTTCATACAGACACAAGGGAAGTTGCAAAATGATCGCCATCAGAAGTGCTCCACATATCTGCAACAGTTTCATTTGAACATCAAATACAATAAGGGTAGCACCAATAATGTTTCAGACTTCCTCAGCCGACCACCGATCGTGGCGCTCACCACCATTCTCAACTCTTGTGGGCACGAGACTTCTGATTGGCCGCTTCTCTACGAGAGCGACCCAGAATTTGGCCACACTTACAAGGCACTCTTGGGGGAAATGCAAGTTCCAAATTTTCACCTCCAAGATGGACTGTTATGTCACCTGGGACACCTCTGTGTTCCTTCAAGCGAGCATGCGAAGATGATATGGAAGCACACTACAGTTGAGTCGCTGGGCATTTGGGGGTCGAAAAAATGTAGGAATCATGTGAAGTGTTTCTATTAGCCGAGTAACGAAAGGATGTCGAGCTTACATCGGATCCCCACCTGCTTGTGCCATTGCCAAACAGACCATCAAGAAGCAAGGCCTATATACTCCGCTACCTACCCCTAGTCGACCTTGGGAATCCATCTCCATGGATTACATGTCGGGTTTGCCTTCTACTAAGCATGGAAATGAATTTTTTTTCGTGGTCGTTGACAGATTCTCAAAGATGGCGATTATGGCAGCATGTAAGAAGAATATCACAGCAGAAGCCACTACCAAACTCTTCTTTGAACGAGTCTGGGTGCACTTTGGAATCCCACAGCCTATCATATTAAAAAAAAAAAAGAAAAAAAAGATCAGATATCGGTTTCCTTAGCACATTTTGGTCCGGCCTGCGGGTCAATGTTGGCCATGCTGGCTCACAGAGTCCACATCTTTCCATCCCCAAATAGATGGCTAGACAGAGGTCATCAACAGAATGATTGTACACATTCTGCGCATGTACAATTCAAAGCATCCACGCACATGGGACGAGAGCCTCCCCTATGTACAACATAGTTATAACCGAGCTCTCCACAGTTCAATCGACCATAGCCCCTTTCAGGTGGGATTGGGATTCTAGCCACTATGTCCCATTGACATAGCCATGCCATTTGTGGCTACTCAGGACGATTCGGCTCATGCCCAGTCTGAAGTTGACAAAGAAAATAGCTTCATCAAGCGCATTCAACACATCTACCAATAGGTTCATGATATATTGGACAAAGCCAATGCCAAGTACAAGCAACAGCATGATCAACACCGGGTGCCACACAACTTCTAGGTGGGCGAAAAAGTATGACTACATTTGCAGAAGGAGTGCCTCATTGGACCCCACCGCAAGCTTCGCCCGCTGCGATACGGGCCATACACCATCACCAAGGCTGTAGGGAACAATGCCTTCGAGCTCAGTATTCCACCATTCCTTGGTCTGCACCCAATCTTCAATGTGGATCGCCTTCGTCCTTACTTCCCACCTCTACTGGACACCTTAGACATTGCAGAACAACTCACACCAACAAAGTTAAACCCATACTACATGGAATAGGTCACCACAAATTGTATCATGGACATGCAAATCAAGAACACTCGCCAACAAAAGATCCAACTGTATCGGGTTGTCAAATCTGGCCAACTCTTGCACCAAGGAAAGTGGTTCACCAGGGACCAAGTGCAGCAGACATTTCCTCATCTCATGGAGGAACTTAACGCAATGGGGACCATTTCTTCTAAGGTTTCTAAGGGGAGGAATGATACAAGTGGATATTGGTGGTCCTTACTGTTCCACTTGGGGCCCCACCATTGTCTCTTTCGATTTTAGTTTAACAACTTACTAGGTTTTGGAGTTTTTCGCTCTTTGAACTTAGAACCGTTTTGAAACCTAAGCAGCAGTTTTTGGGAAAAGCTTGAGGGAGCAACATGAGTCCATGGACCGATGCCTCACTAAAAAATTTTTATTCCTCGGATAAGATATTTCTAACAAGGGTATGAGTATGTGATCAACGAGAGATCGTATGCCAAAGTTACGTCCCCGGGAAGTTGAAACACCAATTTACCCAAGCAGGGGCCAATAGTTGGCGCTTCATCTCCTAGGAGTTAGGTTTTTTGGGCTGGCCAGGATTTCCTATTGTTTCTAAATAATAAATAGGCCCTCGAGCCTTATTTTAACTCAGTTCAGAGGCCTGTAGCCGCCACATCTCTTCTCAGAGATAGCTACCAGCGCCCTAGCTATTTTTATTTCCATTCTGTTTGTAAGCAAACTTCAGTTCTTTGATATTAATGAAATGAAGTGTTATTTCCACTGCATCTCTGTATTTAGGGTTATATGTTTATTTTGTTGGATTCCTGCATAAATCCGGATCAATTTCATGGAGCATTGGACAAGAGTTCATAAGCGTGCCAGATTGAGGGTACACGAGATCGAGGTACTGGGCACGAGCAATGGCTTGTTCCTCAGTAACACATGCCCCCATAGTGATGTCCTTAGAAATCAGACTGATAAAAGAGGTAGTGAACCAATTAGTTAGAAGTTGATTAGGGATCTCAAACTTGATCAAATGACGACTCCACCCCCATTCATGAATATGATCGGAGATATGAGTAGCCCGATCTTGTTTCAACGATGTTAGGAGGTGCGTCCCAATTTCATAACGAACCAATAAATGAAAGTGCGTGAGAATCCCATGGCTAGAGAGTTGAAATATTGAAAGATGCCGCGAGAGAGTTCAATGTACCAATTTGCATCAGCACTAGTGAGAGTCCTTTGAAAAAGACGTAAACGTATTGAATTGTCAACCCAAGAATTAGAGGAGCACCAAATATGGTATGTCATAACATGTGCTTGGGGGTCTTCTCCAAACTTGCCTTCAAACTTGGGACAATCACGAGGGATTTTGGTAGGAACTGGGGGCCATTAGGGATTATGAAGGATGGGATCATTTGTTAACTTCGACACATCAGGAAGTTCCAATGTTGCAAGAAATGGAAATTGCTGATTGAAAGGCATTGCATGCCTTTGATAGAGACCAGTATTGGGATTAAAACCAGGTTGGGAGAAATTTTGACCCCATATGTTCTGTCCCAAAGGATTTTGTCCATAGGAGTTTTAATTTTGATAATTTTTCCCATACACTGGTTGAGGACTAGGATATTTATTCCGAGTGAATCAGTGAGGTCCTGTCTGAGCAACATATGGATTTTATTATGAAATGTAAGTAGTGCCTTAGGGTGGACCTTGTAACTTCGAAGGTTGACCTTGGGAAACCATCGGTTGGCCTTGAGGAATAAAAGGTGGGCCTTGAGGATGGAGAGGCTGCCCCTGGGGTGCATGTTGACCTAGATACTAAGACTAAATAGGTTACCCCTGGGGTGTAGGTTGGCCTAGATGCTTAGGTCCACTAGGCTATCCCTGGGGTACAGGTTGACCTGATGGTTGGGATGAGCTAGACTGCCCCTGAAGACCAGGTTGGCCTGGATGAGCAGTGGATGGTTGACCTTGCTGAACGTAAGGTTAGTTTTATTGCACAAAAGGTTGTCCCTAGGGTGGATAGGTTTTCCCATGGGGAACATAAGACAATTCGTGTTGAACATGAGGTTGACTAGTAGGACTGTAGGGTTGTCCTTGCAGACCATAGGATTGTCCCTGGAGGTATGTGAACTAGTTTGGGTAAACTGGCATTTGAGGCGTTTGAACATATAATGGACCTTGCGGGTGAGGCCCATGTAAATAGATGTGATTTACATGCTCATCGTAGTAATACAGAAGATTAATGGGAGCTTGAACTTGCTGAAAACCCTGGGGGGAGTAATTCTGTTGTTGAATGGCCATCATATACTGATCATACATCAAACCTCCAGGAATAAGATTAGAGCAGATAGGTGCACTACCAATCAGTTGATGGACTCCCGATATGTGAGGCTGTGATCCACTCACAACGTGTCTAACAGGTATCACAGAAGAAATAGGAAGCGTCCCACGAACAACAGAAGATGGCGGAAATGAAATAATCACACTAGTGGATGGTGTGGAGGAAGCCACACAAATAGTGGGCTGGGTTGGGATAGATGTAACGATCGTCGACATGATGGAAGTCGAAGGAGATGGACCTGATACAAATGACCCCTCCAAAGGATCCAATGTACCCGACCATATTGGATTTTGATACAAATATGTAGCACTAGAAATGATCTAACTTGAAGAACAATAACCGGCCAGGAGAGATGAGGGTTGTGAGGAAGGTTAACCCGAGACATAAGGAAAATTCTCTGGAGGGAATTGATATTATCCCGTAGAAACATAAGTCTCTTCCTACTAATAGGACTCGTGGCATCCATGTCAGATGAAGACATGTTGTCGGCAAAAAGGTGACGAGCAGTCGCAATTAAAGCACGTGTTAATGGTGATTCAGGTGGTTGTGAGGGATCTTCCCTCAAAAGGGTCCAAGCATCTGGAGGTTTCCAATTGATATCAAATGGTTCCTCAGGAGGAGATCGAGTGGCAAGAGGTTGAACACTTAAAATAATGGAACACTAGTAGCCTAGATTCCCTACAGGTGTCTTCGAAGAAACTTCTGGAGCAGATTCTTCACTACAAGGTAATGAAGGGGACGAAAAAACTGGTGGTTCCACCACCGTGACATTGTCTAAAAAACATGAGAGAAAAGAGATGATCAATTCGAGGCTTTAATACCAATCACTAAGAAATTAATTATGAACAAGACAAGAAAATAAATTTAATGGGCGTATGATCGTGGGTAATTAATTTTATGACACTGAAACAAAACTCTGCCTTTTCATATTTTAAGAGTCTAGAAAAGGGAAAAAGGTGACTCTAGTCACTTTCAATTTGGACGAGCTTGAAAGGACAAGTCCTCGATGATCTTTTAAAATTTTAGAGAGTCACGGAAATATAAAAATGACTACTCAAGAACTCTAAGCAAGAGGGTGTACCATGCTCTCATGAACTGCAATATACACGCTGGTGATCAAATGAAAGAGAAATGACCAAGGACTTAATGTACATGCAAGCAGTCTCCCCAAATGCTATGTTCGAAGTATCACGGTTACAAGACGATAGACTCGGCTTCCTATGGATAAAGGATTGCAACCTATGAGGGTCTCCCTTTATATACTCGACGGTACGGGGAGCACAAGTCCATGCTAGTACTGTCTAATACTAGACGAAAAACAACAACTACTAGGTTTAACGACACCGGAACATATCACTAGCCTAGAATTCTAAAAGTGAGCATTAAGTTTCAATGTTTCCTTAGGTTGATTGAGTTCATTTTAATGTTTATCTTGAAATTATGTTTCAGTTTAAAGGCCTTATCGAATGTAATCTCGAATCTCTAATGCATAACTACATGAGAAAGAATATCATTCTGATTCGATGAACAACTAGCTAAGAGAGGGATAGAGGTTCACAACGAAGCAGCAATGAATCGAATGCAAGAAGAACTTTTCCTAATGCTATTAAAACAACCAAAGCAAAAAATGAAAGGATTTTCTCTTGTTGTTCACTTTTTAATGAGAAAGCTACTAATGCAAAAGAGTACCTTTCATTTTCAAATAGAGAGAAACAATGCAATTTTTTCTCTTTTATATGAATGAGAAGCAATAATTCAGTGTTACACTAAAAGGATAAAACAAATACTAGCTTTGAGAAACTCGAATGAAATGAGAAAAACATAAAGCGAATGTAAAACACACTCAAAACCAGACATGCATTCCTTCACATAGAGAAAGGAATTTCAAATCGACTCAATGAGTAATGTGATCTATGCTCAGGGTGACAGATGGAGGGTCAAACGGAAACCAAGATGACATTTTGACAAACCCACAACACGTAGAATCGAAATAAAAGACCAAGGAATCAAACAACAGGTTGAAAATATGAAAGACTAAACTGAATCATACATAACTCAGAAGCTCAATGAAGATGTGGCCGAACAAGCATCAAATAAACTTAGAAACCCTAGGATGACAAGCCACAATGATCAGATGTGATACAATCAACTGAAAAGAATGAGACAGGGAAGTAAAAAACAATCCAAGTGGACTAATCTAGGAGGGAAAAACCAATCTAGAGGGTAAGATGCATTGGAAAACTCAAGAAAGAGGCCTAAATCCAAACCTACAGGATTCAACATGATTGTTCAACTGTAATCCACGCTGAATAGGTGAAATCACACCCGTAACACAGGAAACCCGTGCCAATCGGCGTGACTGTAATGAAAACAACAACGCCGAGTAAGGAAACCCAGGAAAGGAGAAAAAGAAGTTGAGAGAAGACTAGGCTTATCACTCTGAGAATGAGTAAGATGGCTTGAAACAACTAGATAAGAAATGAATAACAGAGAAAAGGCAATATGACCAAAGTAGGATAGACAAGCAAAATTCCAAAACGAATCAACGAGAGATGACATACACACTATCTCCCAGTATGGTCATCAACGTGTTGAGCAGGAAAATCCCCTCTGTGGACATAGGCGATCCCTCTAGCCCTAGGGTGGGTCTAGCAACAAGGAAACATGTTGGAATCCTAAATTCCTTGCTTATAAATTAAATATAGACCGGAACAGATATCCTACCTCGGTCCAATGATTTTGTCGTGGCAAGCGGAAACGATCCTTCGATCTTTTTCTTCACACCTTGCGCTCCATGTTGGTGACGATGTTCATGCGTCTGCACAAAGATCAAACAAACGATGACAACATACAAGCATATATATCATCTACAACTATTCAACTAGTTAAGGAGAGCTAAACACTTTGCATATAAATGGAAACAAAGTTGGAACCAGAAACCAATCATGTATTATTGATAAATGAAAAATAAGTTTACAACCTTATGCCTTGACATTGCAGATATACTTCGACGGGTTCAGTTGGGTGCGTCTCAAGCATTTGTTCGACATTCAACTCAATGAGGCAATGGGCTTAAACTCTCTCTCAACAATGGATAATTCTCTGCTTTATTCAACACACCAGCTATACTAATGACTATTCAGCTAGCTGAATCAATGTGAGGAGGAAGAATTTATAGGAGAGGAGGAGGAGTTTTGGGATCCCACATAAGGTGGAGGAGAGGTCTATCCCTTTGGGGAGTTGCACAATTGTAGGAACTAACAAGCCAAAGGGAGGAAATCGACTTGATTTAGTAAAAAAAACCATGATGACTCCACTCACAAAGCTGTTAAGCATGGAAGCTTCATTTCTATTTTAAAAAACTTTCCAAAAGTATCTCGACACGACTGCCCTTTTGAGACAGAGCACTAAAGGGCACGAGGCCCAGTGTTGATTTCTCCATGGGCGCAAGGCCATAACTGCCTACCAGCGCTGACCCAAAATCATATGATTTTAAAGGTCTGCTTGAGGAATGATCAACAAAGATTATGATCTTGACATGCTAAGGGATGCAATGACATTTATGGCAATGCATGATAGTACACAGAGGTCATTGAAATGGCCCTCCAATTTTCAGGATGGAGATTGCAGGGACAGTGACAAAATACTGTGTACCAACCTTCTTGTGGAATGCTGTGATTAAGTGATGTGTGTAAAATGAGCTATGTGAAGAATCCTTGCAAATCTATGGCCAAATGAATCAGACAAGAATTGGTTGTTGAATGAGCTTCACCACCAATAACAATAGAGCAAGTAGCTAAGGTGAGAGTAGCAACTAAAGTAGAAGCAGTAAAGGTAAAGGCTATAGAATCATAGATGGCATCAGGATCATATGATGAATCAATAACCGAGATTGCACCTAATACTATACATGAACAACATAGTAGTTCACATAAAATATATGTTAGTGACGTTGTATTACCACAACTGATCAGCCTAGGTAAATAGAAGCTTAATGGTCATATCTACTAGCCTTGTGATTAAGAGTATATATCATGGAGTATTTATATCCCAATTGGAACTACTCTTGAACTAGTATTACTTATTTCTAGCACATAACCAAGTAATTTTATAATTCTGAATGGATTAATAACATATGGTATGGTGGAGAAATTACTCCTTGTATTATTTGGGAAACTCATACCTTAGCATAGTTGAGTATGTGTTAATTACATGCCTTGGTTAAACAAGTACATGGATTACTAGTATATGACTATTATTCAGTATATAGTACAAGGGTTAAGCTAATATGAGTACTTACATGAGCCTACTACTCAATAGAGTCCAGGATTTACAAGCATGGCACATGGTGTTTCCAATTATCACCCTAGACCGAGTCACCATTACTTTACTCTCTATCCTATTTGTTCCAAGTACTCTATGAACCACAAGGGTTCATGATAAACATCCCAAAGATCATGTATTATGAACCAAAAAATTTCGATCACCTTGCATTGTGTTGTCCTTTGCATCTACATTTCCATTACCAAGGAGGTTATTATGTGGAAGTTCATTGTGCATAGGACCTCTGCACAATGAAATTCTACACAAGCACAAAATTCTGTACTCACATTCATGGCAGTGTTATGAAACTATGCTCATCCAGTTCCGATATGTAAAATCGATATGTATGAATTAAAAATCCATAATTAATAACTTAATAACGAACATGAATTCGATGGTTTAAGGGTTAAAATTAATAGCTTCCTACCAATTTACAACATAAATTCTATAACACGATGCGAGTCGCTCATTTTGCTTAAATCCACGAAACCTCGTTGTTGAATGAAACTTGGATTCTCTACCTATATTCTCAATTGTGCATCGAATTGTATCGCTTAAATCTAAGAAAATATAAATAAATCTTAATCCCTCTTGTCAATATTTTTTACGAGCATCATATTTGATCTATAAAATCTCTACTAAAATTGTCATTTGTGCATCAAATTTGATCACTTATATCTATGGGATTTTCGATAAATTTGTAATATTACTAAAATTTAGCTTTTAGCTAAATGGAATATTATAGATCATTTTGTCACTAGGTAGGTGAATAAATGGGTAGGGAGGCCCATAAATATCCTTAACAGCAATAAAGACACTTCAAGTGTGAAAGGAGACCCTCTAAGTAGCTAAATAAAGCACCTTTGAGCATGAATAGGGGCTGGATCATGTTGAATAGGTCAACTTTGACCAAATCAACAACGCTGTTACAAAGGAGTGGACATTTAATGAGGAATAGTGAAATTTTGGAGGGAGATTGATTGCATGGAGGTAGTGACCTAATTGAGTTGGGCCAAGGGCAAGGTAGCTCATAACTTATATAAGGAAGAGGATGGCAGCCATATTGGGGATGTTTTTTGACTTATTATTTGTATATGGTCTGTTTAGAATTTTGGCATTCTTCAGCTGTTTAGTTGAGTTTGCAGTGCTGTTTAGCACAGGGTGTTCCTGAGTGGGAATCCCATCTCTTTCCTTGAGAGGCCTCTTGGAGGAGTATTTCACTACATTTCCACACTCAGGCTCAAGTCCAAGCTACAACTTTCTTCATCAACGCAATTTCTGCAGAATATTGTGCTGTGTTGCAGGGTGCAGCAGTGGATAATTAGATCGGGTGTCTTCAGAGCTAGTTTTGAAGTGGAGGAAGGTTTCCATCCATTGGAAGGCATGTAAAGAAGCCCCTTGATGTTTATTGACACATTTAGCAGCAAGCTAAGGAGTATTCATCCCCTACAGCGTAGTTTCAGCCTAGATCCACGTTATTTTAGGGAGGAGTTGCATTGGGTATTTTGGGAGGAGATTTATTCTGTGGGGGATCCATTCTTTCATCTAGAGGATCTATTGGAGAAGATATGTAGTTTTCTACACCATGTCCAACCATATCTTCTCATTTCGGTTGTTGCAACATACCTTCAGCCCTAGGGCTGCAGCTTACATAGGCACATTGTGTGCATTTTTTAGAAACCCTCTTGGCTTGTCTTGGAAAGTTGATCTAGTGCCCAGATCTATATGTTTAGACTCTATTGGGGCCTATATCAGTATTTTTACATCATTGTATCATCTCCAGCTATATTTATGCATAATATGACTGCGCTGTAGCAACTCTCCAACATTTTGTATTGCAACTTCATCTCGCTTTTGAGAGTGTTTATGTATTGGAGGCTTGCGTGATCACATTATATGGTTTGTGCCTCATTGTTTTGTACTTATTTGCTGCATATATGATAAAAAATATGACTCTATGTTGGTCTCATGGTTTCATTTGTTAAATATTAGCTGTTTCTTTCATTTTATGCACTATATTCCTACTTTTCCCATTTGGGAATATTACAAAATTCTATATATTTTTTCAATTGATTGTGCCAACATCAAATTTGATGACTTAAATTTAATTAATTATGTTATGTTTGAGCGAGTTTTTATGATGGAGCACTTGGTTTTTTGTTTTCGCAGATAAAGCTAATTGTCTATTTTTTCTTCCCAAATATGTAATTTGGACACATCATGTGCATGTGAGTGCTAAGAATCAATGGCGAAAATTGATTGCCAAGAGTGTTGATATTATGCAGGAATATAGTATGTTATAATTTCAAAGTGGTATCACATTTTTCCATGGGAAAAAGAGTGTATTCTAAGCCAACGATCACAGAAAATATTTTTCCAAGATGGTATTCATAGGTTGAATAAAATAAAATATTTAAGCTTGCATTGCGCTAAAGAAAGGTCAACAACCAATATGACCTGAGGATCTTATTGAATATAAAATGGTTGAAAAATCAAAAGTGCATCGGAAATTTTAAATAATTGTTACAACGTTGGTTAAAAATCCATATAATAAAGTTAATAAAGGCAAATTAGTCCAAGGTCATGGGACATGTATTCCAAGATGAATGTCGGGAAATCATTTTGGTACGGGTGTTCATTTGGTTTATTATGGCTAAGGGAAATTGACAAAGGAAATGGAAAAGGTTTTGGAAAGGAAAAAGGGATTAATTGACATTTAATTTATGAAAATAATGGAAATTAGGAGAAAAGGAAGGTGAAAGGTCACATGATGCATGTGAGGAGGAAATTGAAGGAAAATAGAGGAAAATGAATAAATTAGAGGCCTCATTGATAAAAAGGATTAGGAGGACCAATTCATGGGTTTTTTCAGTTCAGTTTTGAGCTCTCCCACTATTCTCTCTACTCTCTCATACTCTTGCACACATAGATCATATTGGAGCACTCTTGCATTAAATCAATGAAGGAAAAGGAAGGACAAAAAAGAAAAAGGGAAGCAAATATCAAGCAAGGAATATCCTCAAAGATCAAGCAAGGAGGAGAAGGATCAAACGACTACAACAAGATTAACTGTAGGTATCGAGTTGCATGTATGATTTCCTTGCTAGTTTTGGCATGCATGGTACATGCATGTGTGTATTTGGTTCTCTTGTTGTCATTGGCATGGGTTTTTCCAGGTGTGATGGTGATTTTCAACCTTACCTTGCCAATTTTGGATAGCCATGGTGTGATGGGGTCTCTCTTACATGCTTGAGGTGGATTACCGGATGGTTTTGAAACTAAGTGGGGTGGTCTTAGGAGAAGAACACAAGGCCTAGGAATCCCTGGACTAGTAAAAGTGGGATTGCAGTAAATTCATATTGTGTGTATTGTGAAAAATCCTAAATCTGGATTCCTACTGCAACAAATATGAATTACTTCTCCTATTATGTTTCATAATTATTTCATTATACTGAAATATTGAAGTAATATCTGAAGCAGTCTACACAAGTAATGGCGCGGAATAAATCTAAGTACTAAAACAATCTAAAAAAAAATATAATGAAAAACATCCACATTTGACACAGTTATTTTTAGACTAAGTCCCCGGAAAAACCCAACTTAGGAAAACTGGTGTAGAAGATATGAGGGTTTTATATTATTAAGCAACAAAATCTTAATTACAACTAGGGTGACAATATCTGATTCACCCTTCTGAAAAATCTAGACAACAAATGTAATCGTGAGATATACCTTACTCTACAAGTCCCCGACCGATCTAAACAACGCTGGTGAAGTCCCTCTCTGCCTCTGCATGAGTGCCTATGCTGGAACTGCATAAGATTGCGTGGGAAAGCTTGAGAAACCGCGTAACCTCTCTCTGCAACTAATCAAGCTGATCTGAGACTGAGTTTTGGCCCTCCTCGCTTAGAAACCCCATCCTATAGCTATCTCTGGACTGACTCTGGAAGGCACTGCATCACTTCTATGTGATTCCCTTCAGGGACTCCGTCACCCCTTCAGAAAAATGCACTGCCTCTCTCTGAAATGCACTCATGGTCCTCCTGACCAGTCTCTGCATCTGCCCCTCTCTGAATCTGATCACTGAATCAAAATCACTTAGCAAAACCTGTCCTAGTGATTCGATTCTGACCAAAAGCTGTGTCTCCTCACACAAACTCAAAAATGTTAAATGTTCAATGTGCTTAATATAATTTGCATAGGTCCCTCACCCTCGTTCTTATATTATTCTGTTGACCCTTCAACGACCAAGATTAAAGCATAATCAAGGGATAAGATTAACTTAGTGGTGATCCATGACTTTATCTAGAAGATTCACACTTATTTTAATTAATACCCTTTAATTAATCAATTTCCCTAAGTTTAGAATTAGGAAAACATTAAAAAATAATCAATTAATTTAATTAAACCATCTTTAAGTGGAATTTTCCACAACAATTTCTGGGTATTATGGAATACATGTGTCTTAGCCTATATACAAAGCTACAAGGCTAGAGCACATCCGATGCTACCATAAATCAACATGTACCTTAGTGGGACTAGGAATCATCAACCGATGAATGGTGGGATATACGATAAAGCATAGAGGTATATGCCCTTGATTAGGCCTAGGAATCCTGGATTGGTGAATGGCGGGATATACATTAAATCCTATAGGGTGGAGTCTTGTTGGGACTAGGAATTCTCGATCGATGAATGGCAGGATATATGGTAAAGCCTAGAGACTAGAGACAGAACAATTCCTCATGATTTAGGAGGAGATATCTGAAGGCATCCATGCTTGTATAGGCCTAGTGATCCCTGGACTGGTATGTGGTGGGATTGTGGTAAAGTCTGTTGTTACACCAATTTTTGGCCATATAACCATTTACAATTAGATGGATAGAAGTACACCATGTAAGACCAATTTTACCATAGTAAAATTGCTTTCACTATAAGAAATAATTTAATAAACCATATTTTATTAAGTTATTTAAGGTTCAAATAGGAAACTCCATGAGGAATAATTAAATAAATCCTTATTTATTTGATTTTCCTCTAGGAATAATTAATTAAACCACTGTTTAAATAATATTCCTGGTCATATTTAACCCAATTATGAGAAATTATTAGAAATCATTATTTTTCTTATTTTTCTCTAGGAATAATTAATTAAATCATTATTTAGTTATTGTTCCTTGTTAAATTTGACTAAATCTCATAGAAAAATTAAACAAATCATTATTTGTTAAATTATTCCTTATCCCCATCCTTGAAATAATAAATAAATCATTTATTTGTTTATTATTTCTAAATAAATGTATTTAACCAATTTAAAT
This sequence comes from Pinus albicaulis, assembly GCA_034641835.2. NCBI lineage: Eukaryota > Viridiplantae > Streptophyta > Pinopsida > Pinales > Pinaceae > Pinus > Pinus albicaulis. Next base: position 1,435,842,525 of record CM076570.1, read on the forward strand.
TTCTTTTCCCTCTAACAAAATATACTAACATATTCCAACCAGTTAGATTTAGATCTTGGTTAATTATATTTAATTATTCGTCATTATCGAGGATAAATCATTATTTTGTTATAAATAGGAGGGTTTTCCATGTTGAGATTGCAACAAGATGATGAGCTTAGTGGAAAGGTGTCGCCTTCACTAAGTGGGCCCGCAGGCTATTTTTGGCGCAAAGTCTATTTTTAGACATATGGATCATGTTCTATGAGTTGCAGGATGCTATTTGTGGATGGTTGGTCAAGTCGAAAAAAATAGATGGACTTCTATTTTTAGACATACTGGGCGGAATCTATTTTTAGATTGCCAGTCTAAAAATAGATATGTCAAATATTATTAGCTCTTAATAATATTTAGACTCTAAACATTATCTTATTCTTTTGGAGCACTTCAGTTAAGTGCACAGATGTGGCACAGGAGCTGACAGAAGGAATTACGCTATTCCTGAGGGTTATGTGGAGCTATTGCATGGATACTTCAGTTAGAACTCATGTGACAGAGTTTGGTGGAGTTGATTGAGGAAGTTAGTGGAGTTGTATTTAGTTTAACTAATATAAACATAGTTGAGCTATTTGTATTCAGTTTAACTAATTGATACAATTAGTGAGAGTGGTGTGAATTAATTATTAATTAATTCACTAATTATAAACTCATTAATCAACTAAAGAATGCATCGGTTAACTTCAGTGCATGGACAGTTTCAGTGGAGACCAGTGCAGAAATAGGTGAAAGAGCAGGTTAACTATCAGTTGTGACTATATTGTTGCTATTTGCAACACACAGATAGGTGGAGAAGCCCATGAGGATTGCGCAGTACAAGCCAGGTGGTTTATCTATTTAATGAAGCCATCCCATAGCATTGAAAACGCAATAGAGGCTGGCTATCAAGTGACAAAATATTGGAGCATGTGTTTTGCTAGATCTAACTTGATAGTGTGTAGCAATTGAGGGTGTGCATGAGAGCTTGTGAGGAGCTTTTGTACTATGATTGTTACATGATCTCCATGACGTATAATATACAGATAGTTGGGGTTTTCAGCTTTAAGATTTCCCATTAAATACTGTGTTTATATGTGTGATTGTTTGTGGTTTTAATGTATGCTTGCAATTGATTTTATTTCCGCATGTGATGATCAATGGTAGAAGAGATTCTGTATTATGCATGAAGATAAAATAGTGTGTGATCAGAAGAATCTCAGTGAATAATATATCAATTATTCAAATTTCTACATTCCATTCATTATTCACTTTGATCACTTTCATTGTTGCGCTTTGATCATTATCACTGTTGCTACTATTTTCTTTGTTTCTTGAACTCTCATAGAGTTCAACATATTTTGGGTTTTCTACACCATCGAGAGAGAGAGACTTCTGGATCTGAAGCATTGAGGACAGCCAAGAACCCATCCCATTGAGGGGGATTGGTAACATCATTCTTTGTTCCCTTCCCAGGTGTTGTAATACATATAAAATTATTTATCTCTTGTCTTTTTCGTTGGATGTATGGAGCATTTCTTATTTCTTTTCATTATTTAACTACTTTTTCTACATAGATCAAGTTTTTGGCAGCATTTTTTTTAACTATCACACTTAGATATAGAGACGTTAAGCATCCATATTTGTTGTTAGGGTTGTTTGTCACGCGCAGCTAAAGTGAGCTCTTTTCGTACACTTGTGTTAAGAATTTACGCTAACTATTGGCGACTCCACTGTGTTTTATTCAGATGCCTAGATGACCAATTGCTTCAGTAACTACGGTTTTTCTTCAGATTTTTTTAGTCTCTTGATGTTTTTTTTAAGTTTTATTCCCTAAAATAGTAAAAATTCTAACTTCCATGTGTTTTCCGCAACCTACTGCCCGAAGATCCTAGATATGGAACTCGCACTTTTTGGCCCAGAAACTACGATTTCAGGCTAAAATTGCAGCTATCAGCCCAGAAACTACGATTTCACCCTGAAATCGCAGTTGTCAGCCCAGAAACTGTGTTTTCCACTGTTTACAGGTCAGTACCTGCGTGCTGCAAATTTTTTTTGAGTTTTTTCTATGACAGTTAGGGTTTGCCTCAAACATTGTTCAGGGTTTTCTGACCTGTTATCACTCCACTAGATTCCCAAGGCTGAGGAAGGAATCCCAAGAGAGGTAACCACAAACCAAGCTTTTGACTTGATAGATAGCCCTATCAAGTTGGAGAGGGCTTTGTCCAAAAGGGTCACAGCCAAGTGGGTTGAAGCAGTTAGTGTTTTCGGCTAGATAATGAGTGCAGGGGTTGTTTTGATTTGATTTGGTTGGGTAAATCAGCAGATAATGAAAATAGGTCAAGGAAAACTAGGCCAGAGCTAAAGAATGAGGGTTGCAGAGATGAATGGGGATAGGTAGGTATAATGTCAATCACTTAGGGGAAATGATTATGGAATGGTTTTAGAAAATGTAGGAAGGTTGAGGGAAGCATAAGAGATATATTTCTCTTAGACAGAAGATATGAAACAAAGTATGATCAGTTACCCAAAACAGAGCATGGATAGCATGTATTCTGAATTTCACATTTATAAAAGATCATAATATAGAAAAGTGGAAGTGAATATGAACAATACATTCACACATATGTCACTGAAGAAGAAAAAATGAAAAACATTTAATACCACATGTATCCCATAAATATAATTGCAACTCCTCTTGTATTAATGGCCAAAACTGAATACAAAGTATCCTTGATCAACTAAAGAAAAAGAACTGATTTCAATTTCCAACCTCTATTACATTGAATTTGTGCAATTTATAGACCAATTTACAAAATCTGAGGCAAATCTCAGAGCCAGAATTATTTCAAACAAAAAAAAAATAATTCCTAACCTGTAGGAACCTAAAATTGTTTATAAATAAATGAATTTCTTTCCCAAGTCTTCGAATTCATGATTTGGAAGAATTTGGAGAAACCTCCCTTGAGCATCTATACCTTGAAATCTAGAAAAATATCAATAAATTCATTGAATATGCTGACTGTTTGAGATGAATCGACCTTTTCTATACTGTGCTATTTGCTAATGTGCTGATACAGTGGGACAGTTAGGACATGGACCACATTTCACTAATCCACTGGCACATTGAATGCCGTGCTGTGCTTTTCGCTACCTTTTTGCTGTGTTTAAACCTATTTCTGAAAGAAACATGGTTCAAAGCTTATATTTCCGACGTAACCCTTATTTAAATAAAACAAAGCTCAACTCATTTACCCAGACTTGAAACTTTTATAGATTTCATCTTAGAAACACATCGCATTCGTGCACTTCACATGTTTTACAAGTTATAATATGAAGAATGGAAACCGTAATGCGATGCGAAGTACGAAGTTGACATGGCAGTTAAGGTGGGGCCCAACCGCATCACAATCGCAAATCAAAAGGTTTAGTTTATAAGTGGCGGAATTTAAATGCTAAAAGACGCGAAGTGCGACGTGCGGGGAGAAGTGGGACTGACCGCATTGCAAGTGAAAATACATACATTGCGAGTGCTTCCAGTAAGTTATAAAATTTGCGATGCGATATATCGCAAATCGGTGATCGCAGATTTTAAAGTTTAGTTGCTATACGAAATGATATTTCTTGCGATATGCGATGGATGGCAGGGAAAGGTGACGTGTCAGGGAGATTTGGCTCCACTTAATTGCAATCGGGGAAATGTGAAGGCAGAAAGTGAAAAAAGGTAAGTTTTAATGATTTTTCAATGGAAAATGAAATAGAAAAAGGAAGCGTGGCGGGGAATGGGTCCCACATCATATCGCATCAGAGATTTTATAAGTTTGGCATTTGATTTGTTATAACAAAACTTTGTGATGGCGATATGCAATGAGGCACAAGTGGTCCCACCAATGGTTTGAGTGGCTCTTGTTATATATATAATATGTGATATATATATAACGATAAGGTCTAAATTTTATATAATACAGCTATTGATGGGTGGCAGAGCTTATAAAATTTAACAATTTTGGACTTTTAGATAAGTGGGTTTATAAAATAATAATCCTCGAAAGGTTATATACTTGGGTTTTGGGGGTTTTAATGTGATTTTAAATGGATTTAAAAAGCTCTAAACTAAGTGTTTTTAAATATAGTTTAGGCTATATAGTAAATGAAGTTTGGGTTTTAGTAATAACTTGGATAATTTAGAAAATGAGATGAAATTTTTGGATATTGGGGAAAAAGGTGAAATAGTAAAAAAAGAAGCGAGGTCAATGATAATGACGAAGATGAGGTGAAAACATAGCAAAATAAGGTGGGGTCGGCGGGATTCAAATACCAGTGCTAACATCGGCTCCAACTGGGGAAGATAGCTCCGAAGGAGGTGTCAAGAACTGCAGATCTCTGGGACTCGTTGATTAGTGCCTTATCTATTGGGAAATGGAGTCCAATCTGTAAACTGAAACTAAAACTGAAACTGAAAACATACTACAAACTTCAACCCACACTAATAGATCATCAAAACCTTAGGGCCTTCACCTCGGGCTTCAAACCTTGATGAATTTTGTTAACACTTGCTGAAAAGAAAAGAAAATCAAACTGAAATGATAGCAACCTATTATATTCTGCTGCACAATTGTTAATTAGGTGAAATGATCCTTCCAGTGTAACCAATCCAGGAGATGGCTTCTTACTAAAGTTCTGCTCTCACTTTCCTTGAGTAGGCAGAATGATGTACATGAAGGCAAATCACAATAAAAACTGAAACCAAGGCTTATGCTGACAAACAAAACAACATTCATCTACTCCAATGCTTACAAAATACTATCGAAGGGATCTTGAAAATATTGAAGCATTACCTTGTCTTGAGATTCAGCAGCAAAAATACAAGTACTCCCTTCATTTTGATATGAAAGAACACTTGTTTGTTGATCCATAGAAAGGCATGGGGAATTATAACATTTTTTTTATCTAAGTGTTGGCTGAAAATTCCTCAAGCATGGGTAACTTTGATTCTATCTTTGGGATACTGTCTCTCTCTGGTTCATATTCCTCAAATTCATAGTCTAAGTCATCCTTAAACAATAAACATTCTTTAGGATTATCAAGCATGATAGTCCTATCATCTTCATGAAAGAAAACAATATCTACTAGCTGATCTCCTTGCAGGTAATCATCATCATAAATTGGTTTACTCACAACAATTTGTTGTATAGTTTCATCAAGCCCCTCATCAAAATTATCTTCAAATTCATCATACTTAGGCAAATTAGTTTGAGGAGAAACTTCATCAAATATGAACATTGAAAAAGGAGATTGTCTTTCTTCATGATGATCTATAAATCTAGTTTCAGGACTGTCCTCATTTAAACTTAGATTTTCATTTTAAAAAATGGAAGAAGTTTTATCAACACTTTCTTGATTATGTGAACACTACAAACCTGCATTAACTTGGGGTTGTAATATGACTGTTCAGGAGCTGATCTATCTCATCTTCAGACATAGGATAAAGTGCTTTTTGTCTTCTTTTGATAATGCAGTAATTGTCTTCTTTCTTTCCTAAAGATTCACAAGGATGCTAAATATATTTTTTAACCTTTGGCTGATCAAGTTGTTGTACTGCTGCAAGAATTTTCTCATGTTGGAAGTCTTTATGAACATCAAGACAATATACATCATATTTTTCTTCTATGAGAGAAAACACTTGCTCTTTTTGATGATGAAAATGATTGTCATGCAAAGGCTCAAGGATCTCTTCATCCATGGAGGAAGCTGCTATTTCTTGTTGGGAGGAAAAATCATATAGGGCTTCTATGATCTCATCATCTAGAAACTCTCCATCCCCATATAAATTTTCAAGAAGCTCAATGAAATTATTATATATCTCACAACAACTATCAATCATTGACATGAAATAATTAGAGCATTAATAATGTTGAAAGAAAACTGAATGAAAATTATTTAGAGAATATAAACTAGCAGATGGTAGATCCTCCTACCATGATCTCGCTTTTTCCTTCAAGGTAGCCATAAACATCTTCATCAGACAATCTTCAGGAACTTCAACCTTCAGTCTATGAATATGCAAATGAAATTTGACCAAATGCAAACTATCATCTTCATCGTACTGACCATTAAACTTTGGTTGTCCTGATTGCTAATCTATATGAGGAATACGGTTCAGAAAACCAGGAATATGAGCTCGATTAATGGGAGCATACCTTCGAGCAATAAAATCCATTTTGACAATAGTGAGTCACCAAGAAGTTCTTTAGACTACTGGTTCTTGAATAGTGGAGTTGCCATGAAATATTGATTTTCTGGATCTTTCAGTCAATGGAGTTTCTAGGTGAATGATTCAACCTTCATATGTGTCCAACTGTTGTTCACCATCAAAAATTAGATCTAAATATTTGTCGCACACCCAGGGAAGATATGTCTTTTCGATCCCCGGCAACGGCGCCAATATGTTATCACTCCACCAGATTCACAAGGCTAAGGAAGGAATCCAATGGAGGTAATCACAAATCAAGATTTTGACTTGATAGATAGCCCTATCAAGCTAGAGAGGCTCTCTCCAAAAGGGTCATAGCTAGGTGGGCTGGAGCAGTTAGGGTTTTAGGCTAGATAATGAGTGCATGGGTTGTTTTGATTTGATTTGGTTGGGAAGATCAACAGATAATGAAAATAGGTCAAGGAAAACTAAATCAGGGCTAAATAATGAGGGTTGCAGAGATGAATGGGGCAAGGTAGGTATAATGTCAATCACTTAAGGGAAATGATTATGGAATGGTTTTAGAAAATGTAAGGAGGCTGAGGGAAGCATAAGAGATGTATTTCTCCCAGACAGAAGATATGAAACAAAGTATGATCAGTTACCCAAAATAGAGCATGGCTAGCATGTATTCTGAATTTCAAATTTATAAAAGATCATAATATAGAAAATGGAAGTGAATATGAACAATACATTCGCACATATGTCACTGAAGAAGAAACAATGAAAAACATTCATCACCATAGGTATCCCATAAATATAACTACAAATCCTCTTGTATTAATGGCCAAAAATGAATAGAAAGTATCCTTGATCAACTAAACAAAATGAATTTATTCCAATTTTCAACCTCTATTACATTGAATTTCTGCAATTTATAGACCAATTTACAAAATCTGAGGCAAATATTAGATCCATAATTATTTCAAACAAAAAAAAATAATTCCTAACCTTTAGAAACCTAATTTTTTTTAAAAATAAATGAATTTCTTGCCCAAGTCTTCGAATTCACGATTTGGAAGAATTTGGAGAAACCTCCCTTGCAGATCTATACCTTTAAATCTAGAAAAATATCAATAAATTCATTGAATATGCTCATTGTTGGAGATGAACCGACCTTTTTCTGTGCTGCGTTGTTTGCTAATTTGCTGATACAGTGGGATAGTTAGGATGTGGACCACATTTCACTGCTCCACTGGCACATTGAATGCTGTGCCGTGCTTTTCATTTCCCTTTTGTTGTGTTTAAACCTATTTCTGAACGAAACAACGTTCAAAGCTTATATTCTTGACGTAACCATTTTTTAAATAAAACAACATTCAACTCATTTACCTGGACTTTAAATTTTAATATATTTTATCTTAGAAACACATCGCATCCACGCACTTCGCATGTTTTATAGGTTATAATTTGAATAACGGAAACTGCGATGCGATGCAAATTACGGAGGTGACGTGGCAGTTAAGGTGGGGCCCAACCGCATCAGAATAAAAAATTAGAAGGTTTAGTTTATAAGTGGTAGAGGTTAAATGCTAAAATATGCGAAGTGTGATGTGCGGGGAGAAGTGGGATCGATCGCATCGCAATTTAAAATACATACATTGTGGGCGCTTTGTAATATCCAAAAATGGGAATACATAGAAAAGCATGCTGAAATAACACACTCCTTGGAAATCTGTGCACTAAAATGTAGAAATTATATAACTTATGTGTTATATTTCCAAGATTCTCCTGATCTCACACTATTTTAACTTCATGCAAAATACAGAATCTATTCCACCATTGATCATTTGCGGAAATTAAATCAAGATTGCAATTCACACATGAAACAATAAAAATTCACACACATTAACATAGTTGTTTAACGGGAAAGACTGAAGCTGAAAACCCCAACTATTTGTATATAATACATGTCATAGAGATCATGTAACAATCCTCATACAAAGCTGATCATATCAAGCTCTCAGTACAATACAATCGCTACACACTAATTAGGCCCGATCTTGCAAATCCATGCTAGCCTGCCTCTACTACACAATCCCTGCTGAAGAATGGCTCTGAATGAGTTCGAATTACTCCATCCTTGACTACGCAATCATCATTGGCATCTCCACTGAGTGTTGGATGCAATCAATGCATCACTATAGTCACAACTGATAGTCACTCTTGCTCTTTCACCTATCTCTCCACTGGTCTCCACTGAAACTGCCATGCACTGTAGTTAACTGATGTATTCTTTAGTTGATTAATGAGTTTATAATTAGTGAATTAATTAATAATTAATTCACACCACTCTCACTCATTGTATCAATCAGTTAAACTAGATACAAATAGCTCAACTATGTTTAGATTAGTTAAACTGAATACAACTCCACTAACTTCCTCAATCAACTCCACCAAACTCTGTCACATGAGTTCTAACTGAAGTATCCATGCAATAGCTCCACTTAACCCTCAGGAATAGCGTAATTCCTTCTGTCAGCTCCTGTGCCACATCTATGCACTTAACTAAAGTGCTCCAAGAGAATAAGATAATGTTTAGAGTCCAAATATTATTAAGAGCTAATAATATTCGACATATCTATTTTTAGACTGGAAATCTAAAAATAGATTCCGCCCAATATGTCTAAAAATAGAAGTCCATCTATTTTTCTAACTTGACCAACCATCCACAAATAACATCCTGCAACTCATAGAATATGATTGACATGTCTAAAAATAGACGTAGTCTAAAAATAGACTTTTGCGCCAAAAATAGCCTGCGGACCCACTTAGTGAAGGCGACTCTTTTCACTAAGCTCATCATCTTGTTGAATCTCAACACTCCCTCTCAATAATATAGGGATTATCTGCCACCCCGATCCTTTCTCTATGGTATTCGAATTTTCTCCTGGTGAGTGCCTTCGTCAGAATATCTACATCTTGATCCTCCGTAGGAATGTAAGAAAGCAACATGATCTTCCGCTGCAGACAATCTCTGATATGATGGTACCGAATGTCAATATGTTTAGATCTATCATGAAATACTAGATTAACCGAGAGTTTAATGCAACTCTGATTATCACAATATATCACAGTAGGATCTAAGTGAGAACCAAACAAACCAAGCAGGATCTTCCTCATCCATATAACCTCGCATGCAGCCAAACTTGCTGCCATGTACTCGGCCTCCGCTGAACTGAGTGCCACGGATGTTTGTTTCCTGCTGTACCAAGAAACTGCTGTAGATCTGATACTAAAAATCCCTCTAGATGTGCTCTTTCTGTCTGTTGGGCTTCCTGCCCAATCTGCATCCGTGAAGCCATGCAACTTCATCTCATCCGAATTTCTATTCCACAATCCATACCCAAATGTGCCCCTGAGATACCTTAGGACATGCTTGCCTGCATTCCAAAAGAGCTTGGTAGGCTTCACCATCGCTTGTGAAAGCTGGTTCATAGCATAGCATATGGTATGCCCGGTCGTGTATTGACTAAATACATGAGCAAACCAACCAAATATCGATAAACAATGGCATCCACTACCTCTGCCGATTTAGCATCCTCTTTCCTCCAACCATCAGGAAGAGGAGTGTCAATAGGCTTGCAGCCTTGCATGTGAAACTTGTCTAGTATCTCTTGGGCATACTTTCCTTGAGACACAAATAGTCCACCTTTTCGCTGCCAAATTTCCAATCCCAGGAAATAATGAAGGAGGCCCAATTCCTTCATCTCAAACTCCTTTGCACGATCTGCCTTGCATGAGTGTATCAATAGTTCATCACTTGTTAGTATTAAATCATCTACATAAAGCACAATGATCAAAAGCTCACCCTCCACCACAATCTGGTATAGGTTTGGATCCGCCTCACTCTTGGCAAAACCAAGTCCAGTGAAATAACTATCTATCTGTGTGTACCAAGCACGAGGTGCTTGTTTCAGCCCATACAACGCTCTTTTGAGCCTGCACACATGCGACTTGCTGCTGAAGATTTCGAATCCTTCAGGCTACTCAATGTACACCTCTTCCTCAATGAATCTATTGAGGAACATAGTATTCACATCCATCTGATGAATGTGCCAACCCATCTGTGCTGAGAGAGCAAGGATGTTCTGTATGGAAGAATACCCTGCGACAGGTGCAAAGGTTTCTTCATATTCGATCCCCTCGATCTGTGAGAAGCCCTGGGCAACAAATATTGCCTTATACTTCTCGACGCTCACGTCATCAACTTGCTTCACTTTGTAGATCCATCTCGAACCTACCACTAATTTCCCTTCCGGCCTTGGGACAATCTCCCATGCACTGTTTCTGACAATCAAATCATACTCTTCCACCATGGCATCTACCCATGCGGGATCCTCCACAGCTTCCTCGAAAGAGGATGGTTCTGTCACGATACACTTGCTCATCAGAGCGATGTATCCAGTAAATTGGTCAGGTGACTGTCTCTGTCTGCACTGTCATGTAGGTGCTCCTACATTCTACGCTGCATCAAGATTCAGTCGCTCAGCTTCTGTAGTGCGCTTCCACCCTCTGATGTTTGGCGCTGCATGAGTGGTTTCTTCCACTCCATGAACCTCCTCTTGTGGCTGATCCACATCCTGAGGCTAATATTTAGGAACAAGTAGCTCCTCCTCTTCTTGCAAGTGTAGCTCCCTCTCAAGCGACAACTTCATGGATTTCTCCTCATGAAATTTGATATCTCGTCGCACAATAGTCATCTGACTGTTTGGAAAATACACACGATAATTGTGGGGTGTTTCTGTGTACCCCAAAAATATCCCAACCTCTGCGGTCGACTCCAGCTTCTTTCAGGCATCCTTCATCACATGAATGTAAACAGGTGAGCCAAAAATCTTCAAATGAGAAATATCAGGCTTCTTACCAGAAAACGCCTCTTCGGGTGTACTCATGCCAAGTACTCTATGAGGACAACAGTTTTTCACATAAACCGTAGTGTTGCATGCCTCAACCCACAAGTGTATGGGAAGGCCCTGATCATGCAACATTTCCCGTGCAGCACCCACGATTGTTCTGTTCTTTCTCTCCACGACCCCATTCTGTTGTGGGTTATGAGGCGCTATGAGTTCTCTTCGAATTCCTTCTTTGCTACAGAAGTCTTTGAATTCACCAGAGATGTATTCACCACCATTATCGCTCCTTAGAGCTTTCACCTACTTCCCCGACTCTTTCTCAACCAGCACCTTAAACTCACATAACTTTGAGTATGTCTCACTCTTCCTCTGCATGAAGAACATCCAACACTTACGAGAAAATTCATCAACAAAAATCACATAATACCTGTGTTTCGCTGTTGAAGCAACTGAGAAAGGTCCACACACGTCTGTGTGAATTCTCTCAAGGATCATCATGGCACGACTATCCTTCTCATGAAAAGTGGTCTTCACAAATTTTCCCAAAGTACATCCCTTGCACTGATCTTATTGCTCAAGTGTACCTGTGGGAAGCCCGGTAGAAATCTGCTGCAAAATTTTCGAAGCGCCATGGTGAAGATGGCCCAATCTCCTTGCCACAATTCGCCCTCATCCTGGCTCACCACTCTTTCTGCTTTGCTTTCCATTGTTGTGCAGCCATCTACCTGCAATTGATAAATATTCTTAACTCGAATCCCTATCCTCCTGGTTTGACTAGTTGTTTTATGTCGAAGAAAAGCTTTTCCCTCACTGAAAACAACATCATAACCCTTGTCTTCCAACATCGCCACAGAGATCAGATTCTTCTTCAATCCTGGAACATGCATGACATCCTTCAAGATGAAAGGTTTACTGGACTCCCTCTCAAAGGAAATGGTCTTGATAACAGTCGCACTATATCTACCATCATCGCCCATATCGATGTGCACTCCAAGATCCTTTTCATCCAAATCACTAAACAAATATTTGTATCCGGTCAGATGGAAAGACGCACCACTGTCAAGAAACCACACCGATCCCATCACACTTGAAACCAAGCATGCGATCAAAGAAAAATCCAGCTCAAACTACGAGGTTAAGGCCTCTCCAGCTGTAGATCCAGTAGCCTGCTTATTCTTCTTCTTCTGTGGACAATTAGTGGCGAAATGCCCATGCTGGTGACAGTGAAAACACTTCACCTTGGACAAGTCCTGCTTCTTGCCTTTCGCACTGGATTGAGAAGGATTTTTCTTCCCCTTCCCTTTCCTTGCTTTGGCAGCCAAAGCGCAATTTTCTTCATCTTCATTCTTTGATGAAGATCCATCCCTGGTACCTCGCCTTATCTCCTCCTGCATAAGATCCAACCAAAGTCACTCCCATCCTGGCAGTTTCTCCTGACCATTGACAGAGTCTTTGTAGCTATGCCAAATCTTTGGAAGCCCAAGGAGAGCCAAGCTCACTAAGTCTTCTTCATCAACAGTAACCCCCACACTTCCCAGCTCGTCCTTGCAGTGGAAAAACTCCGTGAGGTATTTTGGTATACTGTTGCCTTTCTCCATTTTTATTTTTTTGAGCTTGTCTTTAAGCGCCAACTTCCTCTGGTCGCTTATACTTTGCAACAAGTTTTTCAAAGCCTTCCACATTAATAATGGAGTGGCGTTACCGTGAAGGCTGGACACAATGTGGTCCTTCGCACCTTCCAACAAAATCCTTTGACACTTTGCTATCTTCTTTTGCCATGCATCAAGTGCGGCTGCATCACTAGAACCCAGTTTAGGAACATCACTATCGATGAACTCCTTCAACCCATTATCATCCAACACCGCCTCCATCCTGTCCTTCCATGCAATATAATTCAAGCTGCCATCAAGGGCATACTCCAATTGCAATCCGTTGAAAGAAATTTCGATGAATGCTCAACTTCGACACCAAGAAAACACTGTAGCAAATTTGAATTCCACCAGCACAAAACTCAACCACTTCAATAATTGCAATCTCCTCCAATGATAAACTGCTTTGATACCATGTAGAAATTATATAACTTATGTGTTATATGTCCAAGATTCTCCTGATCTCACACTATTTTAACTTCATGCAAAATACAAAATCTATTCCACCATTGATCATTTGCAGAAATTAAATCAAGATTGCAATGCACACATGAAACAATAAAAATTCACACACATTAACACAATTGTTTAAAGGGAAAGCCTGAAGTTGAAAAACCCAAATATCTGTATATAATATATGTCATAGAGATAATGTAATAATCCTCATACAAATTTGATCATATCAAGCTCTCGGTACAATACAATCGCTACACACTAATCATGCTTGATCTTGCAAATCCATGCACCGATCTTTGCCACATGCTAGCTTTCCTCTACTGCGCAATCCCTACTGAATAATGGCTCTAAATGAGTTCAAATTTCTCCATCCTTGACTGCGCAATCCTCATTGGCATCTCCAGTGAGTGTTGGATGCAATCAATGCATCACTATAGTCACAATTGATAGTCACACTTGCTCTTTCACCTATCTCTCCACTGGTCTCCACTGAAACTGCCATGCACTGTAGTTAACTGATGTATTCTTCAGTTCATTAATGAGTTATTAATTAGTGAATTAATTAACTAATTAATTCACACCACTCTCACTAGTGTATCAATCAGTTATAATAGATACAACTAGCTCAACTGAGTCTAACTAAGTTAAACTGAATACAACTCCACCAACTACTTCTCCAACTCCACCAAAATCTATCACATGAGTTCTAACTGAATTCCTCATGCATTAGCTCCAGTAAACCCTCAGGAATAGCGTAATTCCTTCTATTAGCTACTGTGCCACATTTGTGCACTTAACTGAAGTGATCCAAGAGAATAAGATAATGTTTAGAGTCCAAATATTATTAAGAGCTAATAATATTCGACATATCTATTTTTAGACTGGCAATCTAAAAATAGATTCTGCCTAATATGTCTAAAAATAACATCCTGCAACTCATAGAATATGATCGACATGTCTAAAAATAGACGTAGTCTAAAAATAGACTTTTGCGCCAAAAATAGCCTGCGGACCCACTTAGTGAAGGTGACTCTTTTCACTAAGCTCATCATCTTGTTGAATCTCAACACTCCCTCTCAATAATATAGGGATTATCTGCCACCCCGATCCTTTCTCTATGGTATTCGAATTTTCTCCTGGTGAGTGCCTTCGTCAGAATATCTACATCTTGATCCTCCGTAGGAATGTAAGAAAGCAACATGATCTTCCGCTGCAGACAATCTCTGATATGATGGTACCGAATGTCAATATGTTTAGATCTATCATGAAATACTAGATTAACCGAGAGTTTAATGCAACTCTGATTATCACAATATATCACAGTAGGATCTAAGTGAGAACCAAACAAACCAAGCAGGATCTTCCTCATCCATATAACCTCGCATGCAGCCAAACTTGCTGCCATGTACTCGGCCTCCGCTGAACTGAGTGCCACGGATGTTTGTTTCCTGCTGTACCAAGAAACTGCTGTAGATCTGATACTAAAAATCCCTCTAGATGTGCTCTTTCTGTCTGTTGGGCTTCCTGCCCAATCTGCATCCGTGAAGCCATGCAACTTCATCTCATTCGAATTTCTATTCCACAATCCATACCCAGATGTGCCCCTGAGATACCTCAGAACATGCTTGCCTGCATTCCAAAAGAGCTTGGTAGGCTTCACCATCGCTTGTGAAAGCTGGTTCATAGCATAGCATATGTCCAGTCGTGTATTGACTAAATACATGAGCGAACCAACCAACTGTTGATAAACAGTGGCATCCACTACCTCTACCGATGTATCATCCTCTTTCCTCCAACCACCAGGAAGAGGAGTGTCGATAGGCTTGCAGCCTTGCATCTGAGACTTCTCCAGTATCTCCCAAGCATACTTGCCTTGAGACACAAATATTCCACCTTTCCGCTGCCAAATTTCCAATCCTAGGAAATAATGAAGGAGGCCCAAGTCCTTCATCTCAAACTCCTTTGCAAGATCTGCCTTGCATGAGTGTATCAACATTTCATCCCCTGTTAGTATTAATGTAGTGTCCCTTCTTAGTGAGATAGCTTTGATGACACTTAAAGATAGCGATTTTTATATAATGATATAATATTATGTATGAAAGACTTATGTACATGCTTATATGCTATGACCTGGTTTAGGTCACTTGGTTGTTGTGTACTTATGATAATATCTATGGTTGCGTACACAAGAATTGATTTTTGTTAAGAGCATATTAGTGATGTTTTCTCTTTTGGTATCCTATTTTGGACATATGTGTATGACATGAATGGTGATTCAGAATTGAGACACAGATCCATGGATGATCATGGTTAGGTGGAACATATGGTTAATTATGATTTATGGATGATACATGATTTGTATGATTATATGTGCGTAATATCGTACTAAGCATGATGTGGCAGGGGACTTGGTCATTTCCAACAGGGATGCTCAAGTTATAAATGACTGTGGAAGTCATTTCTCCAAAACCAAAATGACTGTGGAAGTCATGCACAATATTTGGTAAAATTTGAATAAGTTCATTATGAAATTCATTTGATTTATTTGATCAATGAGATTGTGATGTGTGCGGGTCTTGGAAGAAGACCTTACCAACAAACCATCAGATGGGTATGAGCTCATAATCAGTACCTTAAGGTGAAACGTGGAGTTTCAAAGCAGAATAGATGAGAAGCCATGGAAATTAGGGCGCGGAGTCCTAAATCCATGAAATATAAAGACGTGGAGTCTTGGATATGTGATAAAAGGATTAGGACATGGAGTCCTAAATCCATGAAATATAAAGACGTGGGGTCTTGAATCTATAATGAAATGTTTGGGGTGCAGAGTCCTGAATATTTAAAAAGATCAAGGTGTGGAATCTTGGATCTTTAGAGTAGATCAGGGCGCGGAGTCCTCAATCTACTAAGGCACGAAGATGCATACAATAGGGGTGCGGAATCCCTATTATCCAAAATACCACTCATGGGAAACTCACATATGAATTTCCTTAATAAGATCTCATCCCTAACAATTTTGGAGTGACTTTCTAAAAATAGAAAGTCATGTCTACTATTTCAAGTATGACTTTCCAAAAATAGTAAATCACCTCCAATCAATGGGTAAACAAGTATACTTGAAGGAAAATCACTTAACTTATGATGAATCAATTGTAATAGTTCAATCTCGACCTAATCCTCAATATTATTAATATTATTATTATCTTTTATGAGACTATGATATTATTATTAAAAGGGAATTATATCTCCTCAATCACTTCACACCTCTCTCCTTCATGACTCTATGTAACTCTCTTTATTTTAAATATTACATTACACTCTCTTTTATGCACTCATCAAGGAATGACATATTCCTCTTACACTCATTAAATATATGTCATAAAATATTCCTCTTACACTCACTTTAATGCATATGTTACACTCTCCTTAAATAAGGCATGCATACCTCTCCTTAATGGCATAAGTTACACTCTAAATGGAATACAATGCATGCATATTAATCCTCCTTTATGACAAGAATTTGTTGCTCTTCCTATATATGAGTCTCATGTATTCTCATTTGGGGGGAGAGGGGGGTAATGCCAAGAGTGGAAGAGACTTGAGGAATATTGTGAGAGGGAGAGATATGGAGAGTATCCAATTACTTCCAAAACAAATCTGAATTTCTTACTAATCTACTAAGTATCTATTGAGGTTGAACATGAGTGGTATTTAGAGGAAGTGAAAACTATTTTCCTTAGTTTTCCTTGCATCTCTCTCTCTACTACTGTATTTTGGTACTGTTTGTGAGCTTTTACAGCTCGGGGGTTCCAGGGGGAGGAGTTCTCCCTGGATATGGTTGGGTGGAAAACCGGATGGTTCAAATGAGTTGGTTAAGGGATCGAAGATGGATCATATTCTCAATGATTGGAACTGAATATCTCTTTAGGTATAATTTCCATTGTCCTAAAATTATAGTATAGCTTTAGCATAAAATAAAAAGTAGACATTTAAATTGTTGTAAGCATCTAATTTTGGTTTAGGCTTATGTTATCTTGAATATTATTTATTAGTTAAAAATGAAGACTAGATTAATCTATATGTATGGATGTTTAAATCTCAATATTGGAGTTATTATTGGTGTGGTTTATGGTACTAATCTTGGTATTGTAGCATTTGAGAAAGGAAAGCCAAATATTTTTGAAGGTAATTGCAATAAATAAATTCCAAAGGACTTGGGTAAATATTTCATGATTTATGGTTTTGTTTCAAGTAATTAGATGCATGTTTTAGAAATGGTTTTAAGATAGTTTGAAAAGTGTTTGAAAAAGTCCGTGAATGAGGAATGTTATTTATACATGAATAAGTGCTAACTTGCAGCTTACATCAGAAGTAAGAAAATGGACATGTACCCAAAACATACTTGGAGGAATTACAGAATCAACCCTTAAAATAAAATGCAAAAATAATGACAACTAAAATATGGTTTGGAAGATCAAATGCTTGAGGTAAGTTGGAGATAAATTTCAGTTATGGCCTATGTTTCATATTCTTATCAATAATTTAATGTTTTGTTATTCAAGTTGTTGTAATATTACTATCAAAATTTTGACAGAAAGCCTTAATGGCTATAGCATTCAGGGCTGCCATATGTTTGTTAAATTGTAGCAATTGGTGCAAAAAGCTTGTCAATCATGTCAAATGAATTAGCTTGTGGTGGGTGGTAAAATGTTTTAAGAACTCATATGGGGGATTTAGAAATGTGTGATTTCAATGAGCATATCTTAGTAGCATAACTTTGGGTTGTGTTTCCTCATGTAGAGGTGTAGTTGTAAGTTTTCATTCCATATGTTTGATAAAAGTCATAAATGAAACATTTAGGCTATAAATTTTGTTATTTTCAAGAATTGCATTTCTGGGCGTTTTGAATTCGATTCAGTCCAACATCAGGGGGTATCCGTGCCTAATGGTCATGTAACCCCTGATTTCATTCCAAAAAATTATGTTTTAGAACCCAAATCGGAAATCTGGGCGATTTGGAAGATTGTTGCTGTGAGTTATGTGCACCTGTTGTTGAGTCTTTGATGAAAGACTAATATTATTTAGTCCCTGTTTTAAGATCGAAACATTTAAAGTTTAAATTCTGAATTTTATGAGATAAATATGTTGAAGAATAATCTTAAATTCATTATTGCTAAGTGTTTGACAAAATGCCTCAATGACTTTTAATTGCGTGCTTGCAAAGTGTTTGTCATAAGGGCTCAATGAGTGTAGAGTGCATGTCTGCAAAGTGTTTGTCTAAAATCTTGAATGGTTGTAGTTTTTGTGCATATAAATTGTTAGTGTAAAATTCTTAGTTACTGTTGTTTTTATGTTACTATAAATTATAAATAAACTATTTAATGGGTGTAGCTTCCTATGTCTGCAAGTTTTTGGTATGAATGTGAAAATGAATTTAATAATTTGCTGAAGTGTGAATAAGACAATTGTTTCTTGTATTATCTAAAGCTTAAAAAAAAAGAGGCTTTTTGTTGGAAACAATTTTACAGTGACTAATTCTTTAGGATTTTGTGCAAATGAGTATTAGTGATTATGTGACATCTACTTCTCTATCTTATTGATGGTGGGTAAGGTAGGACCTTACATATGGTATCAGAGCGAGTTACAACGCTAGGGCCTAATGGGCCAACATGCTTACTTGTAGGTTTATGATGTATGAATGTTGATTTTGCATGCATGTGAGTTGTTGTATATCTTGGCTGGGAAGCATATTGGTTGCATAGAGGATATTATTATCATTATGTCATTTAGTGACTCATGAAATAAAATAAAATAAAATCCCTTATATTCCTTTATATTTTTGTTAAGACACATTATCAACAATATGTTAAAATGCTTAAAGACATGTTGGGAAAGGATGTGCTTGAGAAAGTTGGGGTTAAACCCAAGTATGTGAATGACTTGATTTTAAATCAATGAGTGAGATAGGTGGAGTGAATGCATGGTTTAATATATTTTTAGTGCATCATTTTCAATGTGATATGGGCTTAGTAGCCATCTTTACTCACTGAAATCGTATCTACCAAGAAGAATATTGGCTTAATCTGGACTATAGTGTGATGACCTTGGTGTGTATGCTTTGGGAATGAATAACAAGTGTAAGGCTGAGATTCCATTAACGTGATGATTGAGTTCATCATTATAATTTTGAATCTTTTCGTACCTACACTAAAGGAAACTTAACTAAAAGCTACCTTGAAAGATGTCACTTTTAACTGTGAATGTAAATTCAAGAGTAATGTATGTGTATTAATTAGATGTGTTAAAATATGATTTGGGAATACATTCTTAATGAGTAAGAATGAAATTTCTCTGATTTATTTGACATGAGTTTGTGTATTTTGGGTTCGCATTAGGCATCAAATAACTTTAAATTACTCAAATACTAGGTTGAGGTATGACCTTCCTAATAAACAAGAGGCTTAAATGATTGGTGCATGATGGGTTGTGGAAGCCATTTTAAGGAACACTTGAATGTTATGTTTTCCTTAAGCTAATGTACGGGTGTGGAATCCATACTAGAATATATCTATGAAAAAATGTATGGGTGTGGAATCCATACTAACATATATCTATGATCTAATGTATGGGTGTGGAAACCATACTAGCATATATCTATGAGAAAATGTATGGGTGTGGAATCCATACTAGTATATATCTATGAGATAAGTAATGAGGTAAGGTATGGGTGTGGAATCCAAAGTAAAATATATCTACGAGCTAAGTAATTCTTCTAGTTAGAATGTTTTGATGGAATCTGATATTCATGATTAAGGAGTGATCATGTGTAATTAAAGTTAAATGGATAAAGACTTGTAACACAAATTTGCTTGAGCTTTAAATCCATTATTTTATTTTCATTACAAATGAAGATACTAATATTGGTATACTAAACACCATTAGGTGTTTTAGAATGTTTGGAATAATTGATTTTGATATATGGAAGTGTGAAATAGATATATATCCTCTAGTATTGTAATCCTTTTGTATGTATTGAATTTAGGTAGAATTAAAATGACTTTCAAATTCTTGAAATGTATTGTGATAAGTTGATGAAATAAATTTTCTATTGGCTTAAGACAAATTAGGTCTAGGAAAGCCATAATAGTCTCTTTAATGATTTTATCAGTTGAATATTGGTTGCATTCTATTTAACCAAATTAATTAGAGAAATTAAGAGGTTTAAACTCATGTATTGCTCTAAGCTATTGCTAGTTTGGCGATCGCGTCAAAATTCAAATTGTTTATAAATTGTGAGAAGAATAACATGTTTAGAAGGTAAATATTTTATGTGGTGAGAACTTGTTTTATTTGAAATTAAAGAAAAAAAAAACATTTGATTAATGAAAAGCTTAGTTGAGTTCTTGTTTTACAAGAATATGTGCTTGTGATATTTTTTGGAGGAAGAAATTGAAGGAGAGTGAGATCACATTTTGATGAATTGGAATTCTTGCATGATTTAGAAGCCTAATATGAGTGTATTGTATGTGGAAAGGGAAGAGATTGTTGAATTTAGGAATTTTTTGTTGGGATGTATAGTTGTTTGAGTATTTATTAGTGCTACAAAATGTTGTAATAATTTGAGAGGGTGATAATTATCCTTAAAAAAAAAAAAAGGGTCTAACTTTAGGCTAGAAATTTGCTTGTGATAGTATAAATATTATGTAAATTTAACAAGATTCATCACATTTTGAGAAATGTATGGTTTTCATAGCTTGTTGTTGTGTATATATTAATAGTAAGGAATAAGATATGAAATCAAATGATTTGATTAATTATTGAATATAAATCATGACTGATTTCATAGTTGGAAAACAAATTGACATAAAGTTATCAAGGTTACAATATTTTCATAATTGTGAGAGTTGTTCTTGATTACAAGCCACTTTCAAAAATATATCATTAATCTACTTTCAGAATGAAGTTCTTCTAACTAAGTCATTTCATAATTGATTCTCAAGTTAGAGAAGTGAATAATAATGAAGATTATGCGAACTAAAGGAATGATCTATAATACATAAGTGGGTCAATGAGGAATGTATTTAACCTTAGGTTGTTAGTTAAAATAAAAAAAAAAAAACAAAAACAAAAATGGTGCCTTGAACCTCAAATTGTATTTTTTCCTAAAGAGTAAACATTTAGTAAAAACTAAAGATAAATCCTAAATATTTCGATTGCAAGGGTGTCTTATGGAATGAAAAGAGGAAAAATTGGATTGAGAAGACATAAATCAAGTGGAATGTAAGAGTGTGTTTTATATATAATGTCATGTTTTGTTGTGTAAGAGTGGGTTTTATATATAACATCATGTTTTGTTGCATAATTTCACTCACAATTGTATGTGGATTATTTTATGCTTATTGTATGCCAATTTGATTGTGATATGGGATGGACCATCATTGTTGTGTATACAACCAATGTGTATTCTATTTATAGCTTGGCAAGCTCAACATACTACAGAACCTTGAAGATGACACATGTAGGATTCATATAGACTATGAGAAAGAAAAACATGTAGAATATCAAATTATTATAGATAAATTAAGTAGATATCATATCAATTACAATATTATTTTATAAGGTACTATAAATTGTATGGTTGGTTTTGATATAGAAATCTTTGGTATTTTATATCAAAACATGTCTAATATGGCATGGATATATTTTATACTTGATTAAGAATGGTATGTTTAGTTTTCATGGAGTTGCTTCCAATTTAGAAAACATTAAACTATGGATTGGCATGAAGAAAAAAAAAAATATATCAAATATATATACATAAGGTTAACAACTTATTGATAGGAGAATCTAAAAGAACTAAGTATCTTATGACCGTAGGAAAAACTTCGCGCCAATTTTAGCCCAAGAGAGGGAGTATGTAGTGTCCCTTCTTAGTGAGATAACTTTGATAACACTTAAAGATGGTGATTTTGATATAATGATATAATATTATGTATGAAAGACTTATGTACATGCTTATATTCTATGACCTGGTTTAGGTCACTTGGTTGTTGTGTACTTATGATAATATCTATGGTTGCATACACAAGAATTGATTTTGGTTGAGAGCATATTAGTGATGTTTTCTCTTTTGGTATCCTATTTTGGACATATGTGTATGACATGAATGGTGATTCATAATTGAGACACAGATCCATGGATGATCATGGTTAGGTGGAACATATGGTTAATTATGATTTATGAATGATACATGATTTGTATGATTATATGTGCGTAATATCGTACTAAGCATGATGTGGCAGGGGACTTGGTCATTGCCAACATGGATGCTCAAGTTATAAATGACTGTGGAAGTCATGCACAATATTTGGTAAAATTTGAATAAGTTAATTATGAAATTCATTTGATTTATTTGATCAATGAGATTGTGATGTGTGCAAGTCTTGGAAGAAGACCTTACCAATGAACCATCAGATGGGTATGAGCTCACAATCAGTACCTTAAGGTGAAACGTGGAGTTTCAAAGTAGAATAGATGAGAAGCCATGGAAATTAGGGCGCGGAGTCCTAAATCCATGAAATATAAAGACGTGGAGTCTTGGATATATGATAAAAGGATTAGGACGTGGAGTCCTAAATCCATGAAATATAAAGACGTGGGGTCTTGAATCTATAATGAAATGTTTGGGGTGCGGAGTCCTGAATATTTAAAAAGATCAAGGTGTGGAATCTTGGATCTTTAGAGTAGATCAGGGTGCGGAGTCCTCAATCTACTAAGGCACGAAGATGCATACAATAGGGGTGCGAAATCCCTATTATCCAAAATACCACTCATGGGCAACTCACATATGAATTTCCTTAATAAGATCTCATTCCTAACAAATTTGGAGTGAATTTCTAAAAATAGAAAGTTATGTCTACTATTTCAAGTATGACTTTCCAAAAATAGTAAATCACCTCCAATAAATGGGTAAACAAGTATACTTGAAGGAAATCACTTAACTTATGATTAATCAATTGTAATAGTTCAATCTTGAATTAATCCTCAATATTATTAATATTATTATTATCTTTTATGAGACTATGATATTATTATTAAAAGGGAATTATATCTCCTCAATCACTTCACACCTCTCTCCTTCATGACTCTCATGGCTCTGTGTAACTCTCTTTATTTTAAATATTACATTACACTCCCTTTTATGCACTCATCAAGGAATGGCATATTCCTCTTACACTCATTAAATATATGTCATAAAATCTTCCTCTTACACTCATTAAATATATGTCATAAAATATTCCTCTTACACTCACTTTAATGCATATGTTACACTCTCCTTAAATAAGGCATGCATACCTCTCCTTAATGGCATAAGTTACACTCCTCTAAATGGAATACAATGAATGCATATTAATCCTCCTTTATGACAAGAATTTGTTGCTCCTCCTATATATGAGTCTCATGTATTCTCATTTGAAGGAGGGGATAATGCCAAGAGTGGAAGAGAATTGAGGAATATTGTGAGAGGGAGGGATATGGAGAGTATCCAATTACTTCCAAAACAAATCTGAATTTCTTACTAATCTACTAAGTATCTATTGAGGTTGAACATGAGTGGTATTTAGAGGAAGTGAAAACTATCTTCCTTAGTTTTTCTTGCATCTCTCTCTCTCTACTGTTGTATTTTGGTACTGTTTGTGAGCTTTTACAGCTCAGGGGTTCCAGGGGGAGGAGTTCTCCCTGGATATGGTTGGGTGGAAAACCATATGGTTCAAATGAGTTGGTTAAGGGATCGAAGGTGGATCATATTCTCAAGGATTGGAGCTGAATATCTCTTCAAGTATAATTTCCATTGTCCTAAAATTATAGTATAGCTTTAGCATAAAATAAAAAGTAGACATTTAAATTGTTGTAAGCATCTAATTTTGGTTTAGGCTTATGTTATCTAGAATATTATTGATTAGTTAAAAATGAAGACTAGATTAATCTATATGTATGGATGTTTAGATCTCAATATTGGAGTTATTATTGGTGTAGTTTCTGGTACTAATCTTGGTATTGTAGAATTTTAGAAAGGAAAGCCAAATATTGTTGAAAGTAATTGCAATAAATAAATTCCAAAGGACTTGTGTAAGTATTTCACGATTTATGGTTTTGTTTCAAGTAATTAGATGCATGTTTTAGAAATGGTTTTAAGATAGTTTGAAAAGTGTTTGACAAAGTCTGTGAATGAGGAATGTTATTTATACATGAATAAGTGCTAACTTGCAGCTTACATCATAAGTAAGAAAATGGACATGTACCCAAAACATACCTGGAGGAATTACAGAATCAACCCTTAAAAGAAAATGCAAAAATAATGACAACTAAAATATGGTTTGGAAGATCAAATGCTTGAGGTAAGTTGGAGATAAATTTCAGTTATGGCTTATGTTTCATATTCTTATCAATAATTTAATGTTTTGTTATTCAAGTTGTTGTAATAGTACTATTAAAATTTTGATAGAAAGCCTTAATGGCTGTAGAATTCAGGGCTGCCATATGTTTGTTAAATTGTAGCAATTGGTGCAAAAAGCTTGTCAATCATGTCAAATGAATTAGCTTGTGGGTGGTAAAATGTTTTAAGAACTCATATGGTGGATTTAGAAATGTGTGATTTCAATGAGCATATCTTAGTAGCATAACTTTGGGTTGTTTTTCCTCGTGTAGAGGTGTAGTTGTAAGTTTTCATTCCATATGTTTGACAAAAGTCATAAATGAAAAATTTAGGCTATAAATTTTGTTGTTTTCAAGAATCGCATTTCTGGGCGTTTTGAATTCAATTCAGCCCAACATCAGGGGGTATCCGTGTCCAATGGTCATGTAATCCTTTATTTCATTCCAAAAAATTACTTTTCAGAACCCAGATCGGAAATCTGGGCGATTTGGCAGATTGTTGCTGTGAGTTATGTGCGCCTGTTATTGAGTCTTTGATGAAAGACTAAGATTATTTAGTTCTTGTTTTAAGATGGAAACATTTAAAGTTTAAATTCTGAATTTTATGAGATAAATATGTTGAAGAATAATCTTAAATTCATTATTGCTAAGTGTTTGGAAAAATGCCTCAATGACTTTTAATTGCGTGCTTGCAAAGTGTTTGTCATAAGGGCTCAATGAGTTTAGAGTGCATGTCTGCAAAGTGTTTTTCAAAAATCTTGAATGGCTGTAGCTTTTGTGCATATAAATTGTTAGTGTAAAATTCTTAGTTACCGTTGTTTTTATGTTACTATAAATTATAAATAAACTATTTAATGGGTGTAGCTTCCTATGTCTGCAAGTTTTTGGTATGAATGTGAAAATAAATTTAATAATTTTCTGAAGTGTGAATAAGATAGTTGTTTCTTGTATTATCTAAAGCTTTAAAAAAAAAAGGCTTTTTGTTGGAAACAATTTTACAGTGACTATTTCTTTAGGATTTTGTGCAAATGAGTATTAGTGATTATGTGACATCTACTTCTCTATCTTACTGATGGTGGGTAAGGTGGGACCTTAAAATTAAATCATCTACATAAAGCACAATGATCAAAAGCTTACCCTCCACCACAATCTGGTATAGGTTTGGATCAACTTCACTCTTGGCGAAACCATGTTCGGTGAAATAACTATCTATCCGTGTGTACCAAGCACGAGGTGCTTGTTTCAGCCCATACAACGCTCTTTTGAGCTTGCACACATGTGACTCGCTGCTAAAGATTTCGAATCCTTCAAGCTGCTCAATGTAAACCTCCTCCTCAATGACTTCGTTGAGGAACACAGTCTTCACATCCATCTGATGAATGTTCCAACCCATCTGTGCTGAGAGAGCAAGGATGGTCTGTATGGAAGAATACCTTGCGACAGGTGCAAAGGTTTCTTCATAGTCGATCCCCTTGGTCTGTGAGAAGCCCTGGGAAAAAAATATTGCCTTATACTTCTCGACGCTCCCGTTAGCAGCTTGCTTCACTTTGTAGATCCATCTCGAACCTACCACTGATTTCCCTTTCGGCCTTGAGACAATCTCCCATGCACTGTTTCTGACAATCGAATCATACTCTTCCACCATGGCGTCTACTCATGCGGGATCCTCCACAGCTTCCTCGAAAGAGGATGGCTCCGTCACGATAAACTTGCTCATTAGATCCATGTATCCAGTAAATCGGTCAGGTGACTATCTCTGTCTGCACTGTCATGTAGGTGCTCCTACATTTTGTGCTGCATCAAGATTCAGTCACTCAGCTTCTGTAGTGCGCTTCTGCCCTCTGATGTTTGGAGTTGCATGAGTGGTTTCTTCCACTCCATGAACCTCCTCTTATGGCTGATCTACATCTTGAGGCTCATCTTTAGGAACAAGTAGCTCCTCCTCTACATGCAAGTGTAGCTCCCTCTCAAGTGACAACTTGATGGCTTTCTCCTCATGAAATTTGATATCCCATCGCACAAAAGTCATCCGATTGTCTGGAAAATACACACGATAATTGTGGGGTGTTTCTGTGTACCCCAGAAATATCCCAACCTCTGCGGTCGGCTCCAGCTTCTTCTTGTCATCCTTCATCACATGAATGTAAATAGGTGAGCCAAAAATCTTCAAATGAGAAATATCAGGCTTCTTACCGGAAAACGCCTCTTCGGGTGTACTCATGCCAAGTACTCTATGAGGACAACGGTTTTTCAAATAAACCGCAATGTTGCATGCCTCAGCCCACAAGTGTATGGGAAGGCCCCGATCATGCAACATCGCCTGTGCAGCACCCACGATCGTTCTATTATTTCTCTCCGCGACTCCATTCTGCTATGGGTTATGAGGCGCTATGAGTTCTCTTTGAATTCCTTCTTTGCTACAGAAGTCTTTGAATTCTCCAGAGATGTATTCACCACCATTATCACTCCTTAGAGCTTTCACCTGCTTCCTTGAATCTTTCTCAATCAGCGCCTTAAACTCACAGAACTTTGAGTATGTCTCGCTCTTCTTTTACATGAAGAACATCCAGCACTTACGAGAAAATTCATCCACAAAAATCACATAATACCTGTGTTTCGCTATTGAAGAAACTAAGAAAGGTCCACACATATCTGTGTGAATTCTCTCAAGGATCGTCGTGGCGCTACTATCCTTCTCATGAAAAGTGGTCTTCAAAATTTTTACCAAAGTACATCCCTTGCACTAATTTGACTGCGCAAGTGTACCTGTGGGAAGCCTGGTAGAAATCTGCTACAAATTTTTCAAAGCGCCATGGTGAAGATGGCCCAATCTCTTGTGCCACAATTCGCCCTCATCCCGGCTCACCACTCCTTCTGCTTTACCTGCCATTGCTGCACAACCATCTACCTGAAATTGATAAATATTCTTAACTCGAATCCCTATCCTCCTGGTTTGACCAGTTGTTTTATGCCGAAGGAAAGCTTTTCCCTCACTGAAAACAACATCATAACCCTTGTCTTCCAACATCGCCACATAGATCAGATTCTTCTTCAATCCTGGAACATGCATGACATCCTTCAAGATGAAAGGTTTACCGGACTCCCTCTCAAAGAAAATGGTCCCGATACCAGTCGCACTGTGTCTACCATCATCGCCCATCTCGATGTGCACTCCAAGATCCTTTTCATTCAAATCACTAAACAAATCTTTGTCTCCGGTCATATGGAAAGACACACCATTGTCAAGAAACCACACCGATCCCATCACACTTGAAACCAAGCATGCGATCAAAGAAAAATCCAGCTCAAACTACGAGGCTAAGGCCTCTCCATCTGCAGATCCAACAACTTGCTTATTCTTCTTCTTCTGTGGACAATTAGTGGCGAAATGCCCATGCTGGTGACAGTGAAAACACTTCACCTTGGACAAGTCCTGCTTCTTGCCTTTCGCACCGGATTGAGAAGGATTTTTCTTCCCCTTCCCTTTCCTTGCTTTGGAAGCCAAAGCGAAATTTTCTTCATCCCCATTCTTCGATGAATATCCATCCCTGGTACCTCGTATTATCTCCTCCTGCACAAGATCCGACCAAAGTTGCTCCCATCTCGACAGTTTACCCCGACCATTGACAGAGTCTTTGTAGCTATGCCAACTCTTCGGAAGCCCAAGGAGAGCCAAGCTCACCAAGTGTTCTTCATCAACAATAACCCCAACTCTTCCCAGCTCATTATTGCAGTGGACAAACTTCGTGAGGTATTTTCGTATACTGTCGCCTTTCTCCATTTTTATTTTTCTGAGCTTGTCTTTAAGCACCAACTTCCTCTGGTCACTTCTTATTGGGAAAAATTCTGTCAAATCCTTCCACAATAA
Organism: Pinus albicaulis; assembly: GCA_034641835.2. Lineage (NCBI taxonomy): Eukaryota > Viridiplantae > Streptophyta > Pinopsida > Pinales > Pinaceae > Pinus > Pinus albicaulis. Next base: position 1,435,871,055 of record CM076570.1, read on the forward strand.
TAATGGAGTGGCTTTACCATGAAGGTTGGACACAATATGGTCCTTCACACCTTCCAACAAAATCCTTCGACACTTTGCTGTCTTCTTTTGCCATGCGTCAATTGCGGCTGCATCGCTAGAACCCGGTTTAGGAACATCGCCATGGATGAACTCCTTCAATGAATTACCATCCAACACCGCCTCCATCCTGTCCTTCCATGAAATATAATTTGAGCTACCATCAAGGGCATACTCCAATCTCAATCCGTTGAAAGAAATTTCAATGAATGCTCAACTTCGACACCAAGAAAACACTGCAGCAAATTCGAATTCCACCAGCACAAAACTCAACCGCTTCAATAATTGCAATCTCCTCCAATAATCAACTGCTTTGATACCATGTAGAAATTATATAACTTATGTGTTACATGTCCAAGATTCTCCTGATCTCACACTATTTTAACTTCATGCAAAATACAAAATCTATTCCACCATTGATCATTTGCAGAAATTAAATCAAGATTGTAACGCACACATGAAACAATAAAAATTCACACACATTAACATAGTTATTTGACGGGAAAGATTGAAGTTGAAAACCTCAACTATCTGTATATAATATATGTCATAGAGATCATGTAAAAATATTCATACAAAGCTGATCATATCAATCTCTCAGTACAATACAATCGCTACACACTAATCAGGCCCGATCTTACAAATCCATGCACCGATCTTTGCCACCTGCTAGCCTGCCTCTACTGTGCAATCCCTGCTGAAGAATGGCTCTGAATGAGTTTGAATTTCTTCATCCTTGACTGTGAAATCCTCATTGGAATCTCCACTGAGTGTTGGATTCAATCAATGCATCACTATAGTCACAACTGATAGTCACACTTGCTCTTTCACCTATCTCTCTGTTGGCCGGATAAATCGTTCTTGCGGACAAGACCGATCTCCCTAGTGTCAGAAGACAATCTAGAAACAAACGAACAACTAAGTTTGTCTTTCTCTAGATATATTAATTTTAAAAATAAATTCTATGAAGGTGTTGATCCTACCTTAGATCCAAATGCTTATTTGCGGTCGTAGTGCTTCCATCGCATCAATAATCCTTCGTCGCAACAAGAGCTCTTTTGTCCCAAGAAAGTATCATCTTTCGTTGATCTGCAATCACAAACAAGAAAATATCAATAGCACCTGTATAAAAAATAATCATAAAACATACCTATCATAGTGATCAAGGAATCTATGAAATAAATGATCAAACGACAGCTTATTGAAATAAACAATCGAACGACAATTTATTGAGAAAAATAGAACTTGATTGTATTAATCTTAAAAATAACAGAAGAACCTTACAACCTTAGCCTTGATGTTCGAAAGGCCTTCCCGGGGTCCGAAGCAGGAATCTCCTCTACTTTGATAAATCTTGCACTCTTCCTTAAGGAGCATAAAGAGGTATGTTATCTTTCCTCTCAAAAGCTCAACAGAAAGAAGTCTAAATCTCAACAACACTTCCACTCAATCATTCATAAGCTTGAACTCTAATTCTCAATCTCCAAAATCTTAATCTTCACTTAACCCCTTGAGGCTACCCAATGCCTCTTTTTATAGAGCAGATGAGGAGGTTAGGATTCCACCTTTAAAGGGATAGAATCCTCCTTCAAAGGGTTAGGCTCCTCACATCAAGGGATTAGTTCCTTAAGGTGTGGGATACATGCACCTTACTAAAGCGTACTCATCCCCAAAAAATCTCATCCAGAACCTTCTAGAATTGACCAAAATTCAACTTTTTAATCTTTTCTTTCGCGCTTTTTGACTTTATAGGGGTACCGCAGGCATTACACTGGAAAAATGCGTTCTAGAACGCAGTTTCTCTTCACATTACCTGCGTAGCCTAGCTAAAAACGCAGGTAGGCTTCATATTAACTGCGTACCCAAGGATTTTTTGAGTTTTAAGGGTTTTTCCTCCAGTTTCAGGGCTTGGAGTGAGGAAAAAAGGTTGTAAGACTTGCAGAGGAGGTAATTATGAGTGTCAATGAGCTCATACAGTCATCAAAATGTCAAGGTGACATTTTTTAGTGTAACAGATTGCCCCCTAAAGTGCGAAGTCTGAAATAGATGAAGATGAAGTTTGTCATATATGAAGAGTGAAGTACTTTATCATTTCAAGGATCATCCTGTGGACACCTCAGTCGGAACCTGTAAAAACATTCAATGCAAAATATATATATGTAATCATATCATCGCTGAGGTAGGCATTCCCATACTCAGATCAAAACTAACTAAATTTGTTCTGATACAGAAATGATTTTAATATTACATCAATAGTGTAGACACAGCATGGGCGCAACCATCTGTAATGAATAGTCTACTCTATAATAATAAAACTCCTCGCAGCTTGGATGGTGGAAACTAGATCCAGGGTCTTGATTTATGCTTCTCGAACCAGTACGATTCTATCCATGCGATTAAATGTGTTGAAGTCAAACATGGTAGAAACCACTTGATTACCATTCAATAATGTAAACTGTTAACAAGTGTGAGAGTAACCACCAGTAATGTCAATGGCTCTCAAAGTACTCAGTACAATCCATGAAATGTGAATGCATGACCTGAAGTTGAACATCTCACGGAATCATTCGATCGAAGGTCAATGATGCAACCTGTCGTCGAAGGCGAGAAACCTGGGCCCATTGAGGCATGCAGATTTCAAGGTACTGACGATTTCTGGATCAACTTCCTAGATAATGAGCTGTCGTCGATAGAAAGTGATCCGTCGTAGGAAAGCCCACAACACGAAATCATAGATCAAGTTTTGAAGAAATGTATTGGCAAGGACTGACTCAGGGATGGTAAAAAATGGATGACTGATATTTTGCAGATGAATGGTTTATTTGAACTGTCCTCTTGAACACATAACGACACTACAGATGGCTTGGTGACAATTGACCCAAAGCTAATAGCCAGAAACCGGCTGAAGACTTTCAATATGGTTTGATTAACTGTTAGGAAAAGGATTTCCCAACCCAGGTGAACAAAAAGTGTCGTGTTCAAGAGTGGTTAACGGTTTTCCGAATAATCAAAATGTAACAAACAGGTTCGTTTTTCTCTCTTTTCCCCCACCATTTCTGGCAAGTACCTCTTTATTTTTTGACAAGCTTGAGGAGGATAACATTTGCTTGTTTATAAGCTCATCCTTCGGATGAGTCCAACTTAGTTTAAGATTCGAACCCTAAAAAGGAGTGGTTTGTTCCTGTTTGAAATTGAATAGGTCCTTTACTGTTAAATTTTAACGAGTCCAGTATAGGAGAAACTCGGTGTTTTTCAATTTTAGGGAGTCAGAAGAAAAAACTTAAGAAAACTCCATGGGTGTAACTTTTCGTAAATTTAGTCTCTCGAGCCCGAAAAAGGATAAAATAATGTGGAAGAGAACTCTATTGACCATAATTAGTCAACGTATACCTTTTTCGTAAATAGTCCATTTCAGTCCGTAAAAGGGGTAAACTTATACTGAAGGGACGACTGTTCATTTACTTTAACGAGTTCGAATAGTCAAGTACTCGGCGATCTTTTCATGTTTAGAGAGTCTGAAAAGGGCTTAAAAGAGAACTCCAAGTTTTCGCTTTTTCGTAATTTTCAAGAGTCCGAAAAAGTGATAAAAGTATACTCAGTAGTTTCAATTTTTTTGTAAATTTTAACGAGTTCGAAAAAGGGATAAAAATGTACTCATGGTTTTCAATTTTTTGTAAGTTTTAACGAGTTCGAAAAAGGGATAAAAATGTACTCATGGTTTTCACTTTTTCGTAAGTTTTAACGAGTTCGAAAAAGGGATAAAAATGTACTCCTGTGGCCGACTTTCAATTTAATTTACGAGCAGGAAAAGATGGAAAGAACTCAGCATTTTCATGTATTTTACGAGAATGAAAAATAGCAAAATAATCTCGGGATTTTCATGAGTTTAACGAGTCTCGAAAATAACCGAAATTGACTCAAGATAGGTTTCATTTTTACAAAAGCTTGAAACAGAGAAAAACTATGCTTCAGAGTGGTTTCATTTTTACACAAGATTGAAACAAAGAGAAAACTGTGCTTGATGCCCCCTAAGCATAACTGCTAGAGCGGATGCCCCCTCAACTTCATTTCATTCAACTAAGTACACTGCTGGTAATTAATAGCTGGATGGAATGAAGGTTCATTTACGAGATCATATGAAAGACCCGACCTAAAAACTAACCTAAATATATGACTTAACATTTACGAGGTCTATTCAAAGACTCGACTCAATTAGAGGAGGATTTGTTTCATTTTTTAACGAGCTCGACACAGGAAAATAACTATGCTCATGGCAACGTGTTTCATTTTTTAACGAGGTTGACACAGTAAAAGGAACTATCCTCAGAAACTACTTATTTCTAATCTACCTACATAACCTACTGATTCATTTTTTAATGAGGTTGACACAGGAAAAGGACTGTCCTCATACCTGATTCATTTTTTAACGAGGTTGAATCAGTAACAGGAACTATCCTCTGACCAACTGATTCATTTTTTAATGAGGTTGACGCAGGAAAAGAACTATCCTCATACCTGATTCATTTTTAATGAGGTTGACTCAGTAACAGGAACTATCCTCATAAACTACTTATTTCTAATCTATCTTCTACTCTCTACAATCTACCTACTGCTTCATTTTTTAATGAGGTTGACACAAGAAAAGAACTGTCCTCATCGCCGACTGATTCATTTTTTAACGAGGTTGACACAGTAAAAGGAAATTTCCTCTAACTCACTGATTCATTTTTAAACGAGGTTGACACAGTAAAAGGAACTTTCCTCAGACTCACTGATTCATTTTTTTAACGAGGTTGACACATTAAAAGGAACTCTCCTCACACTACTGATTCATTTTTTAATGAGGTTGACTTAGTAAAAGGAACTATCCTCTGCCACACTGATTCATTTTTTAAAGAGGTTGACACAGTAAAAGGAACTATCCTCGTACCAACTGATTCATTTTTTAACGAGGTTGACACAGTAAAAGGAACTATCCTCACCCTCACTGATTTATTTTTTAACGAGGTTGACACAGTAAAAGGAAATTTCCTCATACCTGATTCATTTTTTAACAAGGTTGACTCAGTAACAGGAACCATCCTCATAAGCCACTGATTGATCATGGCTTCCAACAGGAAGAAACACATGTCAATGGACACACCTTGATCATGGCTTCCAAGAGGTCTTCATCAGATGGAAGAATAGTTCTCTGGAAGGAATACATGTCAAGGGACTCAAAAGGGATAAGAACATCACATTCAAATAATCCCATAGAGTTTTCGATGTCAATTACCGGATCTAAGTCAAAGGAAAATGAGAAAACAGTGAGAGGCTCGCTTACATTGTTAACTGAAAACATGGGACTAGTTGCCACATAATTAACCCGTGGCAGGGTAGATACCACTTTAGAATCAGGAACATTTAAGGATGTCATATTATTGGTAGTTGAAACAAGACTAGGGAATGAAAGCTGGTCTATAGTCACAATATTTTCATTGTGAGGGAAAGACATCACGTGAAAGAGTGTCGATACGACAGCTTTCATTGCATAAACATAGTCTCGCCCAAGGAGTAAATTGAAATCCAAGGGACCTCGAAATACCATAAGATCAATATAGACAGTTTTACCTTCCAAAGTAATAGAAAAATTAGGAAGGATCCCTAAAGGTTCACTAATGGTTATGTTAAAAGCTTTCAGATTCTGCGTAATAGGCACAAGCTGAGGGGAACCCAAAGCTTTCCAAGCAGTTGAGGATAAAATACTAACAGAAGCACCTTCATCTACCTGTGTGCGGTGTATGTCCCTACCACCAGTTTTCACAATGATTTGGAAAGGGATGGAGGAAGGAAGACGAGGTTCTGTCAGCCTATTCCAATCAAAGGAAAAGACCTCGGTACTTGGAGGGGGTTCTGTAGAAACAGGTAAAATGCCCCCCGGCGTAGAAGAATCTGATGTAACAAGAAGAACCTGAGCGGTATGAAGTTCACTCTCTACAGGGAGAATGGGATCGACCGAATGTGAAATCGAATCGACCACTTGATCAACTAATGGATCATCAACTTGAGTGATATGAGTTTCACTCTCCAATGGAAGAGTGGGATCGACTGTATTTGAAATTAGATCAATCACTCCGTCAGTTGACGGTAGGTTGGGAGAAATTTTATGGTAATCAGTTGGAAATTCTTTCCGTGCAATAGTAAGGTTTTCCAATATTTCTGAGGCTTCGTCCATGTGAGGGAAAATGTGAGTTTGATGACTCCATTTGCATAACTTACAAGGAAACCTAACTTTACCCTTTTTCACAGGAACCTGACTATCACTGGTTGATGGATCAACGGAAAGTTGATGAGATTTTTCTGACCATACTTCCAAGACCTTTGGAATACTAGGACAATTGATAACGAAGTGGTCACCCTTACAAAGCCTACAAGGGTATTTGGGTTTACGATGCATGTTGGAGGTTTCCTCAACACAACTAACACTTACAACCATGGTTGGTTGGTTGAATTCTTTCTTATCTTGATTCTTCTTCTTCTTCTTCCCTTTCTTCTTCTTCTTAGCCACCTGGTTACTAGTGTCAAGGCTTTTACCAGGCGAAGAGGAAGAAATGGAGGAAGAAATATTAGACGAAGAAGGTAAAGGGTCAACAGAAGGTTGGTGATGTTGAGATGGTGAACTCTGTTGAAGTGAAGCATCCGGTTGAGGTGGAACAATTGGAGTATTTGGGGCCAACGAAGTTGAAAATAACCATATAGGTAAACCTATTGTAAATCCAGGTAATGACAGTGTAGCCATATAAGGAGGACCAACATTTCCAAAGCAAGGAAAAGTACTAGGAATCTCGTTAAGAGGGGTTCCTTGGTTGGTAAATTCCGGAACAGTTGCCATTATATTCAACTTCAGTGAATTTTATTAACAATTTAAAACTAAAATTAACAATTCACAATTCACACCTAACAATTAAAATTCACAATTCACACCTATGGTCTCTAAAAGTAAAAACAAACAAATTAACACGCGCTATCAAATCTAGGAGTCAAATCACACACAAACAGTAACTTCCCGTACTAAAAACACTAGTTGGTGATGAAATCCAACATCGTAGAATTTAATACAGAAAGGGCGGTTGGAACAGTTACCCCGACAACCTTCTTAATGAAATAGACTGGCACAAGTTTCTTCACAAAACCATCTCGAGTGAAGAGAACCCCTAGAGAGTCCAAGTGAGTCTAGTCGACGTCTGCTCCAGGTACAGTGGGATCTTCCCTCCACCGTCACCTTAGGAAAGAAACCTACAGATTATGGCCACTAAGGTTACCAACAGAAACAAATATACCTGGGGGAATAGTCTATGATCCGATACACACGCAAGGGCAGAGTAACAAAGCTCAATCCCCTTGAAGGCCCCTTAAAATAATTCAAGGTATGCCAACAAGTGACCCCTGGCTCCTCGACAATGGTCTATCCGAGGTTTACCGTTGTTAATACGTGTATATCTTCTATCGTTCCCAATGAGGAAGGATTGATTACCTCACTGGTTCAGATATGATCTCGTGCTTGACTCCTTTAGGAGGAGCTTCCCAGAGCATACATGCAACAATTGTAATTCTTCCTACCGCAAGATTTGTCTACTTGTTTGTTTTAGCTATCTTGGAGAGTTAACTAAAACCTATTCCAAGACACTAGCCTAAGCTGTATTGGTGGAAAGAGCCCTAGAAATGTAAGGCGCTGTGTTATTTAGGCTGTTATTACTCAAAAGGGTAAATGGATATGAAATCAATGATGTTATGACCCGAACCAAAACTGAATGCAATCGAATATGATAATGTAATCTTTTCAATTCGATGAATCCCCAGTGGAGTCACCAGGAGAGAGTTTCCATTCACTTCCAACAATGCAAAGATTGATAACTAAGAGAAAATATAACAAATTCTCTAATGCACTAATTTTATCAAGAAAAACTAATGCAAATCAATCCCAAAACAATTTTTTATTTTTGTGTTTTTTAAAAAAAAGTATAAAAACATCTAAATTCAAATCAAAGAAAATTGATCTAAATCTACGATTGATTTTTCATAATGTAAACTATGCAGTTGTAATCTATGCACAATTCACATGAAAAGTATGCAAATGTAATCTATGCACATTTTTCATTCATATTCTGAAAATGAGAATTCTAATTATGCAAATGTGATCTATGCAAGAGAATTCTCAAACACAAGAAGATTCTAATGTAATCTAAGAACCAATCAAGTGGAAGTCAAGAAAATCGGGTGAGAACTCCAAAGATCAAAAAACACTCAAAGGCGATTAACACTCATACACAATTTAGCAAAAAGATGCAAAATTGTGAAAAGACTGAGACAAACCTCCAAGTAATGACCAAAGGAAATCAAATTAAGAATTTCTCAAAAAAGAGACTCAAAACACCCAATTAACTTAATGGAGATTGATGAGATGAAGAATTGCTGAAAGAAATTCAGAAACAAGAATTTTTGACAGAAAAATATAGATCTGGGTAGATGCTAAGAATCCTAAATTAAATCTAAACTAAACTGGAAAAAATAAATCCGGAGTTTTTTTAAAATTTTAACAGGGTCCGCAGGCTCCTAGAAGTAACAGGTGCGGTCCCGCACTGGTTACTTAAGGAAAGTGCGGAGATGCCCGCACTGTGTGTGAAGACAAACTGCGGTCCCCTGAAAACTTCAAGAAAAACATAAAAGATTTCGAAATTTTCAAAAATAGAGAAAACCTAATCTACCCAGGCAGATATCAATCAATCAAAAACCAGGAAAAACTTTTCCTCAAATCAAAATAAAAGAGAACAAAACAACAATTTCTTTCCCCAGTGGAGTTGCCAATTTGTTGGCCGGATAAATCGTTATTGCGGACAAGACCGATCTCGCTAGTTTCAGAAGACAATCTAGCAACAAACGAACAACTAAGTTTGTCTTTCTCTAGATATATTCGTTTTACAAATAAATGCTATGAAGGTGTTGATCCTACCTTAGATCCAAATGATTATTTGTGGTCGTAGTGCTTTCATCGTATCAATAATCCTTCGTCGCAACAAGAGCTCTTTTGTTGCAAGAAAGTATCATCTTTCGTCGATCTACAATCACAAACAAGAAAATATCAATAGCACCTGTATAACAAATAATCATAAAACATATCTATCATAGTGATCAAGGAATCTATGAAATAAACGATCAAACGACAGCTTATTGAAATAAACAATCGAACGAAAATTTATTGAGAAAAACAAAACTTGATTGTATTAATCTTAAAAATATACAAAAGAACCTTACAACCTTAGCCTTGATGTTCGAAAGGCCTTCCCGGGGTCCGAAGCAGGAATCTCCTCTACTTTGATAAGTCTTGCACTCTTCCTTCAGGAGTACAAAGAGGTATGTGATCTTTCCTCTCAAAAGCTCATCAGAAAGAAGTCTAAATCTCAACAGCACTTCCACTCAATCATTCATAAGCTTGAACTCTAATTCTCAATCTACAAAATCTTAATCTTCACTTGTTAACCCTTTGAGGCTACCCAATGCCTCCTTTTATAGAGCAGATGAGGAGGTTAGGATTCCACCTTTAAAGGGATAGAACCCTCCTTCAAAGGGATAGGCTCCTCACATCAAGGGATTAGTTCCTTAAGGTGTGGGATACATGCACCTTACTAAAGCGTACTCATCCCCAAAAAATCTCATCAAAAACCTTCTATAATTGACCAAAATTCAACTTGTTCAGTTTTCTTCCGTGCTTTTTTTACTTTACAGGGGTACCGCAGGCATTACACTGGAAAAATGCGTTCTAGAACGCAGTTTCTCTTCACATTACCGGCGTACCCTAGCTAAAAATGCAAGAAGGTTTCCTGTTACTTGCATACCCGAAACTTTTTTGAGTTTGTCTAGGTTTTCCCTCCAGAGTTTTGGGGCTTGGAATGAGGAAAAAAGGTTGTAAGACTTGCAGAGGAGGTAAGTATGAGTGTCAATGAGCTCATACAGTCATTAGAATGTCAAGGTGACATTTTTTAGTGTAACACTCTCCACTGGTCTCCACTGAAACTGCCATGCACTGTAGTTAATTGATGTATTCTTCAGTTGATTAATGATTTATTAATTAGTGAATTAATTAACTAATTAATTCACACCACTCTCACTAGTGTATCAATCAGTTAGACTAGATATGCTACTTTCAGCGAAAGTCTAGCGAGTTAATTTGAATACAATTCCACCAACTACTTCTCCAACTCCATCAGGCACTGTCGCATGAGTTAGCGAAGTCTCCATGCATTAGCTCAGGTAAACCCTTAGGAATAGCGCTGAAATTTCCTTACGTGTTCTTTGTGCCACATCTGTGCACTTAACAAAAGTGCTCCAAGAGAATAAGATAATGTTTAGAGTCCAAATATTATTAAGAGCTAATAATATTCGACATATCTATTTTTAGACTAGCAATCTAAAAATAGATTCTGCCCAATATGTCTAAAAATAGACGTCCATCTATTTTTCCAACTTGACCAACCATCCAAAAATAGCATCCTTCAACTCATAGAATATGATCGACATGTCTAAAAATAGACATAGTCTAAAAATAGACTTTGGCGCCAAAAATAGCCTACAGGCCCACTTAGTGAAGGTGACTCTTTTCACTAAGCTCATCATCTTGTTGAATCTCAACATAAAATGAGTTTGCATCTCTTGGATCCCTTAGATCAGTGGATCTAGGCACTAGATCCAAAAGGAGAGCAAAAAAAAATCAAACTAGGTGAGGTAAACAGACCTCCCACCACCTTGTCTAGTTGAAAAACACCCAAAGAGAGGGGCTGCAGCTATGTGAAACAAACTGCTTCAAAAATAACGTAGTTTTGAGAGAATGAGAAGGAGATTAATGATTAAGATCATATTTTATATAAACAGAAACGAATCAGATCCATGATGAAGCCTTTACAGTATACAACAGAATGTAGAAGACAAAATAGAAGAAAATCCTCAAGAAAGAGGGATGCAACACATGTATTGACTGTAAAATAGATTAACAACGTTATTATAAGAGCTGCAGTAGCTGTATATTACACTTCAGATCTAGAGAAGATCTGTGTACAAAATATCAGATCCATTTCAGATCTGTACACTAGAAAGGCTCCTTTACAAGATCCCCTTGGGGTTTTGATCAAATCATGCAAAACAGAGAGTAGATCTGAGATTAAAGTAGCAAATCTGCAATATTATTTAGAAATTTTTGAAGATGCTTACAATAGAAACAGATCGAATCTATAAAGAACATGGATCAGAAAGCTAATCCATGGATCACCAAAGTGAAGGGCAAAGCCCAACACCAGAGATCTGCTCTCAAAAAGTGGGTCAAAACACCTTACAATTCCCTCCTTGAAAATAACAGAGTCCTGGAAGAGAAACTGCATTGTAGCTTGAAGCACTGAGTTGGCCTACCGCCAAGATCTGAAATATGAGCTCCAAAGGTCCAGAACTCTCTTGCCCATGGGATAGAAGACTTTCCATGTGAAAAGAGGCCCTGAAATGGCCTAGATTTGAGCAGATCTAGCCTCCACTTGCTGCAGCTTGCAAGAACAACCAAACCCTCAACAGGATCTGTGTTGTATTTGGAAGATGAGCTTGGCCAAATTCCTGATAGTGGATGATATCAACAAGACTCTCCCAAGAAATCCTCAATGGAAGAGGTGGGATCCATGCATAGGAGCACCCAAGTGCTAAGCAGCACTATTCTTAGCTAAATAACAGAGAATGGTATATGTCTAAACATACACTATACTCAGAAATATGCACAATCAACAACCTTCTTCTGCTGTCCTCCTCCTCCTCTTATAGGATGAAAGCCTTGTAAAACCCTAAACCATCTCAATGATTTAGTTGCATTCACATGAGAAGCCTCCAACTAAAACTGTGCTGTCCCTCTAGGAGATTCACTGTATCTAGACAACGCTGTTGATTTGGTCCTGGTTGACTTGGTCAAATGCTCCAGTCTCTTTCACACCTAAGTGTGCTTATGTAAGTAGCGCAGATTTTTCCATGTTCACATGTGGCATTGATTTATTTTTCTGATTAGGGGTTTTATTGATCCTCCTTTACAGTTTTATTCACGAAACAAAATATTGAGACAAAATTGTATATTCCCATTAGCTTGGGCTAATTGGGAATATTATAGTCCTCCCCTCCAAAATTTTGCTTTTCCTCAAGAAAAATATAGGGTGAGTGTTGCAACACTTCTCCTTCTCCATTGGTGACACCATCATAGATAAAGATTTCATCATGAGCCAAGTGTTCACCAATCCAAGCCTCCATGAATTGTTCCTCCAGAATCATCATGAGATGTACAAAATCCATCCCACAAGGAGTCAAGAACTCAACATAAACAAACATGGTTGATCCTATACTCTCTCTAAAGCATGTGGCATAAGGTGCATAGAGAGTTTCCATCCCATGTGGTACATACAAACTGCCCATCCTCTCTCCATACAATCCCATGAAAAGTACAACTATCTCATCCAAGTATGGAAGCATAATGACATACATACAAACAGAAATTTGAGCATGAGGAGGTGGGTCAAAGTCCCACATAGGGTGCCAGCGCAGTGCATCTCCTGCTTGCATCAGATCAAGGTATGGTAAGTGGTTTCCCCACCACTTACTTGCTGCATAATTTATCTCACCATGGCTGAAAGTGTGAGATATGTTTGGTGCCTTTGGGAAGCGCCTGTTATCACCCAAAAATTCTCAAAACATCATTGTGTCAACTCTAATTTTGGTCATGATTTCAAGGAGGTTTAGAAGTCATTTTAAGTCATTGGTAAAGGATAGGTCATATTACAAGTTCAAATGAAGTATTCTAGGTCCACTCCATGATCAATAAAATCTAAAATTTTACCTTGTTTTAGTCATGGTCTTAGATAGGTGTTAGGTCATTTCATGCTTTAAAGGGTAGCTGATAGGGTTAGAGTCTCAAAAGTCTCATTTTCATTTCCAAACAAAGTTTGAAAACCTTATTCCATGGTTTAAAGGTCCCATCATCCATTTAGAAGTCATTCCATTAGGTTTAGGGTCAAATTTTGCAATCATGATAGGAATCCATGTTTTCGTAGTGCAGCTAGTTCAAAAAGGTGATTTTCACTACGAAAACGCTATTTTCATAGCACGCTACAAAACTGCTGAAACAACCTTTTTCATCAAAAAATCTGTTTTCTGGTTTTAGTAGTCAACTTCCAAAGGGGTTCCTGAGCAACTAAAAACTCATTTTTGAAAACTGAAAGAGGTTTTTCTTCCTAACATACTTAAATAAAAATACAGCTCTCAGTTTCTTCAAATTCATTATGAGGTGGGAGAAATTGATCACTCAACTTGCGCTACGAAATTGCTGAAAGTCATTGAGAGAAAAACTTTGTTTTCTGTTTTTAGTAGTCAACTTCATGATCTGTTTTTGGCCACAAGAAAAATTATTTTAGAATTATGAAGGAGGTTTCTCTTCATGAACTCCATAGATATAATAACCTATCTCACGTTTCTCACAAGTGTTACCAGTTGGGAGATACAAGGCTTTCTTTGAAGCCATATTTTCAGAAATCAGGATTTTCCAGTTTTATACAAGTTGTTCAAAGACAGTTTCTGGGTAGTAGGAGAGGTATTTCAAAAAAAAAAGATAGTTTTTTGTTCAAGACATCATGGTCTCCAAAATTATCCTTCAGTTTTTCAAAATACATTATGGGTGAGAAGATAAAATCTCTGTCTCAACACCTATTTTTCAGATAAAAACAGGGCAGTAAGTGCCAAATTATAAATCAGTTTTGTCATAAACAAGGACATCACTTTTTGAGGACATTTCAAAGTTGAATGATTTTTATTGTTAAGGTCTATTGACATCACGGAAATCATTAATAGGTGTAAATACTCTTAAAGTCTGAGAATTGTGAAAAAACTGTGTAAAAAAGACATACACAGCAGTTTCGTAGCGCGCTACGAAACTACTGTAGGTGCATTTTTCAATATTTTTATAAAGGTTTTAAGAGGTAAAAGCACTTGGTTTCCGAATTTTGTTGCTGCTAGTGGATGGAAAGGGCTCACAGATGAAAGTTCAGGTGTCAAGGCAAAAGAAAGTGGATGGTTGAGAGATGTTTACAAAGATACAAATTCTGCGCTACGAAAACAACTGCTATTTTCGTAGCGTAGCCATATCATCTCCCTTTATAATTTTTCACGGGCTTAGTTTTTGTACAGGTGGAAAGGCATATTTCCATAGAAATGATAACACTTTTCACTTATCCTAAATTAATCAACATTTCTAGCAAAAAAGGATTCGAAGATCAGCATGAAGGATAAAGGCTAAAATGCAGGAAACATGTTCCCTAGTTTTTAGGTCAGTTAAGACATGAGTCAGTAGGTTCATAACAAGGCTGGAGGCATCACCAAATTCGACCTCATGAGGTTTTAGCTGTCAAAGGAAGCATTAAAGGTTTAGATAAGGTTGTTTTAAACATGATAAGGAGTTTCACTCCTATTTGTATTAGGACTCCTAAAGAGACAGTTAGTTGTCAGTTGTAATTAAGAGTCTGTTTTAGGAGTAGAATATGTGTCAATAATAGAAAATCGAATTCTATTGATGATGGATCATAGAATCCAATATTGTAAAAGCTATATATGAAGCAAGAGGTCGAATTAGCAAAGGGCTGAATACTTTTTGGCCCAGCGGCTCCTTTATGCTATGAACTATAATCAGTAATGCAGAGAGGTTTTCCTGAACAGATCTGAGTTCTCATGGGGTTAATGTTTTCTTGATTTATATGTTACTTTGAATAATTTGCAGTAGATCTTATTGCTATTACTCATAATTCATAATTTTATGCTCTGACTTCCTTTAGTAATGGGATGGCTGTGTTTTTTCTGTATCTTGTGAGTAAACTACCTTCGAAACACTAGCAATAAATTTCATTGCTATTACTCAGAATTCATAACCCTATGCTCTGACTTCCTTTAGTAATGGAATTAATGTGTTGACCTATTTTTGTGAGTGAATTATCTTTGTTTGAAAACCCCATTTTACTCAGCTTCCATGTCTAGAAACCTTTCCACTGAATCTACTGACTTGTTGACTCCATAGCCCAATGGTAGCAAGCCTTCATCTTTTAACCTATAAACATACAAAATCACAAACCACAGAGTTAGCCATCTATCTATAACATATATCATTAACCCTTGAGAGAGCTCTCTTAGGCTGAGGAGGCTAAGCCTCAGATAAAATATTGGTTTGAAATAGTTACATTGAGGTAGTCTGATCAACAGCCTATCAGGGTCCTATTTTAGTGATAACATTTTGGTGCGTCTACCGGGAGCTTGAAGATTATTCATTCCTGTAATCAATAAGCTAAACTTATGAAGGTAGCAGGAGCTCAGGAAGCTGTTCGAGGCTGCAAAAATACCTTGGTGACTCCACACATCAAATAATAAAATTGGAAGGTGACTCCACTGCTAGAATATCAGTAGCTTGATGAAGTTTCAAGATGAGTTCCATTGCAAGAATGAATGCCAGGTATGCCCCTATGAATTGGTCTCATATCCCTGGTTTTCCAAATCCTATGCCAAAGGTTGAATGGTTAGATGATCTTCCAATATTCAAAGATGAAAAGAAAGACAATGCTGCTCTTCATTTGGTTAGGTTTCATCTACATGTACATAGTCTTAAGGTTCAGTTCCCTGAAGACTGTCTTATGAAGATGTTTATGACCACTCTAGAAGGAAAAGCATGGTCTTGGTATAAAGGTTTAGCAAATGGTTCATTATATTCTGTTGCTAATTTTCATGATGAATTCTATGAGATGTATAAAGAGTGTCATCCCTACTTATTGCTGGTCAAAGATTGTTGTAAACATTCTGTGAGTTTTATTCAATATTTGGAGGATTGTTATGATGATGATGAACTTATGGATGAAGAAATTTTAGAGGCTCTTCATAACAATACATTTCAACACCTAGAAGAAAGGATAACATCCCATAGAATGCATCATGGAAATCAACGAGAGTATACTTATGAAAACCATGTTACATCCTCCGAGATTGATGTAAATATACAACAAACTTGCCAGTCTTTGGATCATAAAGAGTATGGAAATCATTGCAAACACCAAGGAGAAATACTGGAAGATAGTTTTTATAACCCTCAGGTAGAGAAAAAGATTGATTATTTATGTCATACTTTGCAGTAGCCTACTTCAAAGAATGATCATAATAATGAGGAAAATTACATTGTCTGTGGGAATCATTCAGAAAGGCAGTTGGATAGCTTATCAAATAAATTCTGTGTGGCTAAAAATTAGTTGTTAGAAGTTACAGGATGTTATGAGGATCATCAAGTTGATCATGTTTTCTGGGATCCTATAGCTAAATACATGGAATATTTTTACTCTCCAGTGTTTCAGTTTTACTTTTACTATGAAAATCAGTTACAATTTCAGTGGCAGTGGTCATCACAATATCATAGTTGCTTCGAGTTCCAATGCAATCAAACAACTCAAATATCAGATAAAAAAAATGACTGGATATATTGGAAATTTCATATTGATTGAGCTGAATGAAGTTTGAAGTTGATAGGGTAGGTAGGAATGTGCAAATAAGCTCAAGGTTGACTGATCATTTTTAGTAGGTACAGTTTGAAGCAGATTGGGCAGAATTTCATAGTTTTATTTTAAAGGAATGGATTGCAGCACTGGAGCTACCAGTTCTTAGTGTACCATAGGGGCACACTATTCCAAGTGGAGCCACTATTATTACCCAAAAATTCTCAAAACATCATTGTGTCAACTCTACTTTTGGTCATGATTTCAAGGAGGTTTATAAGTCATTTTAAGTCATTGGGAAATGATAGGTCATATTACAAGTTAAAATGAAGTCTTCTAGGTCCACTCCATGATCAATAAACTCTGAAATTTTACCTTGTTTTAGTCATGGTATTAGATAGGTGTTAAATAATTTCATGCTTTAAAGGGTAGATGATAGGGTTAGAGTCTCAAAAGTCTCATTTTCATTTCCAAACAAAGTTTAACAACCTTATTCCATGGTTTAAAGGTCCCATCATCCATTTAGAAGTCATTCCATTAGGTTTAGGGTCAAAATTTTCATCCATGATAGGAATCCACGTTTTATTAGCGCATCTAGTTCAAAAAAGGTGATTTGCGCTATGAAAATGCTGTTTTCGTAGTGCGCTACGAAACTGCTGAAACAACCTTTTTTTATCAAAAAACTCTATTTTCTGGTTTTAGTAGTCAAGTTCCAAAGGGGTTCCTGAGCAACTGAAAACTAATTTTTGAAAAATGAAAGAGGTTTGTCTTCCTAACATACTTAAATACAAAAAAATCTCTCAGTTTCTTCAAATTATTTATTATTTTGGAGAAATTGATCACTCAACTTGCGCTACGAAATTGCTGAAAGTCATTGAGAGAAAAACTTTGTTTTCTGTTTTTAGTAGTCAACTTCATGACCAGTTTCTGGCCACAATAAAAATAATTTTTGAATTATGAAGGAGGTTTCTCTTCATAAACTCCCCAGATACAATAAAATATCTCACTTTTCTCACAAGTATTACCAGTTGGGAGATACAAGGCTTTCTTTGAAGCCATATTTTCAGAAATCAGGATTTTCCAGTTTTATAAAGGTTGTTCAAAGACAGTTTCTGGGCAGTAGGAGAGGTATTTCAAAAAACCAAGATAGGTTTTTGTTAAAGACATCATGTTATCCAAAATCCTCCTTAAGTTTTGTAAAATACATTATGGGTGAGAAGATAAAAGCTTTGTATAAACACCTATTTTTCAGATAAAAACAGGGCAGTAAGTGACAAATTATAAATCAATTTTGTCATAAACAAGGACATCAATTTTTGAGGACATTTCAAAGTTGAATGATTTTTATTGTTAAGGTCTATTGACATCATGGAAATCATTAATAGGTGTAAATACTCTTAAAGTCTGAGAATTCTGAAAAAACTGTGTAAAAAAGACATACAGAGCAGTTTCGTAGCGCGCTACGAAACTGCTGTAGGTGCATTTTTCAATATTTTTATAAAGGTTTTAAGAGGTAAAAGAACTTGGTTTCCGAATTTTGTTGCTGCTGGTGGATGGAAAGGGCTCATAGATGAAAGTTCAGGTTTCAAGGCAAAAGAAAGTGAATGGTTGAGAGATGTTTACAAAGATACAAATTCTGCACTACGAAAACAACTGCTAATTTCGTAGCGCAGCCATATCATCTCCCTTTATACTTTTTCAAGGGCTTAGTTTTTGCACAAGTGGAAAGGCATAGTTCCATGGAAATGATAACACATTTAACTTATCCTAAATTAATCAACATTGCTAGCAAAAAAGGATTCGAAGATCAGCATGAAGGATAAAGGCTAAAATACAGGAAACATGTTCCCTAGTTTTTAGGTCAGTTAAGACATGAGTCAGCAGGTTCATAACAAGGCTGGAGGCATCACCAAATTCGACCTCATGAGGTTGTAGCTGTCAAAGAAATCATTAAATGTTTATATAAGGTTGTTTTAGACATGATAAGGAGTTTCACTCTTATTTGTATTAGGACTCCTAAAGAGACAGTTAGCTGTCACTTGTAATTAAGAGTCTATTTTAGGAGTAGAATAGGTGTCAATAATAGAAATTCGAATTATCCTGATGATGGATCATAGAATCCAATATTGTAAAAGCTATATATGAAGCAAGAGGTCAAATTAGCAAATGGTTGAAGACTTTTTGGCCCAGTTGCTGCTTTATGCTATGAACTATATTCAGTAATGCAGAGAGGTTTTCCTGAACAGATCTGAGTTCTCATGGGGTTAATGTTTTCTTGATTTATATGTTACTTTGAATCATTTGAAGTAGATCTTATTTATATTACTCAGAATTCATAATCTTATGCTCTGACTTCCTTTAGTAATGGGATGTTTGTGTTTTTTCTATATCTTGTGAGTAAACTACCTTCGAAACACTAGCAGTAAATTTCATTGATATTACTCAGAATTCACAACCACGTGCTCTGACTTCCTTTAGTAATGGAATTGTTGTGTTTAGCAGTAAATCTCATTGCTATTACTCAAAATTCACAACCATGTGTTCTGACTTCCTTTAGAAATGAGATGACTGTGTTTTTTCTGCATTTTGTGAGTAAAATATCTTTGAACCACTAAAAATAAGTTTCATTGCTATTACTCAGAATTCATAACCCTATGCTCTGACTTCCTTTAGTAATGGAATTACTGTGTTGACCTATTTTCTTGAGTGAATTATCTTTGTTTGAAAACCCCATTTGCCTCAGCTTCCATGTCTGGAAACCTTGCCATAGTAGGCCTATGTTGACATTAAATTCATTGATGCCCCCTTGGATTACAATATCCTCTTGGGTCATAGCTATACCTATTCAATGTCTACTATCACATCTACAGTTCACTGTAAGATGTGATTTCCTCACAATTGAAAGATCGTCACCATTGATCAATTGACATATTACGAACTGAAGTCTTATACTTCCCATGAGTCTATCATATCTTCGGTGGTCGATAAGCAATCATTCGCACCTCTCACCATGTCTGGAAACCTTGCCAAAGTAGGGCTATGTTGACATTAAATTCATTGATGCCCCCTTGGATTACAATATCCTCTTGGGTCATAGCTATACCTATTCAATGTCTACTATCACATCTACAGTTCACTGTAAGATGTGATTTCCTCACAATTGAAAGATCGTCACCATTGATCAATTGACATATTATGAACTGAAGTCTTATACTTCCCATGAGTCTATCATATCTTCAGTGGTCGATAAGCAATCATTCGCACCTCTCACTAGTGATTCACTTGGAGTCTATAAAGATTCCACATTACTTGGTGCATTCCCTGGTCATCCCCCTCTTATCACTAACCCTATCTCGTCAAATGTTTGCATGATGAAATAATCTTGGGCTAGCCACAAGCAGTCTGGTTCGACCAGCCAGCAGACTACGACTGCGCAACCTACTGGTGGTCACTCAATGGAGCCTCTAGGACCTTCTCCTCAAGGAACGTCTTCCTCTTCTGGTGTCTCTTCCACCCATTTTCAACCAGGAATAGTTCCCCCTAGCCTTAACCATTTGGGAGCCATTCTGCTAGGCTATTCCCTTTCATTCAGATACCGTTTCTAGCTCCTCTCTTTGGATTCTTTTCAATGCCTCTTATGGCTATGTTGAGCCTTCCTAATTTGACCATGGGGATCCCAATCTAGTACATCGATCCCCCAAAAAACACTCTGCCTAGTCAGCTCAAACCATATACTGCTTTGACCTCGGTCCAACTGGTCGCTATGACCCCTCCTTTTACTTCAGTTCCTCAGCCACCTCAACATGAATCTACTACTATTGCGAAAGCATTCGGTAAAGGGGGAAAAGCCAAAAAGAAGGAACCTAAGGACAAGGCCCCCCAAACAACTACAACTCCTCCTAACCCTCCAAAGAAGTCACCTCCGTGTGCTTTGTGTGATGTTGTTGGGCATGCTACCCATAATTTCCCTAAGATTCCTCATCTCAAACCTATGGTCAACGAGATGTTTCCTAAATCCGATATCCCAAAGGTCCATGTTACCTTACCTAATTTAGCTAGGAAACTCAAATCATTGTGCACGAACCACCCTTGTGCTTTGTGTGATATTTATTGCCACTATTCTCATCTTTTTCCCCATATCGACGATTTTCATGACACCCTTGAGGCTGTTTTCCAAATAGAGGCCACTTGTAGTGGATCCTGTACTCCTCTACTTGTGAATTCTACTTCAGTAGAACCGAAGGAAATTTATGCACCCATTGTGATACCTTCCCCTGATGTTGAGATGACGAACCCTTCAGCCACTATTCTCTATATGTCGACATCCTTGAGATCCATGGTGGAAGACCCCTCCGGGGCATGCCATTCTGTTTTGACTGAATCGCCTTCAGCGATCACCCTGGGCTCAACATCGGTAGATGTTTCATCTACTAGCTCTTTGTCTACCCTCCATAGCAATGCGTTTGTGAACCATATCTCTCATGAAAATGAGTCAAATAGCCCTATTGTTTCATGTGGTCTTTCTTTTGCTAGTCCTCCCATATTTCATTATGATGAAGACATTATGGAAGCAATGACCACCCCTGAATTTCCCTGGGATGATATGCATCACCGTGCGTACTTCCTTCTGCAACAGTCCTAAGACCATTATGTTGTGGAGTCCAAAGAATTCATCCATAATGAAGTCGATTGGATATATTCCCCCTTACATCGAACCCATGAATTCGATCGACATACATCTTGTGGCCATTACATTGACACCCAATGTTTGGGAAAGGGGGTATAAGTTCTAGAGGATTTCGAAGGCAAACTCCTTCCTAACCCTCGCAATGCACTCTACCTTAAGAGATTTTACTCATAACATCTCCCATTGAGATGCATGTTTTATTTCTGTCATGCATTTATGTAGCTTGTAATTTTCATCATCATCTCATTTATTGTCTTGTGGCACCTTTCTGATGGATCCATTATCCACACCGTATATCGGCTATGCCGACGGTGCAAGTCGCTTCTCCCAAAATCTAGCCTCATCAACTTGGGCTATTTGTACCCCCATGCATTCATTATTCCTCTCAAACGACGTATGAATTGGATCTGCCACCAATAACCAGGCCGAATATGATGCATTGATAGGCTTGTTAGTCGATGCCCTTGATCATCTCATCCTTCATATTCATGTTCATTTAGATTCCTTACTGCTTGTCATCCAATTTTTCAAAACTTGTATTGTTTGAATAGCCATGTCCTTTTTAGAATATATTTACGAGTGAAGTTCTCAGTGCGTGAATTTGAAACCATTACATTCACTCATGTACCTAGAGCCAAAAATCACTATGTAGATAACATTCCAAATAATATTCTAGATTGACACTTATCACATGCATTTAACAAAAGGCAATAATCATAAAACAAATGGTGAACCATATACTCATCATATATAAAAATATGCATATCCCTAATATGTATCAACCAAATCATAAAATGTATTTCTATTCCACTATTTTAAATACATTTATCATTTCCATAGCATGCTTGGGGGCACCTATGCCCCTATATATTCTCACCACCCTCTTGAGGATTTAGTGCCTATGATACTGAATGCTTGAATCCATTATTTTCACACTTGGAACACCATGTCACTCCACAAACTCCTATATCTAGGGGCATCATTCCCACCTTTTCATACCAGATTGTTCCCCTCCATCACATATGCCTGGGGGCAGTATCCCATGCTTGGGGGCATGAAGGCCCCTGACCACCTTCTCACATGTTTTTTATAAGTCTCAGCCTAGACCCCACTAATCTAGGTATGGTTGATTATCCTCCCATTCCTTGGATAGTTTTTCCTATCGACCTCTCCGATGAGCCATATATCATAGATGATTGATACCATACCTTCAAATATTCTACTTTATGTGATACCACACTTACCACTTAGTCCCCATGTTTGAATTGGTGGGAGGGGATGATTGTAGACCTTCTCTAGTAGTTCATTTCTGTATTCCTTTCTTACCTTGATTATTTATCAAGAACCATCCTTCCAAGGAGAATTAAGGCCACCTTTAAACAAGTAATGACACTTACCTGAAAGTTGCGGATCCTGATTCCAACTGTTGGTTTATCCACTACGATCACCACAAGATTTAGGGCCTTATCCTCCTCTCCAAATTCACCATAGCTCAGCTAGAAAATGAATCAAATTGGAGGGAAATCACCTTATTAAAGGAAAAAAACTAAAATTTCCTTTGCCAATTGTGACCAAACCGTAGCTCGGTTTGAAAAATTGTCAGCACCATTGGAATTCGCTCACCGAGAACTATAATGTGTATCATTTTTATTTTTTTTTGTAATTTGACACTTCTCCCGGAAGCCTTTTTTCCAAGAAGGGTCACTTTGCCACCTCTTAAAATCATATTTATTCACTTTCACTGCTTGTACTTGGGGCACCACTTTTCCTTCATACTTGTCAACGCATGTGTCGATTTTCGTCATGAGTAACCATGTTTTTCTCATGATTTTATGGTCCCCACCGGGCCTATTCTGTGTGGTAGCCTCATCGAGTCACCCTTGTTCAGAGCATCTGAGTTGAGTCACCATCACATTCATAGAGTATGTACCGAGTCCCTTTGCCTCTTGTTACAGTATTCCATCCATTGTTTCCTTGTACCTCTTTCGTGTCGCCCATTTTGGCCTCCAGTCATACTGTCCCCCATTCCCTCCAGAGTCAAGTCAATCGCTGCCAGGTCATCCATGCTTTTTATGCTCTGACAAGGGAAGTCATCCGTGCGCTACTCAGTATCACCTATTCCATCATCATCCCTGGTGTCAGTCCATCGGTCACTTTACTATGATCCCTCATGCCTTCGTTGAGGATTCCTCATTACCTCACCTATGGCGGGCCTTAATCTGTCAACATTAGCACATTCATTATAGAAGATAGGTCTAGAGGGTAGTGTACCTTGGTTCCAGTTTCCATTCTTGTTTGGTGCCTCAGATCAGGCAAAGGGAATCCTCATTTCCCTTTGACTTGATTGTTTCTCGTCCACTCAACTTCAACATGATCGAGTTCGTATACTTGATGGTTCGGTGATCCAACATATTGTCCAAGTGATTCTCGGGTGTGTGTGAGATGTTTCAGAACTCATGAAGGGGTGGCCCTTTAGGTAGCCCCCCACATGCCCATATGATCTCATATTATGCTACAACCTCAGATGTAGCTCCAAAAATTTTATGGGCTCGGTTCCAGCCGCTTGCAGCACCCATAACATGCATGTATCACTTAGATGATCCATTCACATTTTCAGAGCCCTTTCCTATTTATCGGGGCTTCTTTGGTTGTTATTATGTCTCATGTACTCATATATTATTGTATTCAGTCCTGGATGTTGTCCCAGGCAAAATATGTATGTGGGATCCATTATATTTTTGTCTGGCCCATTTTTACGGCAGCATGTCATGTACCATTTATCATGTACTTTATAGCTTAGTATCATTTTATTGGGCACACTATTATTGTTTGTAATTTGTCATCTCGCCGGCATAGGTATGTCTCCCCCACCTCACTGAGAACAGGTACCCAAAAATTAAAGGAGAATTATATCATTTGTAGGTCTCTCTTCACTCCGTATATGTATTTTTCTCTCTCTCTCTAACTCCCCTTCGGTGTCTAGTGATTGTGTTCTTACAACGTACTTTGGTCATACGATTAGCTCCTAATGCTCGCATGTTGGAGGGAAATCTGTTACACCAATTTTTGGTCATCTAACCATTTACAATTAGATGGATCGAAGTACACCATGTAAGACCAATTTTACCATAGTAAAATTGCTTTCACTATAAGAAATAATTTAATAAACCATATTTTATTAACTTATTTATGGTTCAAACAAGAAACCCCATGAGGGATAATTAAATAAATCCTTATTTATTTGATTTTCCTTTAAGAATAATTAATTAAACCACAGTTTAAATAATATTCCTGGTCATATTTAACCCAATTATGAGAAATAATTAGATAAATCATTATTTTTCTTATTTTTCTCTAGGAATAATTAATTAAATCATAATTTAGTTATTATTCCTTTTGAAATTCGACTAAATCACCTAGAGATAATTAAACAAATCATTATTTGTTAAATTATTCCTTAACCCCATTCTTGAAATAATAAATAAATAATTTATTTGTTTATTATTTATAAATAAAGATATTTAACCAATTTAAATTCCCTTTCCCTCCAACAAAATATAATAAAATATTCCAAGCAGTTAGATCTAGATCTTAGTTAATAATATTTTATTATTCGCCATTATCGAGGATAACTCAATATTTTGTGATAAATAGGATGGTTTTCCATTCATTATTCACTTTGATCACTTTCATTTTCGTGCTTTGATCATTATCACTCCTGCTATTATTTTCTTTGTTTCTTGAGCTCCCATAAAGTTCAACATATTTTGGGTTTTCTACACCATAAAGAGAGAGACTTATGGATCTGAAGCATTGAGGATATCCAAGAACTCATCACATTGATGGGGACTGGTAACATCATTCTTTGTTCCCTTCCCAGGTGTTATAATACATATAAAATTATTTATATCTTGTCTTGTCCGTTGGATGTGTGGAGCATTTATTATTTCTTTTCACTGTTTAAC
The DNA here is from genome assembly GCA_034641835.2 of Pinus albicaulis. NCBI lineage: Eukaryota > Viridiplantae > Streptophyta > Pinopsida > Pinales > Pinaceae > Pinus > Pinus albicaulis. The sequence continues at coordinate 1,435,896,329 of CM076570.1, forward strand.
TACTTTTACTGCATAGATCGAGTTTCTGGCAGCATTTGTTTTAACTATCACTTGAAGATCTAAAGACGTTAAGCAACCATCTTTGTTGTTAGGGTTGTTTGTCATGCATAGCTAAAGTGAGCTATTTTTGTACACTTGCGTTAAGAATTTACGTCAACACCTGATAGTGTATGTTTCTTATTTTTTCCTAGGAATCCCTTGGTGGGATTGAGCTAAATCTTGAGGAATATTTGATTGCTTTTGTTGTGAGTCCCACATTCATGCTTGGAATATGGCACGTGGGTGATTGGTTGAAAGAAATATTTGGTTCAACCCAATCTATGGTTGGGTGGTACGTAGAAGTCCTGACTTGGTTGCATTTTGCATATGTTAATAAGAGATCTTTTCCTCCTGTGTATTATGTGTAAATGTGCTTGTTATTATGTGATCTTAATGGTTGTTCTTACATTGTTATTATTTTGGTTATAAACATGGTTTTATGATAGATATTAGTCATGAATCTCCTTATGTTTTGTTTAGTACATGAATGAACAATAAGTGTATGACCTAATAGATGGTAATGTAGCTCTTATGAGAGGACGTTAGTCCTTCTTGGAAATTCTCAGATAGGTATGAAGTCCCTATGTTCAGATGTGCTTATATGACCTGTAGATTGCAAGTTCATGATGTGTTTGACAAAATAGTTATCATGGTTAGGCTTGGATAGTCCAAGTCCTCAATCAATATTTATGTTAGAAGCTTTGTCTTTATGTAATTTATTGTTTTGGAAAGTCTCATCAAGTTCTGGGCAGTGGTCGGGATCCTTGCCCTAAAAATGTGACATATATTTTGCAGTCTCAAACATAGAACTAACTGAAAAATACTGCAATCACACCATTGCAGTGGCTATGCATACGAATGGAGACATATAGTCGCATGGATGCAAGATTTTGCATGCGACTGGGAGTCCAGATCAGTGAAAAGGCAATTAAACTTAGGGTTTGGACACCTGGAAGGGTGGTTTAGCCCTTGGGGGTCCTATAGCACCTAAGGAAGTCTAGTAAGGTTTATTTTATTATCGATTCCACTTCCTTAAGGTGATCTAGGAGGTTGAATCATATCATAGTAACTCTTCATCACATATTTACCTGGGTGGACCAGTGAACTTGGGTAAGCATGGGAGGAGGGTGTTATAGGGTGGTATCAAAGCATGGTTGCACTCTCTTTGGGTAATATATGATACCACATGGTGGTATCAGAGCAGATTTCGTTCTCTTTGGTTGGTGTCTATTTTTCGTTCTCTTTGGGTGATATCTGATACCACAGTGTGGTATCAGAGCATGGTTCAACTCTTGGATTGGATGGGAGCAATGTGGTTGTCATGCATGCATGTAGGTTTTATATGTGCTTGTTATGTATGAAAGGTAGCAGTAATTGTTACAATTGTGTTGTCATGTAGAAGTTGACGATGTTGTTGTTGGGATGTTCTTGTATTGAATTCATGTCAGACGTATGTTCATTGTTACGCATGTCAATGTCTATATGTTACCATTCATGCATTGTCATGGTTATGGTTATGAATGCATTGTAGGTCAGAAATTTTGGTTTTCAAGTTCCTGTGGTTATTGTTTACTGGAGAGTTTGCCGGATTATCCATAGTCTTACGAAACACTTGTCGACGTTTCGAATCCCAACGGGGATCCATCTTCAGGTCAAACATGCATCATGGTGGTCATTATGTATTTTGTGTCATCATGATGTTGTTGGTATGTATGATGTTGACATGTTGGCTTAGATAGAGTAGGAGAAGTAGATTATTAGAGCAAGGTTGCAACACTGGACCTCAGGGTAAGAGAAAATCATTATACATTTATTGTATGTTTGACATGCAGGTATGTTGCTTAATGGTTGTTACATGCATTGTGGTTATATATATGCATGAAATTTTATGGTTGTTATGGTTACACGCATGATAAATGTTAGTTGATCAATGTGGTCATATTTACGTGCTTCAGTTAGTATTGCATGGTTGTAATTTGTTGTTACATGCATTGTGGTCATACACATGATGCTTATGGTCATTGCACTAAGATATTGATGTTATGTGTATCTTTCCCAACTGGATTGGCCTATGCAGATGATTATGGTTATGATATTCAAGTACGAGTCGATATATTTTTGAATATTGTGTCGTAGTAATCTGGACTGACTTGTGCAGATGTGATAGCCTCCCTTGAGATACATTGAGGTATGAGTTTGAATATGTTTCTATTTGGTGTTTGGTGTCTATTATGTCATATATCTATTGTTTGAATGTTTGATTAGTAGCATGATATGATTATTTGCCTATAATATTGCATGAAATAATGATCTTGTTTTAAGACAATTGTACTAAACCAATATGTGTTGAGACAACTGATATCATACTTGAGTGCAAGTGGGTGCTAGTTTTAGTATTATGAATTATAACTGTAATTTTACTGTTGATTTGACATGAATATTAGACTTGGTAGAGGTTGATTTCAAATTAATAAACATGATGTATTTATCTTTGGAACGTGCGAATCACATGTGTGAATAGTTGCAGGGCAACATTCTTGGTATTAGCATGACAAGGTAATAATTGATTTGTTTATATAACTAGAAACTAGGTCATGTGATAGTAGATAATAAAACTCAATTGCAACAAGGTAAAGGAAAAAAATAAAGGAATTGGGTGAGAAATCCTTTGGTTATGTTTTGGAACTGCATTTCCAAATGAATGAGTGCTTTTCATGAATACATGAATTCTTCTTAACCTTGATTTTGTCTGACATTATGTGCTACATTCATGAACATGTATTTGATAGGTATATTAGCTATTTTCTAGTATAGTTAGATCTGTCAAGGGAATTGAAGTCCCTTGAGAGATGACATGTATGTGTTCAGTTACAAGGCAATATTCTTGGCATAACAAGTTAAGATAATTGTTATATTGTTATATTTACTTATGGATTAACAATTTCGTGTTTATGGAAATATGATGCAGGGGATTTGTAATATTCCCAAATGGGGAAAGCAACAATATGTGACATAAAACTGGAAATATGCAAAAATATCACTGAATAAAAACATGATACAACCATAGAGCCATTCCATTATAATTATAAAAACAAAATAGGTACAAAGTCTTGAGGAAAAGATCACTCAAGTTGGGCAAACAAGCCTCCCATGAAATAATACACCTAAATGTGAAATGCTGCTAATACATGAAATGTCGAAATGCTATAACCGTGATTTCTATGAGGGAATAGCAGCTGAAAGATGGAAATATATATTTCTGCTGATATAAGGCTCCAAAAGTATAAGGAGTAGAGATCTATGCTCCAAAATATATTTCCAGGACAATCCAGAAAAGGTTTTCGGAAATACACACTATACAAAATAGAAGATATGGCCCTAGGGCTGAATAATATCTAAAACTAGAATGCTAAAAGGAGGTGGCTGATCTAAAATATGAAATGGATGATCCCCCTCCAATATATCCTCCAAGATGAAGGGCTGACCCCCTCAAAGGAAAATCAACTCCTCCAACTAGGGCAATAAACCCATTGCTGCAGTTGCTCTCTAAAATAACACAGTCCTTGAGAGAAAATGCACTGTAGCTGATGGTGGCTACTTGGTATGGTGCCAAAATATGAAATGAAGCCCTGATAAATTCCTCACAAGATTCCCAGATGAAAGGATGATCCCTCCAATGGAAAACTAGATCAGAAATGGGATATCTCTCTCCTCCACTGCTGCAACCCTACAACACAACACAACTATAAACATAACTGCACTTTATATGATACCGAAGCTTGGAAAAATGCCAAATAGTGGTAATGCAACTCTAGATAACCTCTCTTGAGTAGGCACTCTAAGTCCCCCGAGGATGAGGGTGGGATTTCCGCTCAGAAACACCCTTGTGCTAAACAACACAACAAACCTTGCTAAACATCAAAAGCATGCATAGATATGTCACATGAAATATCTAGATCTAGAAAGATAAAAATCGATAATACAAATCCATGACTTCTAATGCTGCCATCCTCTTCCTTTTATGCTTGGTGAGCATCCTCACCTTGGGTCCCACTCATTTAAGGGAGTTACTCTCATGCAAACACTCCTCCTAAATTACTGCGCTGTCCTCCATTAATTCTCCATGATCTCCATAACAACGCTATTGATCTCGTCAAAATTGACCTAGTCCACATGCTCTAGCCCCTGTTCACACCTTAGGGTGCTTTATTAAGATAAAATTATGATCCACTTTCACATGAGAAGTGGTTTTCTTCTTCATAAAGAGATTTATGGGTCTCCCTACCCACTTATTCACCTATCTAAGTGACAAAAAAAAACTTTAATATTCCAATTAGCTGCAAGCTAATTTAGGAATATTACAGTCCTCCCCTCCAAAAATTTTCTTGTCCTCAAGAAAATGCAAAAAAAACCTCCAATGGATATGTCTCCTCCCAAGTATACAAATTAGTCTTTGGTAGATAAACCAAATAGCTTTCATCATGAAGAAGTGGGATATATATGGAAAAAGTTATATGTTGTCCACTAGCCACCTCAAGGCATGAGAGATGGTAGATGTTGGGTGCCTCAACCCCCATGAGAAACTCCAATCTCCATGCTATCATCCAAACAAAGTGAGCCATCCTTGGTAGTTCACAGAAACAATCACCAATCCCCTCCTTCTGCAATGTGTAGGGGCTGCATGGCTGAAAATGAGAGATAAAATTGTTCAACTTACGCTCTCTCTCTCTCTCCATTTATAATAAATTTGGAGCTGCTAATCTTGGGCTGCAATAATATAGTCCTCATGAAGCCAAAAGATACTTGGATTCTCATGATCCCACTCCTTGGTTCTAGGAATATTTCTTGCCCAATCCTTCCTACATATAGTGAATAGAGTGTCATCACCATATGGGCTCCAAAAGAAACATGGACCAAGTGTCACATGACATACTGGATGGTGAAAATATTCCCTCAAGTGAGACCAACGTTGTTATTCTTCTTTTTGTCTCAAAAAATGATATGATAAGTGGCCATCCAACCAATTTCTTACTTCCATAATCTTCTCAAAATCTTGAAAATAATAGAGGACATTAAGTGTTGGCTGAATATAAACCAAGAAAAACAATTCTGGCCCAAATTCCTCTATAAAGTGGTCATTCCCATCACTAAATTTAGTCCCAAAAGGACCATGAAATCCAAAGAGAGGCTTGCTCCCTTGTGGAGCGATGTGCTGCAACTGTATGGAAAAGAAATGATCATACATGGTTAGTTGATCAATAAGCATCAAGACACAATCCTTACCATATATTGTAGGCAAGTTGGTGAAGAGGTCCATAGATGAGCCTTCCCATCTCTCCATCAAAAGGGGAAGTGGCTGTAAAAACCTTGCAAGGTGGTTGATTTCCTCCTTATACATCAAACAAGCTACATGTCTCTTGATATGTTGGCGCACATATTATTTGAGATCCTCCCAATAGAATCCCTCCATGATGGTGTGATAAGACTCAATGGAATATACATGTCCTGAAAAGAGTGCCTCATATGCTACATGTAGAATCTCTTCCTTGAGCTTGGAGTCTCTAGTCAAGTAGATCTGATCATGGAAATAAATGACTCCATCAACCACTCTATACCTCCAATCTATCACTTTCCCATCAAGAACCTTACATGTGAAGAGGTTCTTGGAATACTCCATCAATAATTGGGAGTCCCAATATGGATCCATCCTCCTCAATAGTGACAACACTGTTGAGATCTGAAATGAAGCACCTGTCACATCGTATCTCTCCTCTTTGACATGCTTAATGCGAAAGCCACATGTTGGAGTACTGTTACCCCACCTTTGCTGCCTCCTTTGTAGCTGATCTTGTCCAAGATAAGGTTGAAGTACGTGGAGGTCAACCTCCTCTTGGAAGGTATTTCCCATCCAAAATTTCCAGAGTTTGGACAATGCATACAAGAATGTCAATAACCTCTTGTCATATTAAGAAATATTCCTCATGTGTGGAAGTATCATTTTCTGCTCCAAAGCTATGGATTAGCCCTTTGACACCATCCCAATGCCATCACAGATTCCTGAATCATCATATTTTAGTGAAAATAGCTAAGTGGGAGATGGAAATGTCCATATCAGAAAATTTCTCACCCCTCCTTTGAACCCATCAAAGGTTCTCTGCATTGTGCTAGCTCCTCCCAAGGCTCCTTCCTTAGCCGAATATATCAATGTTGCACCATGTTGAGAGAACTCTTTGTTCATCTTCCAATCAGGGGGTCTCCCTGGTGGAATGCCTCAATGTAATGACACATCAAGGCCTAGAGAAAGCTTTTTATGTGAGTAGAATGATTTGTCCCTGCCCTCACTGCGCAAATCATCCTCCTGCTTCTGTGCATAAACCTCCTGAAAAGGATGGGTGTGTATGTTCCCAATCAGTTGGTGTTGGCCCTCCTTCTCATATTCTCCTACCTTCTACAAGATCTCACAGTATAAGGTGTTCTTATCCAATGTAATCAACCCATGCACACCCAATGTCATATTGGTGTCAAGAGTCTTAATCACAAAGAAGTGATATATCATAGTGTATGTCCTCAAAACTGTGGTCAATGTTGGGAAACACTTTCTCCATTTATTTTTCTCATTGCCTATTAACATAGGCACATGCTGCTCTTGATATTCATATGTGATATCCTTTGGAACTTCTTGCAAATATACAAGAGCTACTCTAGTTGAAGCTATTGCTTCATCTCCATGTCCAAATGGTTGTGGATATCCTCCTGCTTTTACAATGCTGGAGGCTCTTTCCAGCTCTTCTTCTTCCTTCTCCTCATCATTGGAGAATACCTCATCATAAAGAGATCCTTTGGCTTGATCTCCTCTTGAAGGAGGAATCCTCATGTCTTCTTCTTGAGAAGAAAGTTCTTGCTGAAGTAAGGCTTTTGCCCTTGGAAAAGCATCCTACAAAACTTTAACCCCCTCAACAATATTATGAAATGGAGCTAGTTTCATGGATCCTCCCAACTCATGCAAAGGTTTTGATTTCTTGGGTTTGGTTAGCTCACCCAAAGAAGTTTCAAAATGTCTTTGATAAAACCTTTTCACTAACCTCCTAGTGAACTTTGCATAAGTAGATATATTTTCATTATTTAATGAAGAAGATTCATAAAACCACCAGGCATAAGCCTTACCTTCAAGATGTAGCACTGCTACTCTAATGGCTTCTACTTATGAAACTTGATGCATCTGAAAATATGTGTCTAGCTTCTTTACCCAAGCCTTGGTTGTGCTCTTGGGTGACCCATCAAAAGTAGGTAGAAAGGATCTACCCAAAGTGTGATGCATGCACCCTCTTCTTCTATTGTGGTTACTAGGTCTTCTATCTTATTTTATTTGACAAAACCCTTGGAATTTTAGATTCTCCTTGAATCTTCTAGACTGAGATTCATATTCTTGGAGATAGTCACCAAGATTCTCCTCCTTTGGTGTTTCTCCTTCCTCTTCTTCTCTTGCCAAGAATGTAGGCATGGTACCACATTGTAGATCTGATGGTGTAGCTGAATGCTCACACCCATAATGTGAAAATCTGGATCTTTCTTCATGTACAAGCCCTCTTGGAGAATCTCTATATCTCTCCATCCTCATCTCTTTGATGTGTCTGTTAATGCCCTGCATAGTTTGAAGAAGAAGTCTTGAGAACTCCTTCCCTTTCATTTATTATGATAATGGAGTATGGCCTCCATCTCTTTTGCAGATCTTCTCCTTCCTATGAGAAGCCTCCTTAGATGAAATAATGGCTGAAGTACACAGGTTGAGCCAAGATTATGCTCTGATACCACTGTAATATTCCCAAATTGGGAAAGCAGCAATATGTGACATAAAACTAGAAATATGCAAAAATATCACTGAATCAAAACATGAGACAACCATAGAGCCATTCCATTATTATTATAACATAAAAATAGGTACAAATTCTTGAGGAAAAGATCATGCAATTTGGGCAAAAAAACCTCCCATGAAAGAATACACCTAAATGTGAAATGCTGCTAATACATGAAATGACAGAATGCTATAATTGCGCTGTCTATGAGGGAATATTAGCTGAAAGATGGAAATATATATTGCTACTGATATAAGGCTCCAAAATTATAGGGAGTAGAGATATATTCTCCAAAATATATTTCCAGGACAATCCAGAAAAGGTTTCTGGAAATACACACTATACAAAATAGCAGATATGGCCCTATGGCTGAATAATATCTGCAAATGGAATGATGAAAGGAGGTGGCTGATATGAAATATGTAATGGATGATACTCCTCCAATATATCCTCCAATATGAATGGTTGATCCACTCAAAGGAAAATCAACTCCTCCAACTAGGGAAATAAACCCACTGCTGTAGCTGCTCTCTAAAATAACGCAGTCCTTGAGGGAAACTGTGTTGTAGCTAATGGTAGCTACTTGGCCTAGTGACAAAATATGAAATGAAGCCCTGAAAAATTCCTCACAAGCTTCTTGGATGAAATAATGATCCCTCCAATGGAAAACTAGTTCAGAAATGGGAGATCTCTCTCCTCCACTGCTGCAACCCTGCAACACAACACAACTCTAAACATAATTGCACTGTATATGAGACTGAAGCTTGGCCAAATGCTAGATAGTGGTAATGAAACTCTAGATAACCTCTCCTAAGTAGGCACTCTAAGTCCCCTGAGGATGAGGGTGGGATTTCCACTCGGAAACACCCTTGTGCTAAACAGCACAACAAACCCTGCTAAACAACAAAAGCATGCATAGATATGTCACATGACAAATCCATATCTAAAAAAGATAAAAATAAATAATAAAAATCCATGACTTCTAATGCTGCCATCCTCTTCCTTTTATGCTTGGTGAGAATCCTCACCTTGGGTCCCACTCATTAAAGGAGTTACTCTCATGAAAACACTCCTCCTAAATGATGGCGCTTTCCTCCATTAATCCTCCATGATCTCCATAACAACACTATTGATCTGGTCAACATTGACGTAGTCCACATGCTCTAGCCCCTGTTCACACCTTAGGGTGCTTTATTAAGCTAAAATTATGACCCAATTTCACATGAGAAGTGGTTTTATTCTTCATAAAGAGATTTATGGGTCTCCCTACCCACTTATTCACCTATCTAAGTGACAAAACACAAATTTAATATTCCAATTAGCTACAAGCTAATTTAGGAATATTACAGGATTCCATGACAAAGGAGACTGCCATGAAATATTGAAGAAGGCTTGGGTTGAGCTTTCCATAGGAACTATGGAGATTGAGTCATGGTGTTTGTTGCAAGTTTTGTGCTTTTAGTGCTTTGTGATTTTTTTGCACTTGATTTGTAGTTTTGTTTATGTCTGGTGCATGGCCATGCCACTTTGCTTGTGGTGTCATATTGCTATTGGTTTTCATGGTTATTTTCTTGTTTTCTTTTGTTCTTTCATTTTATTTTTGAGGGTCTTCAGAATTGATTGGGAAAGAGGAAAGTTCATGGATTTCAGGAAGATTTGGATGAAACCCAACAGGTAATGTAAGACCCATATGAAGCTCGGTGCATGTATAAGAGAAACTGAAGGCAAGAGTATGACGGTCAATTGAGTTGGTTGGGTCCATTGGGATAAATGGATGATGGAAGGACAATAACGAGAAAGATAACCAGGAGAGGTAAAGTGAAGGGATGTGAGGCATTAGATTCCTTGACTAAATTGGGAACTGTTGTTCTCAATGTTATGCATGTTGTGCATGGATAAAGGGAGTTCTCTTAACCTTAACCTTATGATATCTAGTAATTATGTTGTGATTAATGATGATGTCTATATATGTATATATGTATGTTTGTATATTGTTGTCTGACAAGGTCGTCAGGGATCATGATTGTTTTATGATAATGTTTATATGTATGAATGTCATTGTATGACAGGGTTTTCAGGAATCATTCTTGTGGAGGAATGATTGCTTATGCAAGTGAATGGCATGAAGAGGTTTTTTGTTTATGAGGAATCAAGTGGGAAGAGTGACCATGAAAAATCTACAAGGTCAGTATCAGGTGGACATGAATTGATATTTTATGCTTGTACGATGCCTATGTTTGTGCTATGGGTATGCAATGCTAAGGGATACATCAATGGAATGAAAGAAATGTGATATACAACATGCTAGGATAAGCATGGATAGTGGAAAGACACTAGAAGCAAGGTTGCTTGGTAGAGACAATGTGGTCTCTGTATGTGCAGTGCTACTGTTGTATATATGTTGAAAATGTTGCACTTGTGATGTTGTGTGCATGCGGTGTTTTGTAAATATTGCGTTGTGTACAGATGGTATTGTGAACTTATTGGATATGTGGTGTTTTGTACATATGGTGCTTTGTGCATGTTGCATATGCGGTGTTGTTTGCATATGGTGTGGTGTGCATGTTGTACATATGGTTCCATGTACTTGTGGTGTTGTGTGTATGATTGTACATGTGGTGTTGTGTGCATGTGGTGTCATGTACATGTTGTGCATGGGGTGTTGTGTGCATGTGGTATTTTTTACATGTCGTGCATGTGGTGTTGTGTACATGTCATGCATGTGGTGTTGTGTACATGTTTTGCAAGTGGTGTTGTGTACATGTTGTATAAGTGGGGGTGTTTACATGTGGTGATTTGTACATGTTGTGTAGGTGGTGTTGTGTACAAGTGGTATTGTGTACATGTTGTACATGTGGTATTGTGTGCATGTTGTACATGTTGTGTTGTTCACTTGTGGTATTGTGTGCATGTTATAAATGTTATTTTGTGTACATATGGTACCGTATATGTGCATTGAGTATTCATGGTATCATGATATGTGTATTTTTTGTGTTGTACACTTATTGTAGGTGCATGTATGTTGTTGTGGTTTACACTGAGTGTAGGTGTATGTATCATGTTGTGTTGTACACTGGGTGTAGGTGTATGTATTATGTTGTGTTGTACACTGGGTGTAGGTGTATGTATTTTGTTGTGTTGTACATCAGATGTAGGTGTATGTATTGTGTTGTGTTGTACACTAGGTGCAAGTGTATACGTTGTGTCGTACATCAGATGCAGGTGTATGTGTTGTGTTGTACATCAGGTGTAGGTGTATGTGTTGTATGTGAAGTGTAGGTGTATGTATTGTATGGTGTTGTATGGCATGTGTGATTGTATGTATTATGATGTATACTATGTGTATGTGTACATGGTTGACGAGAAGGAAATAGGTGTTTGTCGGGTGTGGCAACCGATTCGGTGTGCATACATAAATGATAAAGGTATAAGCTAACGATCGATTAAAGGATAAGTATCAATATTTTATTTTAGTTTTAATTATGCATGTGATGTATGATTCTAGTTTATGATGACTACATGTGATCTATGATTCTAGTTTATGATGGTTACATGTGATCTATGATTTTGATTATGATGGTTGGGTTTTGAGCTAAACAGATGTGATATGTTTATACATGATGATTTGGTCAAGAGTTGGTTTGGTTTGTTGTGATAGGAAGTGAACATAAGTGCAAGTGTACCTTATTGACAAGCAACCAATTATGTATGATTTGAATTTATTTCAATTCGTTTTGAATATAATGGGAATTATGTGCTTGGTACAGGGTAGGTGGTTGAAGCTGACTGCAAGAAGAATTAGTAGTAGCAACAAAAGGAGTTGGAACATGCAAAAATATGTTGGCAAAGCACTTCAGGAGCAGGGCCATTGTGGGACACTAGTACCTAATATTGTCCATTGATTTCCATGAGCATGCTATGACCAGTATGATGATTTGAGGCAGGTATATGCCTTGGTTTTTGGACCTTCCGGTGTGAAGGAAACCTTGCCAAGGGATGGATTTCCTAGGAAATGGGATGTCGGGGAGCTTATAAGGTGAGTGACTGCATGGAAGGGGGTGATTGAATTGCCCGAGGGAATGTGTAGCAGAGAAGGGAAGGTTGAGGATGGATTTTTTTTGGTCATTATCATTTCCAGATGGAATCAGATGCACATTAGGAGTGTGCCCTGGAACAATGAGCCAATAATTGTTCACTGAGAGGACAAGTGGCGCAAGATCATAGCGCTAAAAATTGGATGCAGGTTTGACTTTGGCAGTGGATTTTGAACTTCCTGGGAAGGAGGTTAATCCTGGTATTACTTTTGAGGGTGGAGGTGTGTGCTTATGGATTCCCTTATTGTTGATGCAGACATCATATGCTTTTATTTATTGGTTGAGAAAATGTGCATATGTGTATATTATTGTAAATACTATATCGAGTTGTATTATAAATCTCCATAGACAATATGGTTACTTGTTGGTTGAAGAAAATGTGAATAATTATATGTGGTTGTTATTATAAATATCATAATGAGTTGTGTTATAAAGCTCTAGTAAACGATAAAATTGTCATGTTTTCAACAGGATGTCATTGTAAATACTGCAATGAGTTGTGTTATAAAGCTCCATGGGCAGTATGTTTTGGTTTTCAACATTTTTTTGGTTTTAGTTGTCATTGAACACCGAGGATGATTGTTGGGAAAAATACTGAGAGGGGGGGTGAATCAGTATTTAGCGCTGACTGACAATTTTTTACTTTTTCTTTCTCTTAAAACCATATGTTACATTACTGCATCCAACTTGTATGTCCAGAGATCTTATTATGTCTTTACTTAGATCATTGCATCATTTATTCATTAGATAAGCAGTAAGCATGAACAGAGATAACAGAACAAACCATCAAACATAAGAAACACATATGAACACCAGGATTTAAGGTGGAAACCCAATTCGGGAGAAAAAAACCGCTGCTGTTATCTCAGTCTTCAATATTTATTATAAAGAAAATTTCTTACAATTTTATGTTGGACCAGACTTATACCAGCACGCAGGCACCCACTTGCAGAAAGCTACAACCTTTTCTCGTTTACCAGCCTCTCCTGGAAGGGAGCTACAACCCCCTCACTAAAGGCTTCGACCCTCAGATCTACTGCGGACCATGTTTCATCCACTTCCACACAACATACCTTGCAGGCCACCAGATTTATTTATTTTCTTTAGAGGTGCATCCTTAATTCAGATTTCTCAGCAATCTGTTACCCATTCCATACAGATATACTTCAGAGTGAAGTATTCATTCACAAACCTTACTCATGCATACGTTCTTCATGATTTCGTCAGTCGATTAACCAGGAATTAATCATTATCTGATCTAGAGATCTTGATCAATCATCATAGTCACAGGTGCACCATAGATTCAGATATATCATAGTTTATTCATACAGATATCTCTAAAAGAGATTCGTTTATTATCAACCCTTTCACATGCACACCGTTCTTCATGATTCTCATCACCTTATATAGTTTTCGCCTTTATTAAAACCTTGGGTCAAAACCATTCAATTGCTAATGGTATTCTTGGACGAGGTCAAAATAAATAATCCAGCGGGGTCTCCATAACTCTCACTGTTCTATTGATCTTGGTAATTAAATAATTAATTTAATACTTTAGAACTTAACTTTAGGATTAAGGTTAACCCTTCTCATTTTAACGCTTTGAAAAAATATGATAAACCTTTGACACCGGGCCCACAAATATAGTCAATATCCAATCAAATACGCGCACGGTACCATAAGTAAATTTCGTGCAAGTCCAACGTCTGATCACCGTTAGATTAGAAAGCTTCCAGATCAACGGCGTATATGCATATCGCTCGACCTCCGATGCCGAATGTTAACGTGCGATGGCCCGCCGTACCTGTGTTAATATTCATGCACCTTCAACAAATGATGACCGTCCGATGACCCCTTCACAGATCAACGTCGCTCAACGATATCGCTTGGCATCCTGGGTCGAACTATAACGCGCGATGGCGCACAGTGACAAGTGGTTTTCCGTGGGTCCTCCTTGCCACGTGTATAGTGATTTATGGAATCGCTCCCAACTCCTCAAATACCACTCACTCCGCATAGGTAGTACGATGAAAACCGCCTTCACTGTTCACTTGGTCATGGTTCCGCTCTTCCACGCAGGGTTCCGTCGCCTTTTCAATGTATTATTATAATTAAGTTGCGCTTTAAGGTTTTTCCTTTTATTATAGTTCCATTGCTAGGTTTAACGCTTTGTTCACAATTTCGTTTGAGTCTTTTAACATACATTCTTTACACCGGTTGCTTCCTTCCGACCTCGACACAACACAATGTCACTCTGTCTTCAATTATGCTATGATATATATACTATATCAACCTTCCATTGCATGTTCAGAGTTCTATCCTGTCACAGTTCCGCTTCTAAATGCACACTCAAGTTCTTGATTCCGCAAGCTGATCACTGTACTATGGTCCATCGTAATTGTAATCTTCACTACATTCATCATATCTCTGCAACCATTAATTCCTTCAATGGATTTCTTACTTATCATTCACTTATTCCTTATCACATATTACCATTCACTTATTCTTTTCTATTCGATGGCCTTTTTCTCCTACTCTGTCTCTGCATTGTCTGCTGCCTTAGTTCCTTATCTGCATTGCTTCCTCTCTACTTCTTTTCTCTTTCTGCTGGTCTCTTTGCTGCCTCTGCTATCTCTCTGTTACTATCTTTTCTTCTTGTGTAATGCTGCTTCTTGCTTCTCTCTTTGCCTTGTTGCTGTTCAGATGCTCCTTTTATGCCACTTCCTTTTCCATCAATGGCAACATTTCCAACAATCTCCCCCTTTGGCATTGATGGAAATACTCTTCCTCTGATTGTATTATAGACGCCCTTTGTGGCTTTTCCTCCCCCTTTGACATCAATGGCAAAGATTTGATCAAGATCCTTTGAACCGACAATACCATGCTCCCCCTGAGATCATGCTGCATCTTCAAACCTAATATGACCAGCAATGCATCCTTTTCATATGACCAATGCTCCCCCTTAGCTTGTGCAATCAGAGATGCCTACAACCAATTTAATCTTCTGTATTTAAGTAGACCTGATCCTCTGCATGGCATAGACTACTCCCAGTTTCTGTCTGAGATATTCGAATGCTTCCCTGGGTAGAGGTTTGGTAAATATATCAGCAACTTGTTCTTTGGAGGGAACATATTCCAATTTCACCGTTTGTTCAAGCACTTGTTCACGTAAGAAGTGATATTTGATAGGAATGTGCTTGGTCTTGGAATGCATAATAGGATTCTTTGAGATACTGATGGCACTTGTATTGTCACACATAATGGAGATAGGAGGTGAAAATTTGATTTAAAAGTCTTGTAAGGTTTGCATCATCCAGAGAAGTTGAGTGCAACATGATGCTGCAGCCACATATTCTGATTCTGCTGTAGATAAGGCAATAGAGCTTTGCTTCTTGCTGAACTAAGATACTAACCGGGGCCCCATATAGAATGCACCACCACTAGTGCTTTTCCGATCATCAACACTTCCATCCCAATCTGCATCAGTGTATGCATGAAGAGTAAGATCAACATTCTTTGGATACCATAGTCCAAAGTCTTGAGTTTCTTGTAGATATTTGAATATTCTTTTCACAGCTTGAAGATGAGACTCTTTTGGATTAGCTTGGAATCGTCCAACAATCCCAACTGCATGCATAATGTCTGGTCTTTTCCCAGTGAGATAAAGTAGACTTCCTATCATAGATCTGTATTCTGGTTGATTCACCGTGGGGGAATCATCACTAGAACTGAGATTACATCCGGTTATCATTAGTGTACTTACAGGTTTGCAATCTTCCATGCCATACTTCTTCAGGATTTGCTTAAGGTATTTTTCTTGTGATAAGAAAATTCCATTTGTTGCTTGTTGCACTTGCAATCCAAGAAAGAATGTTAGTTCCCCAAGTAAAGACATTTCAAATTATTGCTGCATATCAGAAGAAAATTTTTGACTCATAGACTCTTCATTAATTCCAAAAATGATATCATCAACATATACAACCACAATTAATAGTTTGTCATTTTCAGTTTTTGTGTATAAGTTGCTATCAGCAGACCCTTTTGAAAATCCTTGTTGATGAAGATATTTGTCAAGACGATAGTACCATGCCCTTGGAGCTTGTTTGAGACCATATAGAGCCTTTTAAAGTCTACAAACAAGTTTTTTATCATTTCCAAAAATGAATCCTTCTGGTTGTTCTATATAAGCTTCTTCTTCTAGATCACCATTGAGAAAAGTAGATTTAACATCCATTTGATAAACTTTGATTTGTTGGAAGCTTGAAAAAGCAAGAAACATTCTTATGGCTTCAAGTCTGGCTACAGGAGCAAAGGTTTCTTCAAAGTCTATACCTTCTTGTTGAGCATACCCTTTACACACAAGTCTAGCTTTATTTCTTATAACATCCCCATTTTCATTTAACTTGTTTTTGAATATCCATTTAGTTCCAATGAAATTTTTGTCATGAGGCCTTGGTACTAATTCCCAAGTGTGATTCTTTTCAATTTGATCAAGCTCTTCATTCATGGCTTGAATCCAACATTCATCTTTGCTAGCTTGACTAACACTGTGAGGTTCAATAGTGGATAGAAATGCCAGATTGCTAGAGGATCCCACAAGAGTCCTTCTTGTTTGTACACCTGATCCCTTTTCTCCCAAAATTTGAGATTCTGGATGATTCTTTTAAACATATCTGGATGGAGCCTTTTCAGAAAAATCATCTTCGGATTCTTCATTGGGTTCACTGTCTATATTATCTTTATTTGATGTAGAAGGATATATGTCATCATCATCTTCATCTGTTGTTTGTTTTTCTTCTTTTGGAGCTGCAGGAGACTCATCAATAACAACATCAATACATTCAAAAATCTTTCGAAGTCTTTTATTGTAACATTTATATGCTTTACTCCTAGAGGAGTAACCAATAAATGTTCCTTCATCTACTATGGGTTCAAACTTGCCAAGTTTTTCATCATTATTTTTGATAAAGCATTTGCTTCCAAAAATTCTAAATTGCTTTATAGTAGGAGGATTACCATACCAGAGTTCATATGGAGTTTTATCACTATTTACACGAACATGTGCCTTGTTGAGAATGTTTACTGCTGTATGTGTTGCTTCTCCCCAAAATGTGTCAGGTGTTCCGGAATCATCAAGCATTGCTCTAGCCATTTGTTGAACTGTTCTATTCATTCTTTCTGCAACACCATTTTGTTGTGGAGTGCCAGCTACAGAGAATTGTCTTTTTATGCCATGTTGTTCACAAAATTCAAGGAATTCATCTGATGTATATTCTCCTCCTTGATAAGATCTGAGGCACTTAATTTTTAGATCTAATTCATTCTCAACTAGTGCTTTGAATATTTGAAATTTCTCAAATGCTTCATCTTTGTGTTTAAGCAGCCCAATCCAACACATTCTAGAGAAATCATCAATGAATAGGATATAGTATTCTTCACCACGTGGTGAATTTTTCCTCATAGGTCCACATATGTCAGTATGAATGAGTTCAAGAGGCTTACTTGATGATCCTTACTTGGCATTAAATTGTACTTTGTTTTGCTTACCAAATTGGCAAGATTTGCATATGATATTTTCAGGTAGAGTAATATTGGGAAGATCACGAACATCTTTAAGTCTGCTTGATTTTTTGATTTGAGAGAAGATCAGATTCCCCAACCTTCTATGCCATAGCCAATTTTCTGAAGATTTACTCAAGTAACATTGTTCTTTGCAGTTCTTCAATACATACAGGTTGCTTGGAGTTCTTTTTCCTTTATAATTGCTTTACCTGTATCAAGATCACGTACCACACATTCTTTTGAACTAAATACAACTTCAGTTCCTTGATCACACATTTGACTTACACTTAACAGGTTATGCTTTAATCCATCCACATACATGACTTCATTATTTTTCACCTTTTCTTTTAGAAAAACAGACCCTTTTCCCTTAATGACCGCAGGAGTATCATTTTCAAATGTAACATTCTTTTCCTTTTCTAAAGCACTATATGCTAGAAGTTTGTTTTTTTCACCTGTCATGTGTCTTGAGCATCCACTATCAATGTACCATTGGTTTTCTTCATCTTCTGCAAATAACGCTATGCCACAATTTTCAACCTATAATTCCTTCTTTTTCCATACTTTGGAGCTTGAAGGAACATGTTCTTTTGGCTAAACTTTGCTCCTGCATTCAGATTCTTCATGGCCAAAGTTATTGCAATAAGCACATTCAACTTCATTTTGAAGAGGAGAAAAGTTGTTATAGGTATTCTTCTTTGTTTCAATATCAATCCTTTTATTTCTTGCTTCTCTTGTCATGATGGTTTTATATGCAACACATTGAACAAATTTATGACCAAAATTGTGACATGAGAAACATTGTCCATTGAAGAAGAAATTTCTGCGATCATAAAATCTTCTATATGAATTTACTTGTTGATTGGTGTTTCTTTGAAAGACATTCCTGTTAGTGTTCTTTGAATTGAGATGATCATGCTTTACCTGTGAAGATTCTTTATTCCCTTGCTGAGTGGCAGCATGTTGTAAACCAGCTGTAACTGCTTTTAGATAATTTGATGCTGAAGCCTGAGAAGATTCTCCGATATATCCAAGACCTGTCTTTATAAGAGGAGAACGTTGTACCTTGATAATCTCATCTAAGGTTTCAGATCCTTTAGCAAATCTAAGATTTAGAGTCTTTACTTTCTCAAGTTCTTTTCTTAGACTTACTAATTCACACTCTAATTTCTCATTGTGTTTCTCTTTTTCTTCAAGCTGATTTTTCAGAGTTTCTATGGTTATTTTACTCTCTTCTAAGCAAATTTTGAGTTTATTGTTTTCATCAAGAAAATCACTGTCTTCTAGAGCATCCACAAAAGTATCCTTTTCTTCTCTAGATTCTTTTTCAAATCCCATGAGAAGTCTAAGATCTTGTTCACATTCTTCCTCACTATCAGATAACCCATCACTGTCTTCATGAGTATAGTGACTCTTTCTAGTGCTAGAACGATTCTTATCCCTTCTTGCTACTTCCTTCCCCTTTTTATGTGTTTCTTTATAAGGACACTTAGTAGCATAATGACCAACTCTTCCACAATCAAAACATTTGAAAGGAAGCTTACCTCTGAACCGTCCTATGCCAAGTTGAATTTTCTTTACAAAGTTTATCTCATCTTCTTCTGAGATATATCTTGATCCTTCTGTTTTTTGTACTTCCTTCCCTCTTGTAGAAGTTCTAAAGACTGCTTATTTGACTTCATATGGTCCTCCTCTTCTCATTTCATATGCATTTAGTATGCCATGAAGTTGCACCACAGTAAGATTTTGAAGATCCTGCTTTTCTTCAAGAGCAGAAACTTTTGACTCAAATTTTGTCGTTAGTGATCTTAAGACTTTCTCAACCAAAGCAGATTCGGTTATTGTTTCTCCCAGATTTCTCATACGATTTACAATATCATCAAGACGTAAAAAGAAATTGGCAATGCTCTCCTCATTATCCATTTTTAGATTCTCATATTGAATTCCGATAGTTTGGAGTTTAGCACTTTTTACCTTTGCATCACCTTCATAACTTAGAATGATTTTGTCCCATATTGCCTTTGTTGTATTCAGCTGCATGACTTTGACAAATTCTGATTCAGTTAGACTTCCCAATAGAGCATTGACCGCCTTTGCATTTGTTTCATAATTCTTTCTTTCCGTTGGATCTGTTGGTACTGCAGCTGGATATTGATATCCTCCTTCAACAATTGCCCATACCTCTGCTCCCAGAGACTGAAGATAGGATCTCATCCTTGTTTTCCAGAAGATTAAATTGTTTCTGTTAAAGAGCAGAGGCCTGATAGATGTTGTTCCATCTTGATTGCTCATCTCGCTTGATCTTCCTTCTAGCGGCTAAGCTTTTTCAGAAGGACCTGCTCTGATACCTATTGTTCGAAAAATACTGAGAGGGGGGGGTGAATCAGTATTTAGAGCTGACTGTCAATTTTAGTTTTCCTTTCTCTTAAAACCATATGTTACATTACTGCATCCAACTTGTATGTCCAGAGATCTTATTATGTCTTTACTTAGATCATTGCATCATTCATAAGCAGTAAGCATGAACAGAAATAACATAACAAACCATCAAACATAAGCAACACATATGAACACCAGGATTTAAGGTGGAAACCCAATTCGGGAGAAAACCACCGCTGCTGTTATCTTAGTCTTCAATATTTATTATAAAGAAAATTTCTTACAATTTTATGCTGGCGCAGACTTATACCAGCACGCAGGCACCCACCTGCAGAAAGCTACAACCTTTTCTTTTTTACCAGCCTCTCCTGGAAGGGAGCTACAACCCCTTGCTCTCGTTTACCAACTACCACTGGAAGGGAGCTACAACCCCCTCACTAAAGGCTTCGACCCTCAGATCTACTGCGGACCACGTTTCATCCACTTCCACACAACATACCTTGCAGGCCACCAGATTTATTTATTTTCCTTAGAGGTGCATCCTTAATTCAGATTTCTCAGCAATCTGTTACCCATTCCATACAGATATACTTTAGAGTGAAGTATTCATTCACAACCCTTACTCATGCATACGTTCTTCATGATTTCGTCAGTCGATTAACCAGGAATGAATCATTATCTGATCTAGAGGTCTTGATCAATCATCATATTCACAGGTGTACCATAGATTCAGATATATCAGAGTTTATTCATACAGATATCTCTAAAAGAGATTCGTTTATTATCAAACCTTTCGCATGCACACCGTTCTTCATGATTCTCATCACCTTATATAGTTTTCGCCTTTATTAAAACCTTGGGTCAAAACCATTCACTTGCTAATGGTATTCCTGGATGGGGTCAAAATAGATAATCTAGCGGGGTCTCCATAACTCTCACTATTCTATTGATCTTGGTAATTAAATAATTAATTTAATACTTTAGAACTTAACTTTAGGATTAAGGTTAACCCTTCGCATTTTAACGCTTTCAAAAAATATGATAAACCTTTGACACCGGGCCCACAAATATAGTCAATAGCCAATCAAATACGTGCACGGTACCATAAGTAAATTTCGTGCAAGTCCAGCGTCCGATCACCGTTAGATTAGCAAGCTTCCAGATCAACGGCGTATATGCATATCGCTCGACCTCTGATGCCGAACGTTAACGTGCAATGACCCGCCGTACCTGTGTTAATCTTCGCGCACCTTCAACAAATGATGACCGTCCGAAGACCCCTTCACAGATCAACGGTGCTCAACGATATCGCTGGGCATCCTGGGTCGAACTATAACACGCGATGGCGCACAGTGACAAGTGGTTTTCCGTGGGTCCTCCTTGCCACGTTTCGAGTGATTTATGAAATCGCTCCCAACTCCTCAAATACTGCTCACTCCACATAGGTGGTGTGATGAAAACCGTAAACCGCCTTCACTGTTCACTTGGTCATGGTTTCGCTCTTCCACGCAGGGTTCCGTCGCCTTTTCAATGTATTATTATAATTAAGTTGCACTTTAAGGTTTTTCCTTTTATTACAGTTCCATTGATAGGTTTAACGCTTTGTTCACAATTTCGTTTGAGTCTTTTAACATACATTCTTTACAACAGTTGCTACCTTCTGACCTCGACACAACACAATGTCGCTCTGTCTTCAATTCTACTATGATATATATACTATATCAACCTTCCATTTCATATTCAGAGTTCTATCCTGTCACAGTTCCGCTTCTAACTGCACACTCAAGTTCTTGATTCCACAAGCTGATCACTGTACTATGGTCCATCGTAATTGTAATCTTCTCTACATTCATCATATCTCTGCAACCATTAATTCCTTCAATGGATTTATTACTTATCATTCACTTATTCCTTATCACAGATTACCATTCACTTATTCTTTTCTATTCGATGGCCTTTTTCTCCTACTCTGTCTCTGCATTGTCTACTGCCTTAGTTCCTTATCTGCCTTGCTTCCTCTCTGCTTCTTTGCTCTTTCTACTGGTCTCTTTGCTGCCTCTGCTATCTCTCTATTACTATCTCTGCTTCTTGTGTAATGCTGCTTCTTGCTTCTCTCTTTGCCTTGTTGTTGTTCAGATGCTCCTTCTGTGCCACTTCCTTTGCCATCAATGACAACATTTACAACAGATGTTCCCCCAAGGGTGAGGGTTCGTTAACAACCCTGGTTAAAAATACATGTAATAAAGTTAATAAAGGCAAAATAAGACCAAGGTCATGGGACATGTATTCCAAGCTGAATGTTGGGCAGAACATCCTGGTATGGGTGTTCATTTGGTTTATTATGGCTAAGGGAAATTGGAAAAGGAAATGGTAAAGGAATTTGAAAGGCAAAAGGCATTGATTGACATTTATTTATGAAAATAATGGAAATTAGGAGAAAATGAAGGTGAAAGGTCACAGGTTGCATGTGAGGAGGAAATTGAAGGAAAATAGAAGAAAATGAAGAAATTAGAGGCCTCATTGATAAAAAGGCTTATGAGGATCAGTTCATGGCTTTTTTCAATTCATTTTTGAGCTATCTCAATATTCTCTATACTATATCATACTCTTGAAAACTTAGAGCATTCTTGGAGCATTCTTGCATTAGATCAAGGAAGGAAAAGGAAGGACAAGAAAACAAAATGGAATAAAAGATCAAGCAAGGAAGATCAGGATCAAGTGGCTACATTGGGATTACTTGCAGGTATCGAGTTGCACGTATGATGTCCTTGCTAGTTTCTGCATGCATGATAAATGCATGTGGGCATTTGGTTTTATTGCTGTCATTGGCATGAGTTTTTCCATGTATGAAAGTGATTTTCAGCCTTGCCTTGCCAATTGCGAATAACCATGGTATGATGGGGTCTCTCTTATTCAGTTGAGCTAGATTTTTGGATGGTTTTAAAACTGAGTGGGGTGGCCTTAGGAGAATAAAAAAGGCCTAGGAATCCCTGGACTGGTGAAGGTGGGATTGCGATAAAGTCGAATTGTTTGTACCTTGGTGGGACTAGGAATCCTCGACTGGTGAAGGGTGGGATATATGGTAAATCCTTGAGGTGTATGCCCTCGATTAGGCCTAAGAATCCTTGATCGGTGAATGGCGGGATATACAGTAAATCCTAGAGGGTGGAGTCTCGTTGGGCCTAAGAATACTTGACTAGTGAACGGTAGGATATAAGGTAAAGCCTAGAGACTGGAGGCAGAAAAATTCCTCACGGTTTAGGTGGAGAGATTTAGAAGCATCTGACCTCTATACCAATAGGTTTCATCTTTCATGATTGTCTTGATGGAATTATGGAATATGTTCAAACCTTCTTACTTGAGCAAAGGTGTTCCATATTCTTGGAAAAAACCAAAAAATCAAAAAAGTTAAAAAATGTAAAGAGGGTATACCCTAAAAGAAATATCAAAGGGTAAAAATAATAAAATGGTCAAAAAAGTGAAAGAAATGAACCCCAAGCAAAAATAGACCAAGGAAAGTGTGCAAATCCAAATGCCACTGCTATTTCATTTTTGTAATAAATTAATTGTGTGCAGCTTGTCAAACCTTTGCCACAATTCATGAATAAGTCAAACTGTTTAAACTTGGCTTACTCATATTTCAATTTCATGTTATAGATTAGAGAATAAATATCTAGCCAAACAGTTTAATCTTGGCAGATAAGTAGATAGGTAGAGTTAATAAGAGGTGCTCAACAGTTTAATCTGAGCCCTTGGATGTAATAAGGGTAAAATTAGATAGATTTTCCTTGTAAAAAGAAAAGATTGAAAAGGGTTTGCAAGTCTAAATGCACCCTAATAAAGAAGAGAGAATGGTAGTGTCAAGTAGATAGGGTAGGTAGATGGTTGCAAAGTTTTCATCAGATGAATGATGCTGTTACATGTTTTGATCCTTTACTTCATCACAAAATACTGAAGCAGGGAATACAGTGGAAAATCACTGAAAGCAAAGTCAAACTCATTAACTTCCTCATCACTTTCCCCTCAAAGTTTTACTAATCTCCCCCAAAATACTAAGGTATTTGGAGATCAAAGGGGCTCAAGGCTCCTTGACTTCTGAGGGACCGGACCCTGGCCCAATGATCAAAAAAGACCTAAGTACTTGAGATAATTCATCATTGTTATCTTCCATTTTTAACTTTCTCCTAAGTAAAATCACATTTTACTTAGGAAACTGATGCATAATTTCATAAAAATCCCTCAAGATAAACTTGCTTTTCTAAGAAGTGTTGGAGATAAAATGTTGCACTTTAATTCACAAGTTATCACTTTCTTAGATATACAAAGATGTTTTGATTTTCCTTGTCCTTTGCCATATTAACATTTAATTCTACTATATTAACTCCCTAGTGAAATACCCTTTCCTAAGTATATAACTCCCTTTTTATAAATAACCCAAAAAAACCCCTATTATAAAGTTTAACCAAAGTATTTTATATTCCCACAAGATTAAAATAAAACCCATTATATGCCCTTTGTTAAAATATCAATATGTTATAATCCCGCCTCTATGGTGAAACTACACATTGATGATCTACCATATAATAAAAATATATATAAAAGCGTTAGACATACACTATGTGTGTTTAATACCAAAAACATTAATAAAACGTTGCGAAAGTCTTACGCCACCGTGGTCCGTCCACGTGGCATTCCACCTAGCCAACTCCGCCGCAACCCATTTCATTATATACCTGGGGTTAATTAGTCATTTGGACTAATTAACAACCTTCTCCGCCTATTAACTTTTCCCCGGGGTGATTAGATTACGCATTAAAATCCTTTAAAACCCGACGGGCCCACCTATCAAACCTCCGCATGTTCCCCATCCCTTCAGCCATTGGATCGCTCATTCGATGATCAACGGTTATTGTTAATCCCGCTGCCCATCCCTTGCCAGCATGTTAACCAGCGGGGGATGGGCGGTTTATGAATAGTCAACCATCCACGTGGCGACTATCCTATGGAATCGCTCCCTTCGCGATCAATACCGCCCTCGACCAAAAAGCGGTGCGGGCACTTCCCGCTTACCACTTACCGCCTGACGCTGCACACGTCATCCCGTACTACCATGACGTCACACCTCGAAAAAAAACAAAAAACCCTTTTAACTTGTAAATAAGCCATTTTTCGTGTTTTTTAGTCATTTTCATTATTCTGAGAAGAACGTTGCTCCCGCTGCGATTTTCAAAATTTCTGCTGTAATTGACCATTTCGCCCCAAAATTCTCGTCGCGCTCGTAGCCAAGAATGCAACTCCCGCCATCACTGCTACCCGCAAAGAACCCGCTCCGTCTGGGTGCTGTGTATTTATCCTTTACGCCCCGACTGCAAGTAATACTCAGTTTCCTTTGTTTTTTCGCTGAAAAAGTGGTTAAAAATCATCACTGAGTCCTCCCTGGAGATTTTAAACCTGTGAAATTACCCCCTGAACCTGCAAATTGTTCCAATTCCCTTCATTTCAAGAATTCCGCCCGGCCCGTGAAGAAAACCAAAAACCTCCATTTTGAATCCACAAGAACCAAAATGGAGGCCCCGACAGCTCTTAATATCACTCCATTGAATGCTCCTCACCGTGAATTGGACTATTTACCTCTCGAGATGAAGATTTTCCAAATCAAAGACCCGTATTTCGATGAAAGTCCCCATTGAGCTATTGTCGTCATGCAGAGATGAATGACTCAAAAGGGCAAGATCTTATAGGGTTGTGGGAATCCAATCTCCCAAGGTATATTATTCCTTCAGTCCTTATTTTCCCAGAAATCATTCATTACTGTCATTCAAACTATGATCCCACACAGAGGGCAGTATTAGCTCCTGATCAAAGTGTTCTGTTTCCCATCACTCCACATGCTATCAATGCCATGTTGCACTTTGAACCAGACCAAGAGTTAGCACCATTGTCCATGGAAGGATTGATTGAGAAAACCAGGCAATTAACCCCAGAGAAGCTAAAATCCATGTGTCAGCATTTCATGTTACCTGAGCATCAGCCAAAAGGGTCTCCCCCCTATGGTTTTTACTATTTCAATACATTGGGAAGGCTCGTTGTAAATATAATATCCTTTGTCTTAGGATTCAACACCAGTGAGTATGTAGATGAGATAACCTTGGCTCTACTATCCATTTTTACTCCTGGGCAACCTCTTGAGATCAAATATGACTATGCTTCTTTCATAGCCAGCAAAATCCATGATCAATTCTTAAGGCTAGATACTGAAAAAGTTTTTAAGTACTCCTCAGTTATCTATCATCTCATGATCTTCTATCAGTCAGAAAGGTTCCCTTTCCCTGTACAGAAACTTGATGCCAAGAAGAATCCCAGGTCAGTCATTTTTTGGTCCCCCATCATTCATTTTTCTTCTGATTCTCCCTACTCCTACTCAGAATTCATTGATCAGTTTGTATATCCAGCAACAACTTTATTAACAGGAATTTCTCCCCCAAGACTAAGCAATGAAATTAGAAAGACCTTGCAACTGTCAAAGAGTTATAAGGTTGGGGATTGGTACTTATACCAAAACCATACAATCATCAGGATTTATGGATGTGAATTACATCCATTCAAGTTACCCAGATATGTACCAATGAGAATTTTTGCCTTGGAATACTTTAGGCAGATGAACAATTCAGATGTGATCCATTTCTGCAATGTAAAGAAGAAAGCTCAGTTAAGGATCAAAAGCCAATTAGGTCCTTTCATCTGCAATTCTAGGGAGGCTGAGAGAGAAGCAAAACTTCTATTAGAGAAAAAGTTCCAGACATCTTTCCGTTGGGTTCCTTATGACCCCTTTGGTTTTATTTGTGAAAAGAGATTAAAAAACAAATCATCTCCCTATATACACCACAAGATTCATGATCTAGAACAGTATGCAAATCAAGATGAATGGGTTGAAGGAACTCTTGTTGAAGAAGAAAGTGAAGCAGACAGAATGAATAAGATTATGAAAGATGTTGAGAAGAACTTTGACCTAGAAACGTGTGGTCAAATGCAGGTACCTTATATTGGCACATCTTCAGCAGCCACTCTACAGCAAGCATTACAGGAAGACAGTCCATCAGTAGCAGCAGAACCCAAGGGTAAAGGAAAGGAACCTGTAATCCAGGTTATTGAAACTTTGGTCATGGCTGAAAAACCACAGAGTTCCAAAGCACTGGAACAATCTCAGGCTTCTCCCACGCCAACAAAACACATCCAAGTTCCAGAGATGCAAACTCCACTGAATGTGGAAATAGGAAAAAAGAGGCTAGCTCCAGATACCACACCTTCAAAAGGAGCCTCACAGGTTTATCAAGCTAAAAAACACAAATCTGATCCACCTCCAGATGTAGAAATTATAGATGAAGTATTTGATGATGGTAGGGAAGATAGTCAGGAAACAGGCACAGCAAGTGAAACAAACATAAGCCAGAAAGGGATACAAAAGCAATTAAGCACTGAAGTATCTTCTTTCAGACCGCCAAAGACAGATACTGGAGACATTAAAAGAACCTTCATTAATATTAAAACAAAGAATGATCCATTGAAAATGAAGGTATATGATCAATATATGAAGATGGCTCCTCATAATCAAGAAAGGCTAATGTCAGCGTTTGACCTTTCCCAAGGTAAAATGCTAATGAGCCACTTCAAAGCAAAGGTGCCAAAGCCAACTTCAGAAGCAGATTACATCAGAACAAATTTTGAAGTTTTAGCAAAGGATATCCATCCCCTGGACCAGATAGAGCTACATAGACAAACTGGGGAAATGGTTTATTCTACTCTCACCAACAAGGCCATGGCAGCTTTAACGCTGCAGGATTCTTTGAATAACACTACCGCACAATTGAAAATTGAGAAGGCCTCCTCACAGGCCAAGGATAATAGAATAAAGTCTCTAGAAGAGATAATCATTGGTTTGGGTCACAATCCCAAAGACATTAAAGGTATTGAGGCATTGGTAAAGAAGAAAGAGGATGATATAGTTGCACTCAGAAAACAGCTAAAACTACCAGCCTCGAGGCACCCTCAGACCCAGGAAGTTATAAAAGGAAATTCACAGGAAGAAATGATGGAGTTGCTCCTGAATATGACTGAGCGACTTAATGAAACAGAGAAGGAGTTGGAAAAGGCATTGCAGGAACAGGAAATTATCAAGCAGACATCAGCAACAGGTACTACAACAGCAGGACAGCAGATACAGCCATCTCAGGTGAACACTTCTGGCTTAAGTTCCGAGGACTTAATAAAACAAATGGAGAGTTTGCAACTGAGGGTCACATAACTCCAAGAAAAAAAATTGCAATTAACAAAATTGGAGGAAAAATATGACACATCTAAAAAGACAGCTGCTGATAACACCAGAGAGATAAAAAGATTGGAAAAATTGGTTGAGGCTTTGGAAAAGGATCTTTCTTTGGAAAAGCCTCTAAAGGAAATAAATGATATTCTTTGGGGTAACATCATAGAGTTAATAAAGGTCATATGGCCCTCCATTCAAGCTATCTTTGAACAAAATGAGCTGGTTAAAATTGCCCAAGAAGAAATAAACAGGACCAGAAATGAATTAAGAGGCAGGCCTGAGCAGGCCAATCAGCTCATTAAATTTTTGAATTTCAGAACAAAACAACAGCTTGCATTATTAGGAATTGATGACAGGACAGGTGCAGTTTTGGAAGCAAAGAGAGTTTTCACCAAGAGGACTTTCATGCAAAATTTAGAAAGGAAGTGCACAGACATTTTGGTTGATATCAACGTTTTCAGAGAAAAATTTCAAGCTTTGTTGGATAGTGGGTTACCAAGTCCCATGCTCACAGAAGATCAAATAGTAGACTTAGACACCTATGAGAAGAGAATAAAGGCTCATGCTAAAAACACAGCTGATTGTTCTACTAGCTCGTCGGAATCAACATTACCAACCGGGAAAAGTATCTATGATAAAGTGAGGAATTTATTTCATCTGGAACACGAAATAAAATATCTATTTCCGAATGAGCCCACCTTTTATAAACTTACTGAAGCAGATGAAACTTTAAGGAAGCTCAGAAGAAATATGATACCAGATGATCAATGGTGGAAGGAAATGTTGGAAATTCTGTAAAAGTTGTTTTCAGGATGAGATTTTATCTTTACTATCAAATAAATGGTAAAAACAGGAAAACAGATCAAAGAGTATCAGGTGAAAAGGTTAAAGAGTATCCGTGAAAATAAAGAGTGCCCAACAAGCCAAAGAAATACTGCAAGGGACAGCACAGAGCCCTATTTTAGCACTTACCTCCAGCACGTCCACGAAGAAAGGAACAGCACATCGGCAGTTACACATTATTCTATCCACGAGACCATTTGTCTCTTGTTTGTTTGTAAATAATGCTTAAGTCAGCCTAGGTTATTGGCTAAGTTAGTGTAAGATTGTTTTAGATTATTTTGTGTATAAATAAACCCTCAAAGAGAGTATTGAGGGTGGATTCTATTACTCTGCTGTAACATTGAGATTTTCGGAATAAAAGCTTTTGGAGAAATTTACTTGTGGCTTACTGGATGACGATTTAGAGCACTGGACTTGTTGCAGGATTCATGTGTTGGACTACAGTTCAATAAGTGTTTCTACCCTTTGTCTGAAATTTTATATTAGTTTATAATACCATCTTATCCATTTCTGAATAATTTACATAAAGGATTGAAACATAATTTGCTTAATTGTACTCTGTTTTCAAATGTGGTTATTCTTAATGTTTTCTTCTAAATTAGTTATAAGCATGAATTCTTAAATGCTCTTGCTTTGCTAATTTAAACATTGTTGATTACTATAATAAAGAATTCTTCATTGCTCTTTGTTTGTAGTCATCTCACTTCTCTTCTTTGAACATGGTGAAAGATTCTTAGCTGCCTTTCATCCCTTCAAAATCATCCCATCCACTTTAAATTCTAAGGATTGTTCTCTGTCTAGCTATCTTGCCCTGTAAAGCCATCTTGTGCGTAGAATAGAAATCCAGTAAAGCCATCCTTTGACTCCATAGCCCAATGGACTGAAAGCTCTCAACCTTGCCCTTAGTTTGTGGATTCCACCATTTTCCCAAAACAAACTTTGAACCTATAACTAGCCTAAAACCTTCCAAGAACAAAGATAAATTATAAAGAGAGAGCCCTCTCTGGATGCAGATTGGCTAGATTCTGCATCTAAAAGGTTGGTTTGTGGTTACCTCGGGTATACTTTCCTCTTACACAACTTCTAGGAAAACCTGAGTGATAACATAGTGGCGACCATACTGGGGAACTGAATCATTTTTATTTGTTAATATTGTTCATTTATAAGCTATAGACAGAGTCTGAAGATCAGCCAGGTAGCCTTTGAAATTGCTTTTGCTCTGCAATTGCAAAAGTAAATAAAAGATGCTTCAGTCTATCTCTGATTTAGCTTATACATTGAACCTTAGTTTCAAATGTTTAATCAGACTCTCTAGTTTAATAAATCTTTGAGAAAATTTTAATTAAAAATCTTAAATTTCTTGAAGAGTTTGTAGAAGTTGTTTTGAAAATTCACAAAAATTTAGTTTCCCGAAGAACTAACTTTCTCTTCAGAATTGTTTTACAGGTTTAGATCTGATCTATGATGGTGGACAGGGATCAGACACACAAAGGTTAAAATCATCCACCTGGCGACTCCAAATCCATTTCACAATCAAGACTCCACTGGAGGAATGAACCTGGAAGAACAATATGGAAAGATCGGGCTTTCAACTTGGATCTTAATCCAAGACATTATGTTCTTTCTCGTTAAGATTCAATATGTATTGTATTTTATATAAAGATCTAACTTGGTTGTACAGATAAAGTGGCTTTTCATTATGGCTGATTTTCAAGATGATCCAAGAATAAAACAAAGATATGCTCCCATGAGCAGAGATCACATACCCGGATTTCCACACAAACTACCGAAGGTAAATTGGGGTGAAAATCTGCCCATGTTTCAAGATGAGAATATTGATGATCCTTTACTACATCTCATTAAATTTCATATACACTCATCAATATTGAAGGGTGATTGGCATGAGGATTGCCTCATGAAGATATTCATGGGAACCTTAGAAGGAAAAGCAAGGGAATGGTATGAAGCTCTCAAACCTGCAAGTTTGTTTTCTCTAAAAGATTTTCATAAGGTATTTTATGAGCATTATAAAGAAGATTTTCCATCTTTATCATTAGCTGAAAATTGTTGTGATCAAGCTGAAGATCTTATAAATTACCTTAAAAATATTGATGAAGATTTTGGAAATTGGTCTCCTGAAGATTTATTAGAAGAAGTCCAAAACTTTCATTCTCAAGTTAAATGTCATAATAATCAAGAGGAGTTAAAGAAAGATGAAATAAGTCAGGAGATAAATCAAGATCCACAAAACCCCTCTGTATTAACAAATGATGTTTCATTTAATGTTTTGAATGGAGTTAAAGACAATAATCAACCTCATGATCAACTTTTAGATAAGGGAAAAAACAATTGTCATTTCAATCTAAGAATTCAGAGATTCCCACCCCCCCCTCACCGAAGAAGAAATCAATTTGCTTCTAAACATGCAACCATCCTCAGAATATTTACATAATGAAGAAATTGTTTCTACTTCTTCTAATGTTGATGAATGTACAAAGGTTTTTATCCATGAAGGGACAGAAGAACAAGTTGATGCTCATGTTATTCTACCTTCCCAAAAAGGCCCATTGCTTGATATCACGCCTATTGAACAAAACAATGATTTTCAAACAGAATGCAACCAATCTAATCAAGATATATTGGGATTGTTGGAAGAGAAATATGCTGATCCAATGTTTATAATTAATGACATTCCTTATTCTGAAGATTTTCCTAAATATGATCAGTATGATGATAATTATGATAATTTCACAAAACAATCACTAGCTATTTTGAGGGATGAGATATTAGAACTTCAGCTTGATGAGGATTTTCTAAGAGCTTTCTTTCTTATTTTGAAATCAAGAAAATATTCTCCTAAACTGAAAATATGTGTTCTCAAGATCATCTCTGAAAATTATGAAAATGAAATCAAACTTTTGCATTCTCAAATTCAGTCATACAATTTCCGAAATCCTAAAGAATTCTTTGAAAATCTTCCTTCTCCAAAACAAGAGGAAATTGTACTATTTTTTGACTTGCATATTGAAGATGATTATTCTTTCAAACACAAGACTGAAGAAATAAGTTCATGGACTAATATTCATAATTCAATTGAACAATTAGTCATTGAAGGCCTAGAAGTAAATAACATACATCATGGTTTTATTGATCCTATATCAGATTATATGGAGAATCTTTTGAGCCCAAATTTGCAAACATGTTTTCTCTATAAGGATCAAATACATCAAAAGTGGCCTTTACACATCATATCATTTATTATAAAGGCACATGATCATAACATACTTCCAATTTTGATCACAAGCAATCAAGTTATCCATTTATTTTTACAGCTACTTGATTGGCTTCATTGGCATTTTTGTATTATCTGATTCAATAAGACTTTTAGTAGATTAGAATAGGTAAATGAGTGCTAATAAGCTCAGAATTTTGAGCATTTTTTTTAGTTGTCAATTTTCAGCTAGTTTATATTAAGTTGGTTTGAAAATTTTTGTGTGTTGTTTTAGTTTCAGATCAGATTTCAGGTTGCAGAAAAATGACTATATTCAATTCAAGATTTCCAACTAGGAAACGCAGTTTTGATTGGATGGTGACTTACTAAAGTTGAAGCCCGAAGTGAAGGCCCTAAGCTTCAGAAGTTTTACTATCATATATACAATAAAGCTACCAGAAGAAGGAGATTACATGGTTTAGTTTGAAGACATTTTGAGGCAACTGACCTGCTGTTCTTGACTTTTCACAAGGAAAAGCCATCCCCAAGTGGAGCCAGTGTTAGACTCCTATACCAATAGGTTTCATCTTTCATGATTGTCTTGATGGAATTATGGAATATGTTCAAACCTTCTTACTTGAGCAAAGGTGTTCCATATTCTTAAAAAAACCAAAAAATCAAAAAAGTTAAAAAATGTAAAGAGGGTATACCCTAAAAGAAAGATCAAAGGGTAAAAAGAATAAAATGGTCAAAAAAGTGAAAGAAATGAACCCCAAGCAAAAATAGACCAAGGAAAGTGTGCAAATCCAAATGCCACTACTATTTCATTTTTGTAATAAATCAATTGTGTGCAGCTTGTCAAACCTTTGCCACAATTCATGAATAAGTCAAACTGTTTAAACTTGGCTTACTCATATTTCAATTTCATGTTGTAGATTAGAGAATAAATATCTGGCCAAACAGTTTAATCTTGGCAGATAAGTAGATAGGTAGAGTTAATAAGAGGTGCTCAACAGTTTAATCTGAGCCCCTGGATGTAATAAGGGTAGAATTAGATAGATTGGCCTTGTAAAAAAGAAAAGATTGAAAAGGGTTTGCAAGTCCAAATGCACCCTAATAAAGAAGAGAAAATGGTAGTGTTAAGTAGATAGGGTAGGTAGATGGTGCTGCAAAGTGTTATCTGATGAATGATGCTGCTACATGTTTTTTATCCTTTACTTTCATCACAAGTACTAAAGCAGGAAATATACTGGAAAATCACAGCAAGCAAAGTCAAACTCATTAACTTCCCTCATCACTTTCCCCTCAAAAGTTTTACTAATCTCCCCCCAAAATACTAAGGTATTTGGAGATCAAAGGGGCTCAAGGCATTTCCTTGACTTCTGGAGGGACCGGACCCTCGGCCTAATGATCAAAAAAGACCTAAGTACTTGAGATAATTCATCATTGTTATCTTCCATTTTTAACTTTCTCCTAAGTAAAATCACATTTTACTTAGGAAACTGATGTAAAATTCCATAAAAATTCCTCAAAATAACTTGTTATTCTAAGTTGAAGTGTTGAAGATAAAATGTTGCAATTTACTTCATACGTTATCACTTTCTTAGAGGTACAAAGATGTTTTGATTTTCCTTGTCCTTTGCCATATTAACATTTAACTCTATTATATTAAATCCCTAGTGAAATACCCTTTCCTAAGTATATAACTCCCTTTTTTATAAATATCCCAAAAAACCCCCCTATTATAAAGTTTAACCAAAGTATTTTATATCCCCGCGCATTTAAAATAAAAACCCATTATATGCCCTTTGGTTAAAATTATCAATATGTTATAATCCCGCCCCTATGGTGAATCAGTTGTATTGATTAATTTACCATATAAATAAAATATATGCACGAAAATTTTAAACATGCTAGATGTATGTTTAAATACAAAAATATCAATAAAGTTTCGAAAAAACCTTGCGCCACCGTGGTCCGTCTACGTGGCATTCCACTTAAGCCAATTCCGCAGCAACCCCTTTTCTTTTACATACGGGATT
The DNA here is from genome assembly GCA_034641835.2 of Pinus albicaulis. Taxonomy (NCBI): domain Eukaryota; kingdom Viridiplantae; phylum Streptophyta; class Pinopsida; order Pinales; family Pinaceae; genus Pinus; species Pinus albicaulis. Next base: position 1,435,930,672 of record CM076570.1, read on the forward strand.
AATTAAGTCATCTGGACTAATTAACAACCTTCTCCGCCTATTAAAAATCCCCCGGGGTGATTAAATTACGTGTTAAAATCTTTTAAAAACCCGACGGACCCACCTTTGAACCCTCCGCTTATCTCCCCATCGCCCAGCCGTTGGATCAGCCTCCCGCAGATCAACGGCCAGCATTGATCCCGCTGCCCATCCCGTGTAAGTTTTTTAACCAGCGGGGGATGGGTGGTTTTGAATAGTCAAACCATCCACGTGGCAAGAAACCTGTGGAATCGCTGCCCCTCCGATAAAAACCATCCTCGACCAAAAGCGGTGCGGGAGTACCACTTACCGCTTACCGCTTACTGCCGGCTTACGTCACCCCGTACGTCGATGACGTCATCACCTCGAAAAAAACAAAAATACCTTTAACTTGCGAATAAAGCCATTTTTTCGTGTTTTTTCAGTTCTTTTCGTTATTCTGAAAACGACAGAGCTCCCGCTGCGATTTTCAAATTTTCACTGTAATTGATCATTTCGCCCCAAAATTCTGCTGCGCCCGTGTTGAAGAACAGTCCCGCCATTGCATGTTACCTGTTAAAGAACCAGTTTCCGTCTAAAAGCAGGTATTTATCCTTTACGCCCGACTGCAAGTAAAACTCAGTTTCCTTTGTTTTTTTCGCTGAAAAAGTGGTTAAAAATCATCACTGAGTCCTCCCTGGAGATTTTAAAACCTGTGAAATTGCTCCCCGAACCTGTAAATTGTTCCAATTTCCTTCATTTCAAGAATTCCGCCCGGCCCGTGAAGAAAACCAAAAAACCTCCATTTTGAATCCACAAGAACCAAAATGGAGGCCCCGGCAGCTCTTAATATCACTCCATTGAATGCTCCTCACCGTGAATTAGACTATTTACCTCTGATAGATGAAGATTTCCAAATCAAAGACCTGCATTTCGATGAAAGTCCCCTATTGAGCTATTGTCGCTGCAGAGACGAATACTCAAAGGGGCAAGATCTTATAGGGTTATGGGAATCCAATCTCCCAAGGTATCTTATTCCTTCAGTCCTTATTTTCCAAGAAATCATTCATTACTGTCATTCAAACTATGATCCCACACAGAGGGCAGTATTAGCTCCTGATCAAAGTGTTCTGTTTCCCATCACTCCACAGGCTATCAATGCCATGTTGCACTTTGAACCAGACCAAGAGTTAGCACCATTGTCCATGGAAGGATTGATTGAGAAAACTAGGAAATTAACCCCAGAGAAACTAAAATCCATGTGTCAGCATTTCATGCTACCTGAGCATCAGCCAAAAGGGTCTCCCCCCTATGGTTTTTACTATTTCAATACATTGGGAAGACTCGTTGTAAATATAATATCCTTTGTCTTAGGATTCAACACCAGTGAGTATGTAGATGAGATAACCTTGGCTCTACTATCCATTTTTACTCCTGGGCAACCTCCTGAGATCAAATATGACTATGCTTCTTTCATAGCCAGCAAAATCCATGATCAATTCTTAAGGCTAGATACTGAAAAAGTTTTTAAGTACTCCTCAGTTATCTATCATCTCATGATCTTATATCAGTCAGAAAGGTTCCCTCTCCCTGTACAGAAACTTGATGCCAAGAAGAATCCCAGGTCAGTCATTTTTTGGTCCCCCATCATTCATTTTTCCTCTGATTCTCCCTACTCCTACTCAGAATTCATTGATCAGTTTGTATATCCAGCAACAACTTTATTAACAGGAATTTCTCCCCCAAGACTAAGCACTGAAATTAGAAAGACCTTGCAACTGTCAAAGAGTTATAAAGTTGGGGATTGGTACTTGTACCAAAACCATACAGTCATCAGGATTTATGGATGTGAATTACGTCCATTCAAGTTACCCAGATATGTACCAATGAGAATTTTTGCCCTGGAATACTTTAGGCAGATGAAAAATTCAGATGTGATCCATTTCTGCAATGTAAAGAAGAAAGCTCAGTTAAGGATCAAAAGCCAATTAGGTCCTTTCATATGCAATTCTAGGGAAGCTGAGAGAGAAGCAGAACTTCTATTAGAGAAAAAGTTCCAGACATCTTTCCGTTGGGTTCCTTATGACCCCTTTGGTTTTATTTGTGAAAAGAGATTAAAAAACAAATCATCTCCCTATATACACCACAAGATTTCTGATCTAGAACAGTATGCAAATCAAGATGAATGGGTTGAAGGAAATCTTGTTGAAGAAGAAAGTGAAGCAGACAGAATGAATAAGATTATGAAAGATGTTGAGAAGAACTTTGACCTAGAAACGTGTGGTCAAATGCAGGTACCTTATATTGGCACATCTTCAGCAGCCACTCTACAGCAAGCATTACAGGAAGACAGTCCATCAGTAGCAGCAGAACCCAAGGGTAAAGGAAAAGAACCTGTAGTTCAGGTTATTGAAACCTTGGTCATGGCAGAAAAACCACAGAGTTCCAAAACACCAGAACCATCTCAGGCTTCTCCCACGCCAGCAAAACAAATCCAAGTTCCAGAGATGCAAACTCCACCGAATGTGGAAATAGGGAAAAAGAGGCTAGCTCCAGATACCACACCTTCAAAAGGAGCCCCACAAGTTTATCAAGCTAAAAAACACAAGTCTGATCCACCTCCAGATGTAGAAATTATAGATGAAGTATTTGATGATGGTAGGGAAGATAGTCAGCAAACAGGTACTGCAAGTGAAACAAACATAAGCCAGAAAGGGATACAAAAGCAATTAAGCACTGAAGTGTCTTCTTTCAGACCGCCAAAGACAGATACTGGAGACATTAAGAAAACCTTCATTAATATCAAAACAAAGAATGATCCATTGAAAATGAAGGTATACGATCAGTATATGAAGCTGGCTCCTCATAATCAGCAAAGGCTGATGTCTGCATTTGATCTTTCACAAGGTAAAATGCTAATGAGCCACTTCAAAGCAAAGGTGCCAAAGCCAACTTTAGCAGCAGATTACATCAGATCAAATTTTGAAGTTTTAGCAAAAGATATCCATCCCCTGGATCAGATAGAGCTTCATAGACAAACAGGGGAAATGGTTTATTCTACTCTCACCAACAAAGCCATGGCAGCTTTAACGCTGCAAGATTCCTTAAATAATACTACTGCACAATTGAAGATTGAGAGGGCCTCCTCATAGGCCAAGGATAATAGAATAAAGTCTCTAGAAGAGATCATCATTGGTTTGGGTCACAATCCCAAAGACATTAAAGGTATTGAGGCATTGGTAAAAAAGAAAGAGGATGATATAGCTGCACTCAGAAAACAGCTAAAACTACCAGCCTCGAGGCACCCTCAGACCCAGGAAGTTATAAAAGGAAATTCACAGGAAGAAATGATGGAGTTGCTCCTGAATATGACTGAGCGACTTAATGAAACAGAGAAGGAGTTGGAAAAAGCATTACAGGAACAGGAAATTATCAAGCAGACATCAGCAACAGGTACTACAACAGCAGGACAACAGATACAGCCATCTCAGGTGAACACTTCTGGCTTAAGTTCCGAGGACTTAATAAAACAAATGGAGAGTTTGCAACTGAGGGTCACAGAACTCCAAGAAACAAAATTGCAATTAACAAAATTGGAGGAAAAATATGACACATCTAAAAAGACAGCTGCGGATAACACCAGAGAGATAAAAAGATTGGAAAAATTGGTTGAGGCTTTGGAAAAGGATCTTTCTTTGGAAAAGCCTCTAAAGGAAATAAATGACATTCTTTGGGGTAACATCATAGAGTTAATAAAGGTCATATGGCCCTCCATTCAAGCTATCTTTGAGCAAAATGAGTTAGTGAAAATAGCCCAAGAAGAAATAAATAGAACCAAAAATGAATTGAGAGGCAGGCCTGAGCAGGCCAATCAGCTCATTCAATTTTTGAATTCCAGAACCAAGAAACAGCTTGCATTGTTAGGAATTGATGACAGGACAGGCGCAGTTTTGGAAGCAAAGAGAGTTTTCACTAAGAGGACTTTCATGCAAAATTTAGAAAGAAAGTGTACAGACATTTTGGTTGACATCAACAATTTCAGAGAGAAATTTCAAGCTTTGCTGGATAGTGGGTTACCAAGTCCCATGCTCACAGAAGATCAAATAGTAGACTTGGAAACCTATGAGAAGAGAATAAAGGCTCATGCTAAAAACACAGCTGATTGTTCTACTAGCTCGTCGGAATGAACATTACCAACCGGGAAAAGTATCTATGATAAAGTGAGGAATTTATTTCATCTGGAACATGAAATAAAATATCTATTTCCGAATGAGCCCACCTTTTATAAACTTACTGAAGCAGATGAAACTTTAAGGAAGCTCAGAAGAACTATGATACCATATGATCAATGGTGGAAGGAAATGTTGGAAATTCTGTAAAAGTTGTTTTCAGGATGAGATTTTATCTTTACTATCAAGTAAATGGTAAAAACAGGAAAACAGATCAAAGAGTATCAGGTGAAAAGGTTAAAGAGTATCCGTGAAAATAAAGAGTGCCCAACAAGCCAAAGAAATACTGCAAGGGACAGCACAGAGCCCTATTTTAGCACTTACCTCCAGCACGTCCACGAAGAAAGGAATGAAGACATCTAAAGCTACACACATTCTATCCACGGTCACGAATATCTTTTGTTTGTTTGTAATAATAGCTTTAAGTCAGCCTAGGTTTTCAAGGTTAGTGTAAGATTGTTTTAGATTATTTTGTGTATAAATAAACCCTCAAAGAGAGTGTTGAGGGTGGATTCTATTACTCTGCTGTAACATTGAGATTTTCAGAATAAAAGCTTTTGGAGAAATTTACTTGTGGCTTACTGGATGACGAGTTAAAGCACTGGACTTGTTGTAGGATTCATGTGTTGGACTACAGTTCAATAAGTGTTTCTACCTTTTGTCTGAAATTTTATATTAGTTTTTAATACCATCATATCCATTTCTGAATAATTTACATAAAAGATTGAAACAGAATTTGCTTAATTGTACTCTGTTTTCAAATGTGATTGTTTTTAATGTTTTCTTCTAAATTAGCTATAAGCATGAATTCTTAAATGCTCCTGCTTTGCTAATTTAAACATTGTTGATTACTATAATAAAGAATCCTTCATTGCTCTTTGTTTGTAGTCATCTCATTTCTTCCTTTGAACATGGTGAAAGATTCTTAGTTGCCTTTCATCCCTTCAAGATCATCCCATCCACTTTAAATTTTAAGGATTGTTCTCTGCCTAGCTATCTTGCCCTGTAAAGCCATCTTGTGCGTAGAATAGAAATCCAGTAAAGCCATCCTTTGACTCCATAGCCCAATGGACTGAAAACTTTCAACCTTGCCCTTAGTTTGTGGATTCCACCATTTCTCAAAACAAACTCTTGGATCTATAAATAGCCTAAAAACTTCTAAGAACAAAGATAAACCCTTAGTTTGTGGATTCCACCATTTTCCCAAAACAAACTTTGAATCTATAACTAGCCTAAAACCTTCCAAGAACAAAGATAAATCATAAAGAGAGAGCCCTTCTCCGGATGCAACATTGGCTAGATTCTCGTATTAAAAGGTTGGCCTGGTGGTTACCTCATGTTTTCTCTTACATAACTTCTTAAGGGAAAACTGAGAGATAAATAATAGCATGTACCATAGACTGGGATCTGAAACCATTTTGATTTATTATATTGATGCTAATTATAAACAGTGGATGGATCAAGACTGCCAGGCTGAATTGCTTTTGCTAGAACTGCAGAAAGTAAATAAAATACTGCTCAACCTGTCAGATTTTTTTAAATATTGGCCTAGTTTAAAATGTTTAACTGTATTTTAGTTTAATAAATCTTTGAGAAAATTTTAATTAAAAATCTTAAATTTCTTGAAGAGTTTGTAGAAGTTGTTTTGAAAATTCACAAAAATTTAGTTTCCTGAAGAACTAACTTTCTCTTCAGAATTTTTTTACAGGTTTAGATCTGATCTATGATGGTGGACAGGGATCAGACACACAAAGGTTAAAATCATCCACCTGGCGACTCCAAATCCATTTCACAATCAAGACTCCATTGGAGGAATGAACCTGGAAGAACAATATGGAAAGATCAGGCTTTCAAGTTGGATCTTAATCCAAGACATTATGTTCTTTCTCGTTAAGAACGTTTTTCAATATGTATTTTATTTTATATAAGGATCTAACTTGGTTTTACAGATATCGTGGCCTTTCATTATGGCTGATTTTCAAGATGATCCAAGAATAAAACGAAGATATGCTCCCATGAGCAGAGATCACATACATGGATTTCCACACAAACTACCGAAGGTAAATTGGGGTGAAAATCTGCCCATGTTTCAAGATGAGAATATTGATGATCCTTTACTACATCTCATTAAATTTCATATACACTCATCAATATTGAAAGGTGATTGGCATGAGGATTGCCTCATGAAGATATTCATGGGAACCTTAGAAGGAAAAGCAAGGGAATGGTACGAAACTCTCAAACCTGCAAGTTTGTTTTCTCTAAAAGATTTTCATAAGGTATTTTATGAGCATTACAAAGAAGATTTTCCATCTTTATCATTAGCTGAAAATTGTTGTGATCAAGCTGAAGATCTTATAAATTACCTTAAAAATATTGATGAAGATTTTGGAAATTGGTCTCCTAAAGATTTATTAGAAGAAGTCCAAAACTTTCATTCTCAAGTTAAATGTCATAATAATCAAGAGGAGTTAAACAAAGATGAAATAAGTCAGGAGATAAATCAAGATCCAAAAAACCCCTCTGTATTAACAAATGATGTTTCATTTAATGTTTTGAATGAAGTTAAAGAAAATAATCAACCTCATGATCAATTTTTAGATAAGAGAAAAAACAATTGTCATTCCAATCTAAGAATTCAGAGATTCCCAGCCCCCCTCACCGAAGAAGAAATCAATTTGCTTCTAAACATGCAACCATCCTTAAAATATTTACATAATGAAGAAATTGTTTCTACTTCTTCTAATGTTGATGAATGTACAAAGGTTTTTATCCATGAAGGGACAGAAGAACAAGTTGATGCTTATGTTATTCTACCTTCCCAAAAAGGCCCATTGCTTGATATCACGCCTATTGAACAAAACAATGATTTTCAAACAGAATGTTACCAATCTAATCAAGATGTATTGGGATTGTTGGAAGAGAAATATGTTGATCCAATGTTTATAATTGATGACATTCCTTATTCTGAAGATTTGCCTAAATATGATCAGTATGATGATAATTTTGATAATTTCACAAGACAATCACTAGCTATTTTGAGGGATGAGATATTAGAACTTCAGTTTGATGAGGATTTTCTAAGAGCTTTCTTTCTTCTTTTTAAATCAAGAAAATTTTCTCCTCGAGTTAAAAAATGGCTTCTTGATATAATTTCTGAAAATTATGAAAATGAAATCAAACTTTTGCATTCTCAAATTCAGTCATACAATTTCCGAAATCCTAAAGAATTCTTTGAAAATCTTCCTTCTCCAAAGCAAGAGGAAATTGTTCTATCTTTTGAATTGCATATTGAAGATGATTATTCTTTCAAACACAAGACTGAAGAAATAAGTTCATGGTCTAATATTCATAATTCAATTGAACAATTAGTCATTGAAGGCCTAGAAGTAAATAACATACATCATGCTTTTAATGATCCTATAGAAAATTATATGGAGAATAGTTTTACCTCAAATCTGCAAACATGTTTTCTCTATAAGGATCAAATACATCAAAAGTGGCCTTTACACACCATATCATTTATTATAAAGGCACATGATCATAACATACTTCCAATTTTGATCACAAGCAATCAAGTTATCCATTTATTTTTACAGCTACTTGATTGGCTTCATTGGCATTTTTGTATTACCTAATTCAATAAGATTTTTAGTAGATTAAAGTAGGTAAATGAGTGCTAATAAGCTCAGAATTTTGAGCATTTTTTTTTTAGTTTTTCAATTTTCAGCTAGTTTTTCATTAAGTTGGTTTGAAAATTTTTGTTTGTTGTTTTAGTTTTAGATTAGATTTCAGGTTGCAGAAAAAGGACCATATTCAATTCAAGATTTTCAACCACAACAAATTCATGTTTGGGATTGGAACAAGGCAGAAAATTCCTAACTAGGCAACAAAGTTTTAAGTTTTGAGTGGATGGTGACTTCTTGGAATTGAAGCCCGAAGTGAAGGCCCTAAGTTCCAAAAGTTTCACTATCATATGTAAAATAAAGCTACCAGAAGAAGGAAGATTTCATACTTTCAGTTTGAAGACATTTTGAGGCATCTGACCTGCTGTTCTTGACTTTTCACAAGGAAAAGCCATCCCCAAGTGGAGCCAGTGTTAGCCTCCTATACCAATAGGTTTCATCTTTCATGATTGTCTTGATTAAACCATGGAATATGTTCAAACCTTCTTTCTTGAGCAAAGGTGTTCCATATTCTTAAAAAACCAAAAAATCAAAAAAGTTAAAAAATGTAAAGAGGGTATACCCTAAAAGAAAGATCAAAGGGTAAAAAGAATAAAATGGTCAAAAAAGTGAAAGAAATGAACCCCAAGTAAAAATAGACCAAGGAAAGTGTGCAAATCCAAATGCCACTGCTATTTCATTTTTGTAATAAATCAATTGTGTGCGGCTTGTCAAACTTTTGCCACAATTTATGAATAAGTCAAACTGTTTAAACTTGGCTTACTCATATTTCAATTTCATGTTATAGATTAGAGAATAAATATCTGACCAAATAGTTTAATCTTGGCAGATAAGTAGATAGGTAGAATGAATAAAAGGTGCTCAACAGTTTAATCTGAGCCCTTGGATGTAATAAGGGTAGAAATAGATAGAGTTATCATGTAAAAGAAAAGATTGAAAAGGGTTTGCAAGTCTAAATGCACCCTAATAAAGAAAAGAAAATGGTAGTGTTAAGTAGATAGGGTAGGTAGATGGTGCTGCAAAGTGTTATCTGATGAATGATGCTGCTACATGTTTTTGATCATTCACTTTCATCACAAGTACTAAAGTAGGAAATACACTGGAAAATCACAGCAAGCAAAGTCAAATTCATTAACCTCCCTCATCATTTTCCCCCTCAAGAGTTTTACTAATTTCCCCCAAAAGTACTAAGGTATTTGGAGATCAAAAGGGCTCAAGGCATTTCCTTGACTTCTGGAGGGACCGGACCCTCGACCTAATGATCAAAAAGACCTAAGCACTTGAGATAATTCATCATTGTTATCTTCCATCTTTAACTTTTTCCTAAGTAAAATCCTATTTTACTTAGGAAAGTGATGCAAAATTCCATAAAAATTCCTCAAAATAACTTGTTATTCTAAGTTTAAGTGTTGGAGATAAAATGTTGCAATTTACTTCACAAGTGATCACTTTCTTAGATATGTAAAAATATTTTGAGTTTCCTTGTCCTTTGCCATATTAACATTTAACTCTATTATATTAAATCCCTAGTGAAATACCCTTTCCTAAGTATATAACTCCCTTTTTATATATACCCCAAAAACCCCTTTATTATAATGTTTTAACCAAAGTATTTATCTCCCTAAAACTCATTAAAACCCGCTTCTACAAGCCCTTTGGTTAAAAATATAGCATTATACATTAATCCCGCCCCTATGGTGAATTAGTTGTATTAATTAATTTACCATATAAATAAAAATATATATAAAAACTTTAGACATACAATACGTATGTTTAATACCAAAAAATATATCAATAAAGTTTCGAGAAAGCCTTGCGCCACCGTGGTCCGTCCACGTGGCATTCCACCTAGTCAACCCCTCCGCAACCCCTTTCTTACACATTCGGGATTAATTAGTTAGCAGGACTAATTAATAACCTTTTGTCTGCCTATTTAATATTCCCCGGAGCGATTAAACAGCGTTAAAAAGTGTTTAAAAGTCCGACGGGCCCACATGAAACCCCCGCCTATCTTCCCGTCACCCCAGCCGTTGGATCAGCCTCTCGCAGATCAACGGCCAACGTTGATCCCGCTGCCCATCCCGTGTAAGTTTTTTAACCCGCGGGGGATGGGTGGTTTTGAAAAGTCAAACCATCCACGTGGCAAGAAACTTGTGGAATCGCTGCCCCTCCGATAAAAACCGTCCTCGACCAAAAGCGGTGCGGGGGTACCACTTACCGCTTACCGCTTACGGCCGGCTTACGTCACCCCGTACGTCAATGACGTCATCACCTCGAAAAAATAAAAATACTTTTAAACTTGCGAATAAAGCCATTTTTCGTGTTTTTCAGTTATTTTCATTATTCTGAGAATGACAGTGCTCCCGCTGCAATTTTCAAATTTCCACTGCAATTGACCAATTTACTCCAAGATTCCGCTGCGCCCGTGTTGAAGAACAGTTCCGCCATTGCCTGTTACCTGTTAGAGAACCAGTTTCCGTCTAAAAACAGGTATTTATCCTTTACGCCCCGACTGCAAGTAAAACTCAGTTTCCTTTGTTTTTTTCGCTGAAAAGTGGTTAAAAAATCATCACTGAGTCCTCCCTGGAGATTTTAAACCTGTGAAATTGCTCCCCGAACCTGCAAATTGTTCCAATTTCCTCCATTTTAGAAATCTCGTCCGGTCTGTAAGAAAAAACAAAAACCTCCATTTTGAATCCACAAGAACCAAAATGGAGGTCCCAGCAGCTCTAAATATCACTCCATTGAATGCTCCTCACCGTGAATTGGACTATTTACCCCTGATAGATGAAGATTTCCAAATTAAAGACCTGTATTTTGATGAAAGTCCCCGATTGAGCTTCTGTCGCTGCAGAGACGAACACTCAAAGGGGCAAGATCTTATAGGATTGTGGGAATCCAATATCCCAAGGTATCTTATTCCTTCAGTCCTCATTTTCCCTGAAATCATTCATTACTGTCATGCAAACTATGATCCCGCACAGAGAGCTGTATTAGCTCCTGATCAAAGTGTTCTGTTCCCCATCACACCTCAGGCTATCAATGCTATGTTACACTTTGAGCCAGATCAAGAATTAGCACCATTATCCAATGGAGGGATTGATTGAGAAAACCGGACGATTTAACGGAGAAATTAAAATCCGCCTTCGATTATTTCATGCTAGAGCATCGATAGGGCTCCCCCCTATGGTTTTTACTATTTCAATACATTGGGAAGGCTAGTTGTTAACATAATATCCTTTGTCCTAGGATTCAATACCGGTGAGTATGTAGACGAGATAACTTTGACTTTGCTATCCATCTTTACCCTGGCGACCTCACGAGATTAGGTATGATTGTATTTATTCATTGCCCGACAAAATCCATGATCAATTCTTAAAGCTGAATACGAAAAAGTTTTCAGAAGTACTCCTCGATTGTCTATCATCTCATGATCTGTTAACGATCCAGACGGAGGTTCCCTTCTTTTGTTAGGAAACTTGATGCTAAGGGTAATCCCGAATGCTGTCATTTTTGGTCCCCCATCATTCATTTTTCTCTGATTCTCCCTACTCCTATTGTAATTCATTGATCGGTTTGTACAACTTTTGTACAACTCTTGTTAACGAAATTTCTCCCCCAGGACCTAGAATGTTTGAAATTAGAAGACCTTGCAATTATCAAAGAGTTGAAGTTGGGGATTGGTATTTGTACCAAAACCATACGATCATCGGGATTTATATGGATGTGAATTACGTCATTCAAGTTACCCAGGATATGTACCAATGAGAATTTTTGCTTTGGAATACTTTGAACGGATGAATAATTCGGATATGATCTATTGCTGCAATGTAAAGAAGAAAACGCAGTTAAGGGATCAAAAAGCCGATTAGGTCACTTTCATTTGCAATTCTAGGGAAGGCACGAGGAGAGAGACGAACTTTTTATTAGAGAAAGTTACGGACATCTTTTCCGTTGGGTCCCTTATGACCTTTGGTTTCATTTGTGAAAAAAAGATTAAAGAATAAGTCATCTCCCTATATACCCACAAAATTCTGGTTTAGAACAATATGCAAATCAAGATGAATGAGTTGGAAAAGAGAACTCTTGTTGAAGAGGAAAGTGGAGATGACAAATTGATAAACTTATGAAAGATGTTGGGAAGAATTTTGACCTAGAAACATATGATCAAATGCGGTGCCTACATTGGCACATCTTCGACAACCACTCTACGACGAGCGTTACGAGAAGCGAGTCCATCGGTCGTGGTGAGAACCAAAGGTAAAGAGAAAGAACACCATGGTTCGAGTTGTTAGAAACCTTGGTCAGCAGCGGAAGAAAAACCACGAGTTCCAAAACACCACAACCATCTAGGGCTTCTCACACCGACAAAGCAAATCCAAGTTCCAGAAGATGAAAACTCATGAATGTGAAATAGGGAAAAAGAGGCTAGCTCCAGATACCACACCTTCAAAAGGAGCCCCACAAGTTTATCAAGCTAAAAAACACAAGTACGGAGTCCACCTCAGGGGATGTAGAAATTATAGATGAAGTATTTGATGATGGTAAGGAAGATAGTGAAATGACGAGCTATGAGTGAAACGAACATGAGCAGAAAAGGGATACAAAAGCAATTAAGCAAGTATCTTCTTTCGGACAACGAAAAACAGGATACGAGACATCAAGGGCTGCTTCATTAATATCAAAACAAAGAATGATCCATTGAAAATGAAGGTATACGAGTGTGTAAAGATGGCTCCTCATAATCGACAAGGTGATGTGCACGTTTGATCTTTCACAAGGTAAAATGTAATGAGCCACTTCAAAGCAAAAGTGCAAAGCCAACTTCGGTTACATCGGATCAAATTTTGAAGTTTTAACCAAAAGATGTCACATCCCACCAGATCAAGATGAAGCTTCATGAACAAACATGGGAAATAGTTTTATTCTACTCTCACCAACAAAATAGCAAGCAGGCTTTAAACGCTGCACGATTCATCGAATAATGCTACGCACAGTTGAAGATTGAAGAGCCTCCTCACGAGCCAAGGATAATAGAATAAAGTCTCTAGAAGAGATCATCATTGGTTTGGGTCCACAATCCCAAAGACATTAAAGGTATTGGCGCATTGGTAAAAAAGAAAAAGGGATGATATCGTTGCCTCGACGACTGAAACTACCGACCTAAGAGCACCCTAGAGACACGAGAAGTTATAAAAGGGAAATTCACGAAGGAAGAAATGATGAGTTGCTCTTGAATATGACGGAAGCGACTAAATGAAACGGAGAAAAGAGTTGGAAAAGCATTGCGAGAAACGAGGAAATTATCGACGGACTTCAATAACGGTACTACAACTACGGACGGCCAGAACAATCATCTCGGTGAATATTTCTAATTTGAATTACGAGGATTTAATTAAACGGATGGAGAAGTTTGCAGCTAGGTATGAAACTCCGAAACAAAATTGCAATTAACAAAATTGGAGGAAAAATATGACACATCAAAAAAGACGATTAAGCAACTTCGAGGAAATAAAAAGATTGGAAAAATTGGTTGAGGATTTGCAAAGAATCTTTCAACTTTGAAGAAGCATAAGAACGGGAAATAAATGATATTAACACATTTGCACAACATCATTGAATTAATAGAATATTTGGCCACTCATTCAAGCTATTTTTTGAGCAAAATTAGTTAGTCAGATAGCACAAGAAGAAATAAATAAAACCGGACATGAATTAAGAGCGAACTTCTGAGCGGACGGTGACTCATTCAATTTTTGAATTCCAGAACAAAACAACGGCTTGCATTGTTAGGAATTGATGACGAGGACGGTGCGGTTTTGGAAGCAAAGAGAGTTTTTCATAAAGAGGACTTTCATGCAAAATCTAGAAAGAAAGTGTACGGACATTTGGTTGATATCAACGTTTTAGAGAGAAGTTTCAAGCTTTGCTGGACGTTGAATTATGAGTCCCTTAACCTTCTGAGAGGATCAAATAGTAGACTTGGGAAACCTGCAGAAAAGAACCAAAGCTCATGCTAAAAATGCGATTTGTGAGTTCTGCCTAGCTCCTTCGAACACTGTAGTACCAAGCTGAGAAAAAGTATTTATGATAAAGTAGAGGAATCTGTTCATACGGAACGCAAATAAAGTATCTTATTCTGAAAACGAGCCACTTTTTATAAACTTGCGGGCAGGATGAAACTTTAAGGAAACTCGGAAAAACTATGATACCGAGATGATCAATGGTGGAGAGAAATGCGGAAGTTAGCAAAAGTTGTTTCGGGGATGAGATTTTATCTTTACTGTCAAGTAAATGGTAAAAACGAAGAACGGATGAAAAGGTATCGGATGAAAAGTTAAAGAGTATCGAAAGTGAGAAGAAATAGTATTCAACAAATCAATACGCAGGGACGACACGGTCCTATTTAAGCACTTATCTCTGCTTCGTCCATGAAGAAAGGAACAACACATCAGCCGTTACCCATTATTCTATTTACGAGACCATTTGTCTCTTGTTTGTTTGTAAATATGCTTCAGTACGACCTAGATTATTGGCTAAGATAGTGTAAGATTGTTAGGATTATTTTGTGTATAAATAAACCCTCAAAGAAAGTGTTGAGGGTGGATTCTGTTCTGCTATGCTTTGTAACATTGAGATTTTCGGAATAAAAGCTTTTGGAGAAATTTACTTGGCAACTTCTTTGGATGACGATTTGAAGCCTTTGGACTTGTTACCGAGGATTCATGTGTTGGACTCTGAGGTTCAATAAGTGTTTCTACCCTTTGTTTGAAATTTTATATTAGTTTATAATACCATCATATCCATTTCTGAATAATTTACATAAAGGATTGAAACAGAATTTGCTTAATTGTACTCTGTTTTCAAATGTGATTGTTCTTAATGTTTTCTTCTAAATTAGCTATAAGCATGAATTCTTAAATGCTCCTGCTTTGCTAATTTAAACATTGTTGATTACTATAATAAAGAATTCTTCATTTCTCTTTGTTTGTAGTCATTTCACTTCTTTCTTTTGAACATGGTGAAAGATTCTTAGCTGCCTTTCATCCCTTCAAGATCATCCCATCCACTTTAAATTTTAAGGATTGTTCTCTGTCTAGCTATCTTGCCCTGTAATACCATCTTGTGCGTAGAATAGAAATCCAGTAAAGCCATCCTTTGACTCCATAGCCCAATGGACTGAAAGCTCTCAGCCTTGCCCTTAGTTTGTGGATTCCACCATTTTCCCAAAACAAACTCTTGAATCTATAACTAGCCTAAAACCTTCCAAGAACAAAGATAAATTAAAACCTGAGTGATAGCAGAACTATCTTGGTTTCTTTTGCTTCTAAGGTCATACTTCCTGTGGGCTTCCATAATGGCATTCTGAAAATCTATGGCAGGGTCATCGAGATCTTCATAGTTGGTCTCATCTTGATTAGGAGAAAAGAACGCTTGTTCTTCTTCTGTGAGGTACACCTCACTCTCATTATCAGATCCTATGAGGTTTAAATGATGTTCATCAAGAGTTTCTGTATCCCTGTCATCCTCTTCCACATAGTTTTCATTGAATGGTGGCCTAATTTGTTGGTCATTTTCTCTTGGTCTGTTTTGAGGCTGCTCCCTCCTAAAGTTTTGGTTTCGGTTTCTGTTTGGAGGGTTAGGCTGGCTATCTCTAACAGGAGCTTTTTCATTTATCCTTTCCCACATTTTGGCCATGGTTTTGACTAAGTCATCTATTCTAGGATCTAGGGAAGGTGATGAAGTGGAGACCTCATCTTTATATGTGACCTTTCTTTCTGATCTAGTCCTAGCCCTTTTTTCTGCTAAGTTGGCATATGCTTTTATGGCTATTTGTTGCATTTCCTCTAAGGTAGGGGGATCCTTGTCTCTCAGATGATATGTCATGTCCGGATCGAAACCCTCGGGGAATTTTGCCAAGGCTAAACCAAGTGGGGGTTTGAAATGAGGTGGGAGGGAGTTATATACACTATTGAACCTAGTGCAGTAAGCCTGGACACTTTCCCCATTTTCCTGTTTTAGGTTGTTATATTCTGACAGGATTTGAATAGGGTTTCTTCGGATTTCCCACCTATTTCTGAAGAATTGATGTAGTTCTGGGATATTGTGGATGTTGTTTGGAGTTAAGCTTTTGAACCATGTTTTGGGTTCACCACCAAGACTTTGGGTGAATATTATCATTCTGACAGTCTCGTCTTGTACCTCCAGGTATTCATAAGCATCAGTCATCCTACTTATATGTTGTTGAGGTGTGGTGGTGTCTTCTCCGGTAAAGTGTGGGATTTTGTCTTGATATTTATTTGGGAGAGGAGCCAAGGGCGGTGGCAACACCAAAGGTGCATACCAGGCTGCCATGACGGGAGCTAATGGATGATGTACAAGATGAGGACTAGTGGGATGAGATGAGGTGGTTTGAACAGGTGTGGCGGATGAACTTGGACTAGTGATCTGGTTTTGAGCAGATCTGGGATGGTAGGAGCCAAACTGATAGAGAAGCTGGAAGTCAGGAGGAGTGGTTGGTGAAGCTTCTCTACTAGGACTCTGTGGTGGGTCTAGGGGTTCAAGATCGTCAAATTTTATCTTACTATGAGACCTGCTTCTGAAAAGAGCTTTTGATGACTCTAATTCAAAAGGTGAATCTGGTAGGATAGTGAGATGTTTAGGTACTGATCTTGTTCTACGGATGGATCTACCAGTAGCTAGATGGTCAGTTTCGGAAGCTTGCCACAGAATCTTCTCTGGGTCATCTACTATGATAGGGGGGTTTGGGTCTGGATGGGATCTGGTGTTAATTCTTCGTGAAGCCAGATTTTGGATCTAGAGTTTAGAGAGAACGATATTGGTGAATGTTCTGGATGAGTGGTCTCTCTAAAGTTCTACTAAGGTGAAGGATGGTCAAAATAAAAGGGATGGATTAGTGGAGTCGCCAGGTGGAACTGGGTTGTTTTTATGAAGATAGCTATGGTCCACCACCAGTAACTAATCTGGGAATGTTTTGGATTTTCTGAGTTTTATGTGCAGCCTATGGTTTGTTAAAGTATCCTAGACTTGTTTCAACACTTTGCTAGGGTGATGAGAACAAAAAGAGTTTACTCTAAATGGGTCTATGGGATGCTTGCTTGTTTAAGTATCTAAAGGACCAAAGAGTCTATAAGAGTTTGCTAGACTATCATGTACTCAGTGTCCCACCATCTCCCGCTATGTTAGTGAGCGATGAGATAGGTCTCTCGGATAGTAGCCTAGAGTTTGGTAAAATAGTAAGGCTTACTAGAGGTTAGTGGAGTTGCCAGGTGGATTATCAGTTGTTTCGAGGTATACTTGTATGGTCCACCACCAATATTGACAAAAACCAATCTAAGGGAGTATTTTGGGGTTTTTTGAGTTTTATGTGCCTACAAGGTTTGGAAGAGTTTTCTATAACTGACTCATCATTTTGCTAAGATGGTGAAAGAGCTATTTTCTTCTCTTCAGACAATATCTAAATTTACTAAGCTTGATTGAGACTTCAGGAGTTACTAAGGTGTACTTAGATTGTCACTAACTCGGAAGGTCCTACTGTGAGTGTCACTATGTTAGTGAGTAGTGGGATAAGTCAATCAGATAGTATTCTTTAAGGTCTCTTAAGGTCTAGGGAATCTAAGCTTTTGTTACTCAGAGTCCCACCGTGATCGCCATTATGTTAGTGTGGCGATGAGGTGGCTCACTGGTAAGTATTTCTGAAAATAAGGGACTTATAGAGTTCTAAGGTGTCCTTAGATTGTCACTAACTCAAAGTCCCACCGTGATCGCCATTATGTTAGGGTCCCGTGATTTGGCCGATTGGCGAGCCAAATGACGATGTAACATCAAACCAAGCTTTGGAGCCCAAGGACCTAGCCTTCCTGGACTCAGAGAGGGCTCTCTCTATTAGATGTAAAAGATATCGGTGTGTTTGCTTATGGTGTTTCTGATATTAGGCTAGTTATGAAGTGAGTTTTTTGGTTTTTTGGTTTTTAAGTTTGTGAGGGATTAAACTGATCAAAGATGTAAAAATGGATAACAAGAAGTAAGATCAATTGGGCTATGGGGTCAAACAGGTCAAGGAAGCGATGAGATGATGATGCAAGGTTGCTGTAGGGCCGATTTGATTCACGGTAGAAGGGATCTTTGGGCAGAATGGAGTAAATGGACATCAAGCTTGTGAAAGACAAGGGATTTCAAGTGTAACTAGTTGATAGCAGACATAAAAATGTTATAGCAAGCCATTAATCATGCTAAATGTAACTATGAGCTAATTAATACATAGAAATCAAACATTCCAGCCATGCATAGAAGTATAAGACCTTCTAACTTCGGGAAATGGCTATCAGACTTTGGGGAAAACACATAAGACGAACTAACAACTCAAAATACTATGCCGGAATGCCTAAACACAGTCTCTAAGTTATTGGGCACTTTGACAAACAAGCTTTCATAGTTTTAGGCAAAGGGCTAGATCGAGACTAGGCCTCCTTGGTTCAACAAGATGATAAACTAATCAGTCAAAGAGATAGTTTCATGGAAAGAACTATGGACAGTCATAGGTAAGCAGGGCACACCATACATCCTACTCAACATGCATAGAACTTATGAATAAAACTAGCAACAATATCCTTAAGTTACTAAAGAGAAGTTAAGAATTCTTTAGTGCAACTAAGGAAGAAGAAAACATAAAAGCTATGAAGATTCAGGAATTTTGAGGTGCCTCCATGGGAATATCTCAAACTTAATCTCTACTGATCTATAGCAGCAAGAAGCATGTATCATGAATGAAAACTAGAAGACAACAACAAAGCAAGAAACACTATACCATTCTACCATGTCATGGAATCCATCAACAACCCTTCATCATTCATCAAAAGCATCCAAGAGGAAGTCCAAAATCATAACACAAGTATGTTCTTCAAAGCTCATATGACCAATATATTGATTCTTTTCTCAAGTTCAGCCTTGTTTTACAATGAAGCCTTGTGGAATAAATAGGCTCAAGTGAGGAAAACCTCATGGTGCAACTAGCTATCCCATTGGCCTAATAAAAATATCTAAACTTGTCCTTGAGGCTTTGCAAAGCCCAAGGCACAAAATATCCCATAAAATATCTAAAAAAATGCTAAAAACAGAAATTATATTGACTTTGCATCATTTTCCAAGTGCAAAAATAGCTAAACGCACATTTGGAAAAAGCAGATTTTTGAGGTTCAAAAATTACAAAAATACTTCAAATTTATATCAGAAAAAGGTCCTCTGACTTGCCGGAAACATTTGGCAGCCTTCCCGATGTCGAAACGAAGCTCATGATGGCCCGTTGGAAAGCTCTCTGTGTCTACTTTCCAGTGCAACTCAAATCACCTCAATCTGATGCCTAGAAGTCTTCCAAATTTGTACCTGTGTATAAAAAGCCAGTAAATTGCAGACTGCAGATATGCCGGGCAGAATGTGCAAAAAGTGAGCATTTTTCGCAAATTTGAGGGGGTGAATGATCTCCAAATGCTCTGAAAATCGCTGAGGACCTGATCATGAAATTATGGCATCAACTAGTATCATCCTCCTCCCTTGAAAAATCCTCAAA
The DNA here is from genome assembly GCA_034641835.2 of Pinus albicaulis. NCBI lineage: Eukaryota > Viridiplantae > Streptophyta > Pinopsida > Pinales > Pinaceae > Pinus > Pinus albicaulis. The sequence continues at coordinate 1,435,950,171 of CM076570.1, forward strand.
CTGAAATGGCGAAATTATGAGTTTTCGACCAAAAACTCAAAAAATGCCAAAAAACAAAAAGTTGTCGAAATGGGCCCAAAATTGGCACGCATGACCCTCAAGGGTCCCTAGCAACATGCTCTGAAGCTGAGGCCAAAATATCAAGTGCTGATGTGCTTTTCTCTTCTTTCCGTGCCGGGCGTTTCCCCTTTGCTTTCCTCAATTTCTCTTGGGCTGCCTTTAATTTGCGCCGGGCAAACTGATTCAACTTTTGAAAGTGATGTGTCCTCTTCCTTTGCAGCTCTAGATCTCTGTTTTCTCTTTCAAGCTTCATCTCCAAGTGTTTGTTGGCTCTTTCAAGCCATGCCTCTTTGTTTTCTTCAATTTCCTGCTCAAGGAGTGTAGTGAGAGGAAAGGCTTGGAGATGGGCTTGTTCTTCTTCTTTCTGCTTTTCCAAGGCTCTTTTAAGCCCTATGGTCCTAGGCCTCTTCCGCCTAGGCTGGTCTCTCTCTTCTTCCTCATCAAAATCACCAATGAGTTCTTCTATCCTTGCTTGCGCCTTAGCTGCTTCATTTTTGTATTTGATCGCCCGTGCTTCATGAACAGCTGTGTGAACACTCATCTGTTTGTTTTGGGTTTCCAAGAAATAGTTGAAGTTCCTTGCCCGTTGAAGATCATTCTCCAATGTCTCAATTTTCCCCTCTTTATGGATTAGGAGGTTTTCAAGAAGGCGGGCCTCATTATCGCTGTCATCGCTTTGGATTGGGATGACAGCCAATGCACCCCCATGTTTTGTACTTTCTCCAACTTTGCTTTTCCCTTTGAAGGCCAATCTTGCACTTTTCCTCCTTGGCATGCTAGTAGGTGTCCTTTTGGGTGATTTCCTTTTGCTAGGAACAACCTTTGTCACTATTGGAGTGGCAGCCTTAGACCCTCTCTTCCTTGCTGTGCTGAGCTTTGTTCTTTTGGGAGGAGGAGACACAACTGATTTACCCTTGACATCTTCTTGAAACTGCTGCTCTCCTTTAGGCTGCTGGATGCTTTCTTCTTGCTGTTCACTTTGCTGCCCCTGTTCGCCAACATTAACTTGTTGTTCTACTTCAATGCCTTGTTCAATTGGTGTTTCAAACTGCTGCCCTTTTTCACCAAAATCAAGCTGCTGCTGTGCTTGGATTTCCTGCTCATTTTGTGGCTCAAGATGTGGTTCAATTTCTTGCCCAAGCTGCTATTCCTGTCCTTCAACAACAAGCTGCTGCTCTTCCTCTTGTACCCGCTGTTCATCATCTTCTGTTCGCTGCTGATCATCCCTTTCCTCTTGCTGCTGTTCATCCCTTTCCTCTTGCTGCTGTTCATCCCTTTTCTCTTGCTCATGACCTTTATTTTTTTGTTGTCTACTCCCTTCTCCTTCTTCCTGCTGTCCTGGCTGTCTCGTAGTCATTCTGAGCCTTCTAGGAGTAGGCCTGTTGGACAAAGGTACCTGGCGATGGATAGGCTGAGTGGGAGACACATGGACAGGAGGAACAGTAGAGAAATCTGGGTGACTGATGAATACATCCCATGGAACTTCTTTCTTCTCTAGCTGATGTAGGATGATAATTTTCATCAGAGAATGATGGAAAAGGGAAGGTATTTGCAGAGGGGGGCCTTCTTCTGGACTGTGGATGCCATCTTCTCGATGCTCTTGAATAAAAAGTAAGGGAGATTTAGTTGCCTGTTTCTAGTGAAATGCATCAATAGGCGGACATGGTAGGCATAAACTCGATCAAACCTCCCCTCACAAGTAAAATATTTCATTATGACTTTCATAAGAGGAGCATAGCTGTCAAGAAGATAAGAAAAAGGGAAAATAGCAGTGAAAGCATCTCTATGCTCAGGCTTGATGAAAGGCTTGTAATCTTCTAAGTCAAGATGGGCTTGTTTGAACCATTTTTCGCCATGATATGGAATCTTGGTGGCCTTGGACACTGATCTTGGAGAAAACTTGAAATCAAGGTCCGCTACCTGGAAATGCTTGTTTTGGAACCTCAGGGCGCATAGGTGTGTTAATGGCGAAAAACTTTTGACCTCCTGTATCTTCTGGTAGAAGTCTAGACAACCTACTTCATGGAAGTTGAAAAGGATGGATGGATGAGCATTAACCTCTTCTGTAGAGATTGGCTCATATCTTTTATGCGGACCACTTCTGCTGTCTTGCCTTGGAGGCATTTTGACCTAAATGTGCTTTTGAAGAAACAAACTGCCTCACTGTGTGTAAACTGCCTTCTTGGAGTCAAACTGTGTCAATTCACTGTTTAGATAGTGAACAATGTCTTTGGATGACTGCACACTGTCCCCTCACAATATAAAGAATCCCTGCTCCCTTAAAAAGCGACCTTCTACCTTGAATGTATCTCTGTCAGTAGATTTCTCAATAAGAGACTATACAGTGAAAAGGAGACAACATTTAGGTGAAATGTCTGTGCAAAGTATCAAGAAATCACCTTGTTCTTGTGAAGTTAAGAGGTCAACAACACATTTATATCTTTGTCCCAAGGTAGACCTTTCAATCATTTCAATCCTGCCTTTCCTAGTGTGCCTATCACTCAACACCCTTATGGCTTATGCAATCAAACCTCAGTGTAAGTATACAGTCAAATTCACAGTTAGAGAACAGAGGTGACAGAGTTAAACCAGCTATAAAGTTTCAACAGAGGCTGTAGCAGCTTATTTCTTTCAAAATAATCAGTGGCCCCTTATCAATGTAACCCTTGCCTTTGCAGAAAAAACCTCTACTCTATATGAACATACACTTATCAATAAGCTCGAAAAACAAAAGACAGTGAAGCAACAAACACAGTGAACACTGTCTTTTCTGTGGGAAGTGTGAGCAACTTTCCCCTGTAGCTTTCAACCTATAAACTTCTCTTTGACAAAAACCATTTTTTCTGATTACACTTCACTGTCTTCTATAGGTATGTCACTTCATCAAACAGAATCATACACATACAAAGTTAACCCCCAGTGTGAGCATACAGCCAGACTCACTGATATGGAACAAGGTGACAGAATTTTGAAGAATGTTTTACAAGTTCAACCAAGCCTATAGGGGGAATATCCTTTCACATAATCAGAGCTCCTTTTTCTCAATATAGAGTTCCTGTCTTTCTTAGAAAATCACTTTGCAATCATCTGAAAATCAACTGAACAGAGAGTTTGAAGAACAAGAGGTAAATAAAAGTGTACATAGTGCAACTGTCTTTCCCTGTAGAGACTTTTAATGGTGATTAACACTTCAGCACAGTTTTCTGAATCAAGGATATTCTCAGCTAAAAACTGTTTGTTATATATGGTGATGTAATTGTCTTTATATTGGAGCAGCTCCTTCTCAATATAGAAACCCTGTCTTTTTAACAAGTATCTTTGTATCCTCTAGAAATCAATTTGTCAAACGAGTTTGGAGAATTAAAAAGGCAGTCAAGGTCTTACAACCAACAAAATTCCTTTAAACAAAACACTGTCCTCCCTTTACTGTCCTTTGCACCAGTTTGATAAACACACTTATAAATGTAATGGGCTTTACTCACTGATTTCTGCCCTGTAACAACTCTGTTTTTCTCTTTTTGGGCACTGTTTGTACAGTTTAACAACTGTTCTAGCTGACATATTTTTATTTTGTTTTCATCATAGTAGGGTTAGCTTCAATGGATACTTATATAGAAGCAATTTCAACCTTTTCTGATGTGTACTTCTAGCCTCATTACCATAGAAAAATCTCGTTTTTACATAAACTCAAACTGTGGTTCCTTAACCTCTTACAGCACTTCGCAGTTTAAAAAACCAAGGGGGCACATAATAAATACCTTTACAATTTGATGAAAGGCCATTTTGGAGAGCTGGAGCAGCTTTACATTCAATTTGAAAACGTGTTGGAGGTTAAATAAGTGCGTGACACTTTGTAGCAGAAGAGCACCGCGCAATTAACCAACCGAGTGGCCTGTCGGGTCGGCTGGGCGCCGTGTACAGGCGTGTCGCGCGGCCGTTGAACGCCTGTGCAAAACCTCTTCTGAGCGCGTCGCACAACTTTCCAGGCACGTCACGCAGAGAAACTGTGTCAAAATTCTTTCAAACTGTTCTGAACTTCTTTGTTTGGTCTTGAGGGCATCAAAGGGTCTTTGTTCAATATTCTTGCTCGGAGATTTCCTAAATGAAGTTGGTCAATGCACCTCACCATTTTGAAACAACAAAAATCCCAACGGTCGCCTTTATTTTTTGAAATGCAAAATGAAATTTGATTGGTCCTCGCAAGGTTTTTACTGCTTTTTGACTTTCTTCATCACACCCCTTTGGCGTATTTGTAACTTGGATTCGGCAGCGATGCATGCAGTGGAGCTTTTAATGTTTTTTGGACCATGCTAATCATAAATGAACCTTTTTACAAACAGCAAATATAGCTTGAAGGATAAAAAAAAAACTCTATTTCACTTATACACATGGTTCTGAAGAATAATTCCTGTTTGGCTTTGTCTCCTTGGTGACATTTTAACATAGCAACCCAAATTTTGAATAATACCCTGATGAATATCAAACCATCCACTGCCATTTTGTTCTTAACACTGTTGATGGCATTTGTCATGTAAACCCCACTTCAAAACTATTTAAAAATCCTGAAGATTGCTTTATTATTTGAAAGGGATAGGGTTTGTCTTTTCTCCTTGCTTTGACAGTTTCTGTCTTCACTTGCTTTCTCAACTTCTTTCTCACTGCAGGTGCCCAAATTTGCTGACATTATTTGGATTTAGTCATGGCTCTGTGATTTAAGAAAAGCGCCCCTTTTCAAAATATTTCCCTGCTTGTAGGTGCCTCATCAGTTTTTCTTCCACTGCAGGTGTCAAACTTTGCTGCAGTTTTTCATAGTTTGCCATGGTCTTTTATTGAAGAAAGGCACCTTTTCACTACATTCTTATGCTCAAAACATATTATATAATATCTCTGTTTATTGAATAATGGAAACTTATTTTGTTTCAAACCTTCCAAACCCTGACAGTCTATCAAAACAACTGCTTTGCTTATGATGAACAACAGTTCCAATGGTGATGTCTCTTGGTGATAAAACTCAAATTGCCCTTGCCAGCTGATCTTCTTTCCATGCTTTTCAAAGTTTTCACAAACTGAGATCATAACTTGTGAATAAAATGTCTTTTGAAACTTTGACTGTTATCTACTTAGAGGAGGAAATGTCTCTTTTTGGAGCAGTGGCACTTAGATTTTGCCTTTGATGATTTCCAGAACCTGAAACACTGTGCCAAAACTCTTTTTGTACTTGATGAGCTTGTATACCCATTTGTAAGAGGCAAACTAGATCAAACACATTTTTGCTCTGGGTATTATGCCAGAATCTTGCCTGCAATGTAAATCTAATTAGGTGACAGGTTTTGTTTGACTGTAGATGCAAGTGCTAGGTCTCTTTGAGCTTTCTTCTTTGACTGGGGGTAAAATAAAAAACAGGGGATGATGCATGAGAGTTAGAAAGTGAAACAAGGAGAGCTGCTCTTTATGTTTCCTGTGAAGGAGCTCTTCACTGCCTCATTGCATTGCTTTTTGCTGAGGGGAACTGAAATGTCACCATTTGCCTTGGTCAACTTATGACAAGTTATTTGAAAGATAATCTTTGTGAGGATGGAGGTTAGCACCCTTTGAAAAACAACCACCTTTTCTTCTGCCTGTGTAATGACATGACTTGTCAATTTTTCTTCAATTTGGTCTTGTTGAAACAACAGGCTGCTTATGATTAGAGTTGTTTTCACTAATGATATGTCTCTCCAAGGTTTTAACAATTCATATGATTTGAAGACTTTAAATGACTTCTTTTACAAGATCAAAACTCTGTTCTCCATTTTCTTGCACACTTCAGATTTTAGCCCTGTTATGATCGTCACTTACACTCAGAAAACCTAGAGTCACTGTTTCACTGTTTAGTAAAAAGAAAACCTGGGCTTTTGCAATCCTTAAAGTCGATATTGGCCAGCGCCCTCTGCTTGTAGATGAAGGAGGCGCCCTAACCCTCTGCTTGTAAATGAAGGAGGTTCTTGGCCATGACAAGTTACCAGTTTGCTGTGACAGAGGTGTCTTTCTCTTACTGTGATTTTCATGCTGAAAGGAAGCTGCAAGGTCTTGATGAGTCACTCTCTGTTTGCAGATATATCTCAGGCTCATGTTTACATTGAGAAGCAGTTTTTCTTCTAAATGTAGATTCAAGAATTTTCTCCTGAGATGAAGTTATATTTCCTGTCTTTGTAGAATCCATAAAACACTGTGAAACACTTAATAATCAGCTTGAGACTGTGGTTTATGCAGTGCTAAGACCTAGGGGTGTGTAAGTGGTGCGACTTAGAGCTGTGATCAACTTGATTTGCAGAGTGGGAGGTCTGTCACGAATGTTCTGTGTCAGATGGAGGTTTTTTGGCTTTTTGATGTTTGCCAAAGGTAAAATGCCTTAAAGCGCCACTTTCTAACTTAGGGGAGGCTTTTGAAACAGACTTGGATTTGCCTTTTAAAGCTGATGGGCAGACCAGTAGGGCTGAAGCTAGATAGGATAGTGATAAAGAGTTTTGACTTTGACATGGGCGGACTGAAAAGTAGGAGGGCGAAAAAAGTTTTATGAGGGTTTTCTAGATGACAAATTGACATATGGAAATCAGCTTCTAGAAAACTCAGCTATGGATCTAGTCATCACTAACCAGTGAAAAATACTGATGACTAACACAATCGAGGTCAAGATAAAATAAATATCCGACGAAGATATGTCTCCTCCGGGAGATTCTGTTCCCATGTAGGGCATTTCAGAGTTGATTGAACCGCCCTCCTAAAGAAAACAATAGCACCCTCTCTCAGAAGAAAAGTGGAGGCTCCTTCTAAAGAGGCGCCTTCCCAAGACAATGTTCTTGCTGATCATGACGCCTTGTAAAGAAGCCAACTAGTCCCAAAGAAGAATTTTCTGTGTCAAAGAAACTAGTTGAAGAAGTTGAAGAAGACGACGAAGGAATTTGTGATGAGGGAACTCTGATAGTTTCTTCATTATTCAACATTCCAGAGGTAATTTCACCGCTTCCAGCAAAAAAAAATATAGAACCTACTATAGGGTTTAAAAAAGACATATTTATACCTTTATTTATGTGTGTACAGGGTATTTCCTCTAGCGCCTGTGTTGGATTTTCAATTGAGATGAGTTTGTTGCTAGCTGCAGAGAAAGTTGTAGCATTGGAAAATGAAACTGTACTAGTTATTGTTGTTAAGAATGTGGAGCAAAATAGTGATCATGCTGTTATGTAAAGAAATATTTGTGATTAGAAGGATATGTTGAAGCATCTTGTTGGGAGAAAACAATAGGATATGATGCAACTCAGTTAGTCCTCTTGAAATAGATTTATTTGTAGCTCAAATAGATTTATTTCCTGTCACTCCTATGCATTATTTGTTTTTTTTATTTCTTTTATTTATGGATTACATTTTTAGATTATAGTGTTTCTTTTGTTATTAACATATTTTTAAATACATATCAATATTACTTCACCTTATATATCTAGACATTTTATTTATGATCAATGTTAAAGTTTTTTATTATTATTAGTTTTTAAATATCATATATTAATTTTATATTAAAATTGAATGAACTACACATCACCTTCTTATCAATTTTATTACGAACTAATCGAATTTCTTAATTTTTAAATGTTTCTTCTAAACATTGAAATATTTAATTGTCCCAAGAGGAGCATTCTACAGTTCAATATGAAGAGTTGATATCGTGTCCCTCTTAAAAAAAAATTCTAAAAAATATGAATATGCATGTATAATTAGTTTAATAAAAAACATTATAAAACATCAATAACCCTAAACAAATGTGGTAAATATAAAGTACTTGCTAATAAAAAATGTGGTAAATATCACTTGGTTTGTTATTGGTATTAGAAACAAATGTGGTAAAAATCAAGTACTTGCTAATAATCAATATAGATCTATACCTAGAGCGATAAAATCTCTTGAGGTGAAAATCTCTTTTAAAATTAAAGGAGATTTGATCGCTCTAAGATCTTAGTAGATCCAAAGTTAAGATATATCTAGCCTATCTTAGTTATTAATTATTAGTTTTAATTAATTATAATTATACATACAACTATTAATATCTATTTATATTATTTTTAATTTCAATTTTATGTAATTTGGCCAAGTCAATTTTTTTTAATTATAATATCTAGAAAAAATTGATTTCTTGACACTTTTGAATGCACAAATAATATTTATAATAGATAATTAATAATAAAAAAAGTCCAAATGGAAGACCAATTTTATAGCCAACATAGGCCATGGCACATCAACTTTAATGCTAGTGCAAAGTTTGATGTTATTGTTTGTAAATTCTAATTTTCCTTAAATGTATTGACAATTTAGATGTAATTTCACAAATATTGAACATGTCAACTCATAAAATCACACATGAAATCACATTATATAAAGTAAAATATTGTAGTTAAACTTATTATTTTACGTTTTGGCTCTTTTAGTTTATTTTGAATCCAACAAATATTTATTGAACTTGCATGTTTAAGTTATGTAGTCTACTCAATCCAAGTACCCAAGGGTATTTTGAAGGTGTTTAAACAATAAAAAATTATAGAATCTCTCTCTCTCTAAATATATATATATATATATATATATATATATATATATAGATGCCTCTAAAAGGAATTTAAAACTTAGAAGATTTGATCGCTCTGAGCTTGGTTATGATGAATATGTGTTGGTTCGAGTTAACACACACACATATTCTCTCTATATAATGATATAAAAAGAAATTAGTTAATGTGGATATTTGAATAATTTCATATTTCCTATTTTGAAATATAAGCACAAATATTCTGAATCTCATCAACGGCTACTCGAAAAAGGTGGTGGGCATGAGAAAATCATAGTGCCCATTAATGTGTATTGTTGTACATCTCATATGTGTGGAACTGTTTTCTTGTAGGAAGATGAGAAGCTGGTTGAGATTTTTGAACTCTTTAGGACAAAGAGGTGGGCAGTCATTGCAAGTTATATTCCTAGTCGAATTGGAAAACAATGCGCAAAGGATTCAATTAGATCTATAATTGCACTGACATAAGCCCATTAGTTGCAATCCTTATTTCTATATTAGGTGATCAAGAAAATATATCCATCTTCTATTTATCAAGAATTAAGATTTCAAGAATCCAGAGTGATTTCATCAAGAATCAAGATTCCAAGAATCCTGTGCAATTCATTAATAGGTTAACCCCTAAGATTAATTTCCAATAAGAACGCTACTTGGTAATGGAAAGAATACCACGAAAAAGGCTTGAAAATTGAGCGAACACCACTCATAGTATTTGCAGAAGGTTGTGATTATTATTCTAGATCGGTGTCCACACACTCTTCTTCAGTTATATGAAAGTATGGTTCAATTGCCTCTTCAGGAAAGAGAGAATTGTCTTTGAGTATTGGGGTTTCTTATCGAAGTGCTAAATGGTTGAACCATCCTTTCCTATGGCTTGCATATCTGACAAAAATTATTATGAAACACATAGTCTCCATTTCGAATAACATTGTGTCATCATATTCCCAAGTTATTTTGGACACTGGAACACCTGACATTGCAAGCCTGGAGGCAACAAACACCAATTTTGTTTCCCTATTCTTTATTTTTTTTTTAATTGATTATTTAAAATTTTAAAGAGGAAATTAAGGAAAATATATCTATATAACTCTGAAAATACCAATTCATTTTGGAACACCTGACGTTGCAAGCCTTGAGGCAACAATCATCAATTTTGTTTCACTATACTTGTTTTTTTTTATTTTTAAATTGATTATTTAAAATGGTAAAGGTGAGCCGAAGGACAAGATATCTATATAATTCTGAAAATACCAATTAATTTTTTCCCAAAAACAAATTATATAGATGTGTCATAATTTTAAATAATTTTCATCATTAATCTATAAAAAAATGTACAATTTTAGTATATTGTTTTTGGATGTAAGTTGCATTATTGTTGGTTGACTAAATAGAAGTTTTTTATTATTATTGTTGTTATAGGTAAATTTGGGCATCATTCCCAATGACCTGGTCAAACTGGACATCATCCCCAGAACCAATGAAATAGGGTCTACCATCCCTTATCATTTTAGTTGCTACATGCTCTAAGACAAAGAACCAGAACAAATAATCCATGACTTCCATTGCAAGGTTTCCAAGGGTTAAAATATATGTTATATCACCTATGAGCTCACTAACGCAGTCTCTCAAGGGACTAACTGCTTTGCGTATGCAGTTACCTCCATTCAAGGCTGCTCTGCAAAGAACTTCTCGACATTCAAGAGTGTGTTGGTCAATAGGGAGAAAAATTCTCATTGTTCTGGAATCTCCACATGGCCAGTGCATTCTAGAAGATTCCATATGTGTCAAAATTCGAATCCATGTGTCCATATAACACCTCTGAACTTGGGAAAATGTCCTTACTATTACTATAAAGTCATTGATAGAGAAAATACCCTCAGCTGCTCTATAAATTGAGCACAGATCCTATTGCTTGAGAAGGAAGAAATTTGGTAAATAAATGATGATGGATTATTGATTAAGTGTGTGATTAGAGTGATATGCTGCTAGTGAGATGTTTATTCTAATGAGGCTGGGATGAATTTTGGAGCTGGTGACATCAAATCAATCGTTGGTTGTAACCTCCCCCTTCTATCCATTAATAGATATTTCTGCTCATTTTCCCACATGTGTATCTGTTTATGTTTCTATATTTCATATCATGGATTCTTATTTGATATATATGTTTCATGTTTCATCGATTTAGCTGATTAAGATAAATATCCATGTGTATATTGCAATCCCTTTGCTGTTTATTGTTTATACTTGCAGGAACTTGTCTGGCGATCAAAGTTGGATTGGAAGCTACAACAAGAGCGACAGAAGGATAACAGTAAACGCTTGGATCATAAGTAATTTCCTTAATCTTTCTATGTGTCTATTTAATCCTAGAGAAAGTGTATGCAAATTCTTTGATATGTTGTTCTAAATGCATAGCACCACATTTAGGGAATATGTTTTATCCATAATCCATAATTACACATAACAAATTGGCGACTCCAATGGGAAGTTTTCCTTAACATTTATGGTGTTTTTGCGTCTACTTATACACCCAGTAGCATCTACTATCAATTATTATACTTTTGAAACAAACAATTGCATTAGAAGTGTGTTTAGTAGCTGTTCTCTTTTTCACCCAACGCATTGTTGTTCAAGACACAGTTCTTTTCATAGCATTGTCTCCCACTTAGGGGTGCTTTGTAATGCACTGTTTGCCCTTAGAGACTACGTTGCCCCCTAAGCTAACCAAATTCCCTTCGAATTTTTTATTTCCATCACATTTACCCTTTTGTTTGCTGTGTTTTCAATTGTCTGATACCTCATAGAGACCAGTGAATTTTCCTGATTCTTCCTCCTTTGAAAAATAAGTTTGTTTAATGTCTCTTTAAGTGCTTTTATTTATCATTGAAAAATAAAATTCAAAGTATTTTATTTGTACATTAGATCCATTTGTTTTGGTAAAGTAAATTGTCGTTAAATTCTTAATTCCCTGTAGGAAAAATTTTAGCTCCATTATTCATTTTTCCTAAAAGAGAAATTGTTGTTAAATTCATCTTTTCTCGAAGAAGAACGACCTTTTTTTTCTTGATTTGATTCATTTAGTTTCATTTTTTCATTCACATTAAGGGGACCGAAAAGAATAAGTGGATTGAAAAGAGAAACTTTCATTTTCATGTAGTGGATTGTGTGTTTTTCATACGAACAAAGTAGGAAAGTTACATATTAGTTTGTGCTCTTTGTTGTTTACTCTCAAAACTAATCGCTCTTTCCCTTTAGTAGCTAGGATTTTCATTAAAAAAGCTAAAATTAAAAAGTTTGCTTATCATTTTAGTTGTCATTTTAGGAATTTCCATCACATCATCATGGAGAACCTTGAAAATAAATTGATAAAAAATATCGACTTAAAATTTACATCAATTTACCTAAAAAATCATTGGAACCGTAATGGTAACATTTAGAAGGTCTAGGCGAGAGACGTGTTCTAGTGTCGTAAAACATAGTAGTTGTCATTAATTGTCTACGATACATTCTGAGTGTCAAACCTCACTCCACGTACATAAGTATATTATAGCTCTTCCACGTATCTTCAGGTATATCGGGTCATGTTATAGTACAAAAAGTATAAAGGGGTGCTCTCACTATGCGGTTTCACATTAGAAAACGCTAATATAGACTTGGGACTCCATGTACCTTCGGGTATATTTGGGAGGAAAAATTTCGGTTGTTATCCATCCATAGTGAACTAAGTCGGCCGCCTTGTAAATTCTGATACACCGAACACAACATTCAGGGAGATTGCCTGCCCGTACTTCTTAGTTTTCCAGGAGGTATTTTGCAGTTCACAATTTATTGGTAAAGATTTTTCCTAGCATTACCCTTTTACTTTATTTGTTTTTGGTCATAAAATAAATTAGTCATCGTCGAAGAATAAAATATCTTTCCCCATCGTTCGCATAGACTTGCATTGAAACCACCTTTACCACCGGAAGCTACTTCTGGTCGGTGAAGGCGACATCACTCTATCGAAATTAGTACCATTAGACCTCTGGTGAAGCATCATATTCACATATACCAGAGCCGGCACAAGTTGTTTCTACAAATATTGGTTTGTATACTGTTGTCAAGCCAGAGTCCTCATAGTTACCTGTGGTCACGATCCATCCAATCAGTGAGACCATACCTTCCAAACCCAACATTGTTCAACTAGAATTTGATCCAGATCCTATCCCTTTTTTGCCATAACATCTGCATCCCAAGGTCGAACGACCAGAATTTGTTCCTGTATCGGTCGCCCCACAATCTATTGTAGCCATTGAGTCTCCCATATTACGTAGTGAACCTCCTGAAATATACTTTGGGTCTGACTGTGAAATCCTTCCACCTGCTTTAATTTTGATTGAAGAAATATTACAAGACAAGACACCTTTAACTCCAACTCATTTTGAGGAGGAGCTTTACATGTACGAGTTTGTTCCTCAATCACCTTCCTCTTCTTTTGTTGATCCTATTTTACTTTTATTTCCCATAGATTATATAGGGTATACACTGGGTCATTTGACCATGGCTGAGATAACATCCCAGATTGAACCATCTATTTCAGCTGTGACAACATCTACTATTGCTTCATCTTTGATTTTTTGTCCATTCACTTCACCCATGTCATCATCTGGAATCCTATCTGGTTCCACCCTTATGATTACTGAACGACTTGATCCTTTAATCCCATCTTCAGTGCAATATCAAGTTGATCCCATTAGTTATTCTCCTTGGTGGCCGGTGATACTACATAAATTACCCTTGAAAATTGAAAAATTCAATGGAAACCGTGGAGAAGACCCATCAATGCATGTTATAACTTATCATTTATGGTTCTCATCAAACTCATTAAATGATGACTCCATTAGACTACGTCTTTTCTAGCACACACTCACTAGTTCGATTGCACAATGAGGATGGTTCTTTTTCTGTGTTAACCTAGTTAAAAAATGAAACAGAGTGATGAGGATAGTTCTTTTATTGTTTCAACCTCATTAAAAAATGAAACATGGTATGAGCATAGTTATTTTCCTGTGTCAGGCTCGTTAAAAAATGAAACAAATCCTCCCATATAATGAACCTTCATTCCATCTAGCTATCAGTAACCAGTAATCTACTTAGGTGAATGAAATGGAGCTTGGGGGGCATGTGCTCCTACAGGGGGAATTTGACATGAGCTCTTGCAGGGTGCATTTAAAACATTCTTACCAGTTGCACCCAATCAACGGCTGAAGTTTGGGGGCAAAAACAGGTTCAGAGCTCATGGGTTGATTCAAATCATATTTATTGTTCTGACTATGGGTTTATTCTATTTTTATCATGAAACAAGTATTTTTAATCCATTTGATGTTGTTCTGAATAGGTTTGCGACTAATGAGAAAATTAGGCATGCACATTTATTTCAAGAATGATTTGACCAAAAAGCATACTTTTATCCTTATTTTTTGAGCTTTGATAAAAATGAAAAAGGACTTGAAGCACACTTTTATCTCTTTTTTGAGCTTTGATAAAAGCGAAAAAGGAACCCTTGGAGTCTTCTTTTAGCTCTTTTCAGACTTCGATAATCTGAAAATATTGTCGAGCACTTGTCTATTTGAGCTCGTAAAATTAAAGTAAATGAATTGATAATAATTCACCATAAGTTTAACCCTTTTCTGGACTGAGATAGATTATTTACGAAAAATGAATTCCTTAGTTGAACATGGATATGAGGTTCTCTCAAATATCATTTTACACTTTTTCAGATCTCAGTGACATGTTTACAAAAAAATTACTTATGGATTTTTCTTTCATCCTCTTTCTCAAACTCTCTAAATATGAAAAAGGACTGAGTTGTCACTATCATTAGGCTCGTTAAAACATAAAATAGCGATGGTCTTGTTGATTAAGGAAAGAATCGAGTTTCATTCATCACTAGACTCATTAAATTATTAAATAGCAGTACATTATTCACCCAAAGGGTTTAATTATAGATCAATAATATGTTATCATCGTCAAGATTCTTAAATAATAAAGATGCACTAGTCGACAAATGACTCGGGAAATTTCGGAAAGTGAACATAACTTTTACAGTAGTAGGTCGCTCTTGAACATGACAATTCACTCCATCATCATGACCATTTGGGTTGGGTATTCTTCTTGATGGTTCATTCATACCTATGGTTCATCATACCTTCGCTTTGATTTTGGTTCAATGCTGCCAAGTCATCTCAGTGTCACTGATATGTTCAAGAGAAGTCATCTAGTGAATACTCATTCTTCTGCAATACTCATAAAACTCATTTTCATGATAGTCATCCCTGAATATTGCTATATCAAGTCATATTTTGTCTCTGAAATCAGTAACTCTCGTTTCACAATAATGTGACTTCCTATCGACATAAAATCATCATCCAATAAGTTCACTTACAAACATCATCTTCCAGTACCATGAGGCTTGTTACAACATCGACAATATCCTCGCTTTTGGACTTTTGACCAAAAGATTTTGTTTGTTGTTCGACATCAAATAATCTATTAACGCCTTATGAAATGTACTGCAGTACCTTGAGGGCCATTAACATCAATGGTGGTTCTCTGTAATTTGTTAACAGCTCACATCATTGATTGGAAATCAAACGGTGTCTTACCATGTTTGACTACAAATCATATATTCGCATGGCTAGACTTATGCCCGAGCGATCGAGTGAACAATATTAGAAGACCCCTGATCTAGTTTCATCCATTCGAGTTACGATTTCAGGAATGTTGTACACATCATCTGTACAGTGACCTTACATAAAGATCGTCATCTGAACATGGGCCTATATCTGTAGGCATGTCTACATTGGGCAACATTCCAATATAGACGACTTTTTTGCACTATGTACATGTTATTAGATAGTTTATGTGCTGAGCATGGGAATTCCTTGCCTCAGAAATTCGTGATCAAGAGGATATATCACGATGTAATGTATTGTAATATTGATGCAAGTCTCCACTCCACTTCAGTTCCAGCCCATCACAATGTAAAGAATCTCGTTCAAAAATTATTGTTATTATTCTAGCTTTATGCTTTAGGGGGCAGCTGTTATCGGCCAATTCGGGCATCATTTCCAATGACCTGGTCAAACTGGAAATCATCTTGAGAGCCAATGAATTAGGGTCTATCATCCCCTATCATTTCAGTTGCTACATGCCCTAAGACAATGAACACGAACAAATCATCCATGACTTCCATTGCAAGGTTTCCAAGGGTTAAAGTATATGTTATATCACCTATGAGCTCACCAGCACAGTCTCTCAAGGGACTAAGTTACATCCATTCAAGGGTGCTCTTCAAAGCACTTCTCGGCATTGAAGAGTGCGTTGGTCAAATGGGAGCAGAATTCTCATTGTTCTGGAATCTCCACATGGCCAGTGTCTTCTACAAGAGTCCGTATGTGTCAAAATTCAAATCCATGTGTCCATCTAACATCTCTGATCTTGGAAACATGTCTTGCCTATTATTAGAAAGTCATTGATTGAGAAACTACCCTCATCTACTCTATAAATTGAACATAGATGATAGTGCTTGAGAAGGAAGAAATTTGGTAAAGAAATGTTGTTGGATTCTCAATTGAGTGTGTGATTAGAGTGATATGCTGCTGGTGAGATGTTTATTTTGATGAGGGTGGGATGAATGTTGGAGCTGGTGACATCAAATTGATCGCTGGTTGTAACCTCCCCCTTTTATCCATTAATAAAGATTATTGCTCATTTTCCCACATGTGTATCTGTTTATGTTCCTATCTTTCATATCATGGATTCTTAGTTGATATATATGTTGTATGTTTCATCGATTTAACTAATTAAGATAAATAGCCATCTGTATATTGCAATCTATTTGTTGTTTAGTGTTTATACTTCCAGGAACTAGTTTGGCGATCAAAGTTGGATTGGAAGCTACAACAAGAGTGACAGAAGGAGAAAAAGAAGCGCTTGGATCACAGGTAAGTTCTTCCATCTTTTTGTGTGTCTATTTACTCTTAGAGAAAGTGTCTGCAAATTCTTTGATCTGTTGTTCTAAATTCATAGCACCACATTTACGAAATGTGTTTTATCCGTAATCCATAATTCCACATAACAATTGTCATTGTTTATCCTTAATAATATTGCTATTTTTTGAGGATTGGAACTTGGTTATATTTTTAGTAGTTATTGCAGTATAATGTGTTTGGTTAAGTGCACTCATTGCTTGATATAAAAATTCGCTCATATATTTAATATTCCATTATCACTTCTTCTTGGTTGTGACAAGTAAGAGAAGGAAGATATGATGTTTATTACAATGTGTTGTTAAAATGTTGGTTTGAATGGTCTATAATTGTAAGTTCCATTTTTAGATGACTTTAAACTA
The DNA here is from genome assembly GCA_034641835.2 of Pinus albicaulis. NCBI lineage: Eukaryota > Viridiplantae > Streptophyta > Pinopsida > Pinales > Pinaceae > Pinus > Pinus albicaulis. The sequence continues at coordinate 1,435,967,213 of CM076570.1, forward strand.
AAGCAAGTAATATGGAAATATTAGTGATTGTTATTAGAAAAAAAATAATTTTATTATAAGAAAGTAGAATAAAATACATGGAGATTCAAAACTATGTTGTAGTGATTACATTTTTGATATTCATGTTTTTCATTATTTAACATTGAACTATTTTACTTTTATCCAAAGTTTTTTTCATGCAATTGTTCAATTATACTGTAAATAACCCTTCCTAAATAAGATGTTCTATAAATTTAAAACAATAACATTGAATTATCGTCAAGTCTAAATCATTAGATTAGTTATACATGATATTCATTTGATTTGCTCCGCATAATCTTTTATATGTCACAAGTGTTTACTTTGCAACATCTCATGCAATTGCTAGTATTAATTCACATATAAATAGTGTTTTATTTCCTTTAAATTCCCTTCATGTAACGTGGGCTTCCTGTAAAGTAGAAAATAATCTATAAACTCAAAATGTTGGGAGTCCTTAAATGCACACTTTCCTCTTTTGTCGGGGACTTTTGCCAAATAATTATGATATTGCTATTTGGATAATGGATTTTGCTGTTATAAACATATGACAACTGGTAAAATGAAACATTGCAGACAATGTAAACTTTGAATTATGATGCCACATGTTTCAGCGATTCCAAACAAGGATAATCTGCGCTGTAGCTAGTCCCTGCCATCGTTTAAAAAATATAATAAATGCTACAGCAGCGGTGAATACCTTTTCCACGTCACTGAATTTTATTTTTAAATTATAATTTAAGGTCTTTCACTGAAACACCTTAAATTTGAAGGATCCGAAAAAATGCTCAGTAGGTTTAATAATGTAACCATTCAACGGGGTTTAAATATTATCTGTGAGACATTGACGTTATTGGGCACAGGGTAGTGTTAATTGCGAAAATATAATATATACATGTTATCTAAGGTGGTATCACTTGTGAAATCCAATCGGATATTGAAGACCCCTAATAGATGCTATTAGACTTTGTATCAATTGTGAAGCGTCACGAAGTTTCTAACCACCTAAATCTACGTGAAATTAAAAGAAGCTCTTTCAATATTATTTTAAACATTTGTTTTGTTGCGCAGAGAGGCACATTCTACAACCCAGTATGACCCCGATGTGTAAGTATGTCGGAAGCCAAAAAAAAATGTCGGCTTGAACAATAACTTACATAAACATATAAATGAACAATTAAAAATTTATTAAAAATAAATTTAAACTATATAAACTTAAAATATGAAGAGTTTACTAACACTCAAAAAAGAGATATGGTAAATAAATAATATATGGTAAATACGTAAAAATATAAATAAACTATAGGTATGGTAAATAAATAAAACCTCTTTTTATATTACTCAGGAGGTATGGTAAATAAATAAAAAAATAAATAAACTAGAGGTATGGTAAATAAATAAAATCGATTTTTATATTTACTCAATAAACCACTTTATATTTACAAAAACTAAAAAACATGTTTTATTTAGGTGAAGCCTATGGGACAAATTATTATTAATACCATGGGCCAAATACCATGGGACAAATTATTAATAATACCATGGGCCAAATAATATATTTATAAAATAGGTATGGTAAATAAGTAAATATAAAGGAGGAATAAAGAGGTAAGGTAAATAAATAAAAAATATATCAAATACGATTAGAAATCAAGATCTAATTATATATGAAGTATAAGGGTCAAATACCATGGACCAAATTATTATTAATACCATGCAAAAAAAAAAATTATTAACCCTAACATTAATATTAAAATATTAATATTATTAAATTTAATATGTTTAGATTAATAGAATATTAAATTTATTATATTGTAATATATATTAATATATCATGATATATGATAGAGGTGGAGAAATAGGGGGAGTGACAAGGGAGATATGGAGATAAATCGAAGGAGAAGGGAGAAGAGAAATGAAGAGAGAGAGAGAGTGAGAAGAGTGAGAGAGTTAGAGAAGGGTAAGAGAGGGAGAGGGAGACATAAAGATGGAGGTGGGAGAGAGATAAGGAGAGAGAGAGGGAGAAGGAGAGAGGATTGGAGGGTAGAGAGTGAGAGGGAGAGAAATAAGGGGGAAGGGAGAGGGAGGTAGGAGAGAAAGGGAGAGAGAGAAAGGATGAGAGCTGGAGGAGAGAAGGAGGGATAGAGAGATGGAGCTGGAGGTGGAGCGAGGAAAGGAAGAAGAAATACATAGAGAGGGAGTGACAAGGGAGAGATGGAGAGAGAGTGTGTATGCTTATGGGTGGGATAAAGATACATAGGAGTGATGGAGACAAGGGGGGAGAGAAGGAGAAAGGAGGCGTGATGGAGACAAGGGGGGAGAGAAGGATAAAGGGATAGAAATAGTAAGATAGTTGGAGAGTGAGATAGAGTGATGGGGGAAGAGAGAGGATTGGAGGACAGAGAGAGAGAGAAAGAAAGAGAGTTGGGGGGTCAAATAGAAGGAGGTGAGAGAGGAATGATGAGAGAGAGGAAGAGAGTGATGGGGGAAGAGAGGATTGTAGGAGAGAGAGAGAGAGAGAGAGAGAGAGATGGGGGAAGATAAAGGGAGGTAGGAGATAAAGGGAGAGAGAGTAAGCAAAAGGAAGGGGACTTGAAAGAGAGGAGGAGAGAGGGAGGGATAGAAATATGGATTTGGATGGGGAGAGAGGGAGGGATTGAGAGATGGAGAGAGAGAGAGATGGGGGAAGAGAAAGGGAGGTAGGAGAGAAAGGGAGAGAGAGGAAGGAAAGGAGAGGGGACTTGAAAGAGAGGAGGAGAGAGGGGAGGAGAGAGGGAGGGATAGAAATATGGATTTGGAGGGGGAGAGAGGGAGGGATTGAGAGATGGAGTTGGATGAGGAGAGAGGGAGGGAAGAATAAATACATAGAGAGTGAGTAGTGGAGAGAGAGGGGGAGTGACAAGGGAGAGATGAAGAGGGAGTGTGTATGTTTTGGGGTGAGATAAAGAGACAAATAAGGAGATATGGAGAGGAAGGGGGGAGAGAAGGAGAGAGAGAGGCATATGGTAACAAAGTTGGAAGGTGAAGATATAGAGAGAGAGGGGAGAGAGGGGGAGAGAGGGGAGGGAGAGGGGGGGGAGAGAATAAAGAAATAGAGGGTGAAAGGTGGAGAGAGAGAGAGAGAGGGAGTGATAAAGAAGATGGAGAGAGCGGGAGAAAGGTAAAGAGAAGAAGAAAAAGATACAAGAGAGAGAGAGGAGGAGGAGGGAGTGATAGATAGATAGATAGATTGGAGAAAGAGAGTTTATTTTTTGGAGTTGATATAGAGAGATAGAGTGAGATATAGATATAGATGTAAGGTGATGAGAAAAAAAGATAGATGGAGAGAAGGAGGGAGGGACAAGGAAATTGATAGATATGGAGTGAGAGAGAGAGAGTGTGTATGGTGGGGTGAGATAAAGAGAAAAATAAGGAGATATGGATGGATATATAGATATATATGGGGGAGATAGGGAAGAAGGTTTCTTGCAGTAGATGCATTGATTTCAGTGTAGATGGTGATTTCTAATCCTATTTGATTTCTTGCACTAGATGAATTGATTTTGGCGTAGATGTTGATTTCTAATGATATTTGATTACTTACACTAGATGGATTGATTTTAATGTAGATGATTTCTAATCCTATTTGATTGCTTGCACTAAATGCATTAATTTTAGTGTAGATGATGATTTCTAATCCTATTTGATTGATTTCACTAGATGCATTAATTTTAATGTAGATTTTGATTTTTGGTTATATTTGATTTCTTTCACTAGATGAATTTATTTCAATGTAGATTATTTTTAATCCTATTTGATTGCTTGCACTGAATGGATTGATTTCAATGTAGATGGTGATTTCTAATCCTATTTGATTGCTTTCACTAAATGCCTTGATTTCAGTGTAGATGGTGATTTCTAATCTTATTTGATTGCTTGCACTAGATGCATTAATTTCAATGTAGATGTTGATTTCTAATTATATTTGATTTCTTGCACTAAATGCATTGATTTAAATGTAGATGATTTAACTAAATGCATTGATTTAAATGTAGATGATTTAACTAAATGCATTGATTTAAATGTAGATGATTTATAATCCTATTTGATTCCTTGCACTAAATGCATTTATTTCAGTGTAGATGGTGATTTCTAATCCTATTTGATTGCATGCACTAGATGCATTGATTTCAGTGTAGATGTTGGATTTAAATCCTATTTTCCTACTTGCACTAGACTCATTTATTTGAGTGTAGATGTTGATTTCTAATCATATTTCATTACTTGCATTATATGCATTGATTTTAGTGTAGATGTTGTTTTCTATTATTATTTCATTTCTTGCATTAGTTGCATTGATTTCAGTGTATATGTTCATTTCTAATTTGATGTATGATGGTACATTAATTTTAAATTCATTGGATTAATAGTGTGTGTGCAATGATTTCAGTGTAAGCACAAAAAATTATTGACAATGTACATTGATTTTTGTGTTATAGTAATTCAACCTATTAATATTGGAGAGCAAGAGAGACAAGGTATGATGTTTACTACAACATCTCGAGCTAAATATTTAAATGGTTTACGATTCCAACTGTCCTTTTCAAATAATCAATATGAAAATATGACAAAACTAACATGGGTGAAAATAAGAATAGTAGAAGAAAATAGTTTGAAATCGATCACAATGAAGACTATTCGTAATTGACTACATTATTATTATTCACAGTTTCTATCATTCAATATTATTACATTGTCACTTTGCATTCAAAATTTTATTGCATCATTAAAGTTATTTTACAATATTTATCATCTCAACAAATTGAGGTAACTAATCAAGTTTAAAATTAAAATGACTCAATAAATCTCAGACATATTTAACATATTTAAAATGGTTATGTTAATATTAGATGTATTTACATATTATTGATAAAATTAAGCATATGTTCCTCATATTATCGATAGATTTTCCTTATTCGCTGCAGTAATCAAGGATCATTCCACGTCTTAACTGCGGATCTCTATCAAGAACTAGAGGGATCAAATCTCTCGAGGTGAAAACCTTTTCCTCAAGTTTTGCACTCAAAAAAAGGGTTTTCTACTCGAAATTTGATCCCTCTGTCCTTCATAGATCGGAGTTATGGATCCTAGAGCTGATGACCAACC